>CM066319.1:140993360-141518360 GCA_033807775.1 Saussurea involucrata | reverse complement strand
TTGTTTCAACATAATCTCTAAATATTTTCAAAAATGAAGAAAAGTTAACAGGGGAAAAACTTAACGTATTAATATGTAGAAAAGTAAATGAATTTGTTGCCACGTACTATGATTTGATCACTCACGACCTCCATCCTGGGAATCAAATCATACATTGATCGATTACAGTATTTCTTCATTAGTTAACTTGCTAGTCATTGAAGATTGATATTTTATAATAAAAAAAACAGTTTTATTATTCTATAACAATATTTGTTGACATATTAAATACATTAAATGTATTTTCATAATATCATAAATGTTAGAGTTAATAAATGACTATAATTGAATTTATTTTTATAATGTGAATATTAACTTTTCTTATTTTATCTTCAAAAATTATAAATATGTAGAAAAATGAATTAATTTGTTGCCACGTACTATGATTTGATCGCTCACGACTTCCATCCTGGGAATCAAATCATCTATTGATCGATTACAGTATTTCTTCATTAGTTAACTTGCTAGTCATTGAAGATTGATATTTTATATATAAAAAAACCAGTTTTATTATTCTATAACAATATTTGTTGACACATTAAATGCATTAAATATATTTTCATAATATCATAAATGTTAGACTTATGAAATGACTATAATTGAATTTATTTTTATAAAGTGAATATTAACTTTTCTTATTTTATCTTCAAAAATTATAAATATATAGAAAAGTAAATGAATTTGCTGCCATGTACTATGATTTGATCACTTACGACCTCCATCCTGGGAATCAAATTATACATTGGTCGATTACAGTATTTCTTCATTAGTTAACTTACTAGTCATTAAAGATTGATATTTTATAAATAAATAAAAAAAGTCATTTTTATTATTCTATAACAATATTTGTTGACATATTAAATGCATTAAGTATATTTTTATAATATCAAAAATGTTAGAGTTAATAAATGACTATAATTGAATTTATTTTTATAAAGTGAATATTAACTTTTCTTATTTTGTCTTCAAGAATTATAAATATGTAGAAAAGTAAAGGAATTTGGTGCCACGTACTATGATTTGATCACTTACGACCTCCATCCTCGGAATCAAATTATACATTGATCGATTACAGTATTTCTTCATTAGTTAACTTGCTAGTCATTGAAGATTGATATTTTATAAATAAAAAAACAGTTTTATTATTCTATAACAATATTTGTAGCATATTAAATGCATTAAATATATTTTCATAATGGGTTGGGTTCAAATGAAAACTCATTTTTCATTGTGCACGTGAGGACAAACCACAGCCATTGATCAAAATTTAGAAAACTAATCAATGACTAAAACATAATAAGATTAATTGGGAAGTGATTAGGGATAAAATTGGAAATTTGAATTAGCGCCTACCTTATTTGACTTTTTATTTTTATTTTAATAAAAAAATTATCTTCTTAAAGTTTAAAATAAATTATCTTAAAAATTACTAATATTTTAATCAAACAAATTACACCAAAAAACGAGAATTTCATGTTCTTCGATATGACATCTATCTCTATATAGTTTTTTTTTCATTTTAACCGTTTTTTACGTGAAATCCTATATATATGTTGTATTCATTATGAAGATGTATGAACTTCCCGCGGTATCCACATTCAGTATGAATAACAAAGGTGAACTTTCATTCAGTATTCATGATGAATAATACAATATTCAGGTTGAATAATACAACATTCATGTGTTATTCATCATGAATCGTTTATTATTCACCTTAAATGTTGTATTATTCATCCTGAATGATACATTATTCATGATGAATAATACATGAATGATCTGTGAAGGTGTGGACACATGGCGCTCTCTCTTTTGTTCCCCGTTTCACAACCGAAACTTTGTTTAATTCATTCTTAATATGTATACACATCCCCGGGTGTCCACATTCAATATCAATAACAAAGGTGAACATTCATTCACTATTCCTGATGAATAATACAGTATTCAGAATGAATAATACAACATTCTGGATGAATAATACATGAATTCATGAATCATGTATTATTCAACTTGAATGTTGTATTATTCATCATGAATGATACATTATTCATGACGAATAATACATGAATGACCCATGAAGGTGTGGAGACATGACGCGCTCTCTTTTGTTCCCTGGTTCACAGTCGAAACTCGATGGGTTCTCGATTCGTCTCGATGGGTGTTGGGTTACGGTGATGAAGAACGCGATGTCTTACAACATAGAAGAAAGTGTTGAAAAGGTAATGTCGAGTTACGGACTTACGGTGTCGAGGTTTTGTACACATTTGAACGGACATAAATATTCATAATGAATATAGCACATATATAGCATTTCACGTAAAAACGGTTAAAACAAAAAAAAACTATATCGAGATGGATGTCATATCAAAGAACATGAAATCCTCGTTTTTTTTATGTAATTTGTTTGATTAAAATATTAGTAATTTTTAAGATAATTTATTTTAAACTATAAGGGGGTAAAACTTTTTAATTAAAAAAGAAAATAAAAAGTCAAATATGGTAGGCGTGAGGTCGAAATTATCTTTCATTTTTACCCCTAATCACCTTAATTAATAATTTTAATTAAAAACTTTATTTAATATGAGTTGTTGGGTCACAAAAAATGGAGGGGTTGTGATATGTCATCATGTGCACAATGAAAGATGAGTTTTCATTTGAATTTTTCTCTTTTCACAATATCATAAATGTTAGAATTAATAAATGACTTGTTAAAGGAAAAGAGAAATAGAACACAATAGAATGGAGAGAATGAATCGTAATTCTCATTAATCATAAGCCCTTTATATAGGGATGAGTTTCAAGTAGATAACTACAAGATATTTCAATTCTAATCTATCTTTATCCCTGTCTCTATCGTCATATCCTTTAGACGATGACACATTTATCCTACAACACTCCCCCTTGTGCCGAGTTAAATGAGTGATGGTGCACAATTGTTGCCTCGTTAAAACCTTACGCCAAAATAAAAACCCGGTGGGAAAAAAATAAAAATAGGACGAAGGAAACAAGTCATCAAGGCACATTTAATGACCAGCGGAAGCTATATAAAGACCTGCTCTACAACCGAAAAACACATCTGATATCTGTTCCCAAGCTATTACACATCGAAAACACAACAGTAATCTACGAAGCATTCGAACAAATTTCGCTAAAGCAACCTTCGCACGACAGCAGTTCGAACCGCACGACAATAGTTTATTTCGCACGATTTACACACGACGCACGACTTTTACATACGATTAAATTCATTTTCTCTCATGTTGTAATCTGTTGTACACAAAACACCTGTTACAAAAGGACTTTCGCCCCTATTTGGCGACTATAGTGCACCGTCGACTCTAAACCAGTCGACTACGGTTTTTTCCCCGTTTTGGCGTTTTCCGCGTCACCAAATCCTCTTGTCTTATTTATTTTTCCTTGTGATTGTGTTGATTGGTCTTGAGATCCATTTCTTTAGTTGTTAAAGTCCACATCAACCTCAAGTTATCCTTTTGGGTGTTTTTTGGCATAAACAGTTTGGCGTCATCCGTGGGACCCCATCTAGAGAAAATCTCAAGCCATGGCATACATCGTTCTAACAATCTCGAAAAGTTTTTGTTGTCTCCAGGATAATGGCAGCCCAATCAGATCCGGTAGCGCAGCAGTTACAGATTCAGGATATGCCTGAATCCTCAAATGACTATCGTCTGGAAGAGGTCGTCCTGGACCAGAATAAGCCTGATCAGATTATCTTCGTGGGGGCATCATTAGATCCTGTCATAAAGGGCCAACTAATCTCCTTTTTGCAGGAACATGCTGACTGTTTCGCTTGGACGCACGAAGACATGGTGGGCATAGACCCCAATGTCATATCCCACAAGCTGAACGTCGACCCATCTTTTAAGCCAGTAAAGCAAAAACGTCGAAAGTTCTCCCCTGAGCGGAACAAAGTGATCGACGATGAGGTCGACAACTTGCTTAAGACTGGGAAGATCAGAGAAGTGAAGTACCCCGATTGGTTAGTGTAACACCCCGCTTACCACGACACAATATTGTCCGCTTTGCCCCACTGGCTCACGGCTTTGTTCTTGGCGACCTGGCAAGGACTTCGCAAGGACTTCCCAGGAGGTCACCCATCCTGGTACTACTCCCACCCAAGCACGCTTAACCACAGAGTTCCCAAGGAACCCGCATGCTTGTGGCCTCAAAACGCGTTGTGTCTGGTAAGGCCAAGGTTTACTAATATACCCAGCATCTCTCCTGTCCACGGCCGATGTGGGATATGCCTAAGGTGTTACACACACCCCCCCTTAGGGACTCATCGTCCTCGATGAGGTTTGCCCCACCATCCCGAACGGCACAGGAGTGGCTCTGATACCATTTGTAACACCCCGCTTACCACGACACAATATTGTCCGCTTTGCCCCACTGGCTCACGGCTTTGTTCTTGGCGACCTGGCAAGGACTTCGCAAGGACTTCGCAAGGACTTCCCAGGAGGTCACCCATCCTGGTACTACTCCCACCCAAGCACGCTTAACCACAGAGTTCCCAAGGAACCCGCATGCGTGTGGCCCCAAAACGCGTTGTGTCTGGTAAGGCCAAGGTTTACTAATATACCCAGCATCTCTCCTGTCCACGGCCGATGTGGGATATGCCTAAGGTGTTACAGTTAGCCAATGTCGTGGTTGTACAAAAAAAGAATGAGAAGTGGCGCGTCTGTATCGACTTCACAGACCTTAATAAAGCCTGTCCTAAAGATTCGTTCCCACTGCCCCCTATCGACGTTATGGTCGACGCGCCCGCAGGACATGAACTCCTAACGTTCATGGATGCTTATTCTGGGTACAACCCGATATTGATGCACAGCGAAGACCAAGAAAAGACTGCTTTCATGACAGACAAAGGCATCTATTGTTACAAAGTCATGCCTTTTGGTTTGAAGAATGCAGGTTCGACCTATCAGCGATTGGTTAACAAGATGTTCAAAGAGCATCTCGGCGACACCATGGAGGTCTACATTGACGACATGCTTGTCAAATCCAAGTAGCCAACCGACCATGTCAATCATCTAAAGAAATCCTTCGACATCCTGCGAAAATATCAGATGAAATTGAATCCTACGAAATGCTATTTCGAAGTCAATGCCGGGAAATTCCTGGGCTATATGGTCACACGGCGAGGCATAGAGGCAAACCCGGATAAAATTAAGGCCTTGATAAACATCAAGTCGCCCAGAAATTTCAAGGAGGTCCAACAACTTACGGGTCGTGTGGCCGCCTTAAATCGCTTCATCTCACGGTCGTCAGATAAATGTCGTATGTTTTATAACTTCTTAAGAAAAAACAAGGGCTTCGACTGGAAGGACGATCATGAGTAAGCGTTGCAATGATTGAAAGAATATATGGCCGTCCCGCCATTACTTTCGAAACCAGAAGAACACGAGATCTTACAACTGTACCTCGCCGTAAGTCCACAATCAGTGAGTGTCGTCTTAACTAGAGAGGATGACAGGCAGCAGCTGCCGATTTACTACGTCAGTAAGTCTCTATTGGACGCGGAAACCCGATATACGTCCATGGAGAAATTACTTTTGTCACTAGTCACAGCAACAAAGTTAAGGCACTACTTTGAATCCCATCTCATTACCGTCGTAACAAGATTTCCTCTTAAGTTGGTCCTACGAAAACCTGAGCTATCAGGACGACTAGCAAAATGGAGTATCTACCTCAGTAGCTGCGATATTAACTTTAAACCTCACACAGCAATAAAGTCGCAGGTCTTGGCTGATTTCATCGCTGACTTCAGTCCCGAACTGGAAAAAGAAGCATAGAGCGAGATTTGTACTGTGGCGACTATAAGCGACACGACCTGGGTACTCCATGTCGACGGTTCCTCAAACTCTAGAGGAGCAGGTCTTGGTGTCGTCTTAAAATCCCCACAAGGGGGCAAGATGGTGTACTCCCTACGATGTAGTTTTAAAGCTACCAACAACGAGGAAGAATACGAAGCTCTAATCGTGGGAATGAATATGGCTCACGACTTGGGGGCAGTCGGACTTCACGTCAGAAGTGATTCCCTACTGGTCGTAAACCAGATGAGCGGGGAATTCGCAGCCAAAGATTCCAAGATGATGGCCTATCTCAAGATAGCCAAAGATAAATCCAAGATGTTCGATTCATTCTCAATCGAACAAATTCCCAAAGATCAAAACACTCAGGCCGACGCACTAGCTAACCTTGGATCGGCGCTTAATAAGTCGTCATTCGACGCTATTCCTATGATACATCTAGCGACATCGTCAATTGAAGACTCTAAAGAAATTTGTGCTCTTAGCACAGAGAACAGTTGGTCGTCTGACATCCAAAATTACCTTATGCACGACCAACTACCTGAAGATCGAATGGAAGCTCGCAAGATTCGGTTTAAAGCATCGAAGTACATAATCATTAGTGATAGACTCTATCGACGCTCGTCGACGGGTCTAAATCTAAGATGCATTGATAATCCCGAACAGGTACAAAATATCCTAAAGGAGATGCACGATGGCGAGTGTGGCAACCACTCAGGTGGTCGCAGTCTTGCAAACCGTATCTCACGACAAGGATATTACTGGCCGACATTAAGGCAAGACGCCACCAGGTACGTCCAAAGCTGTGACGCATGTCAACGACATTCAGGTATGATCCACCAACCCTCTGAACCTTTACATACGTCCTTGATTCCATGGCCTTTCATGAGGTGGGGAATGGACATCGTTGGTAAATTACCTCCCGCCCCAGGGCAAAAGGTCTTTCTGTTAGTCCTTACGGACTATTTTTCTAAATGGATAGAAGTAGCCGCTTACTCCCAGATTCGGGACAAAGAAGTCATTTCTTTTATCCAGACTAACATTCTATGCAGGTTCGGAATCCCTTCTGAAATCGTGTGTGACAATGGGTCACAATTCATAAGTGACCGTACGCAAAGATTTCGTGAGGATCGTAGTATTAAACTTACGACCTCAACCCCACGTTATCCCCAGTCTAACGGTCTTGCGGAATCAAGCAATAAGGTCATTATCAATTCAATCAAGAAAATACTTAAGGCTGCAAAGGGAAAGTGGGTCGTAGAACTCCCATCAGTCATATGGGCCAATCGTACGACGCCCCGAACATCGACAGGACAGACACCGTTTTCATTGGTCTACGGTTGTGAAGCCGTCTTACCTATTGAAGTGCAGCTCCCGACATTGAGACATACGTCCGTCGATCATAATTTGGTGGACCTAAGCTATGACCTCGACGCTCTTGAAGAGTTAAGAGAGTCTGCTTTAGTCAGGATGGCGTCTCAGCGATAAGTCATTGAGCGACATTTCAACAAAAATGTTAAGGCCAAAATCTTTCAGGAAGGTGACTACGTCTTACGACGGGTATTCCAGAACACTAAGGAACCAAATGCATGTAAGTTGTCCACTAAGTGGGAAGGACCTTATCGAATATCTGAGGTCATCGGAAAGGGTGCTTATAGGCTTCAAACCTTCGACGACCAAGACATCCCACGAAGCTAGAACGCAGTGCATCTAAAAAGTACTTCTTCAAAAAAAATTACTATCAATTTATTTCGGTAAACGATTACTGACTTAAGCATCGGAGGGTCGTTGGTCAAACCAACGACCACCCCTTAATCTTACATCGCAGGATCGCACAAACATCACTCTTATGATTTATATCGTGACAGGCAAAGTCTTTCAGATTACAGGGTCACAATAAATATGTCACGGCCGATCCAGTCATGATCTATAAGCTCACGACTCACACGACATAAATGGAATCTTATGATTCATCTCGTGGATCTTATGATCACAAACAGCTCTGAGTTTCGGAGTCAAAGTCTTACGACTTAAATTCCATACTCAGAATATTTTCGGCCCAGTCGCCCTGTTACTTCTAAAGTTATACGTACCTATATCGTACAGTTCTACGTTCGTCTTACTACACTTGTTCTTGTTATCTCTCGTTTATTTTGTTTATGTACAACAAAGTAAAACACGCGACAGTATAGCAAAAGACATATTTGTATTAAAAGGTAATACAAAACAAAGACACGACCACCAACAGTCGCCCTAGAACGAAATAAAAATTACAAAAGCTCAATGGCCTACTGAGGGCCCTGGTCGACTCCACCCTCGTCTTCCGCACCACCCGTCTTGGTCTCCGCGGAGTCAGTGTCGTCGACCCTATACTCTTGGTCGAGATCCTCCTCGGTCATGACATGTTCGAGGTAAGACGCGACCTCAGCCTCTGCGTCAGCCAAGGGATTTTTCCCCTACAGATGACGGCGTATCATTGCCGTCCTAACCTTCAGACGGGTCAACGCCTCAAACGAGATAAGCTTCTCCTCTAGGGCCCCTGTCTTGGCCTCTGCGGCCTTAACCGACGACTTGAGCTCCCCTACCTGTTTTTCGTGCATGGTAATGGACACTTTTGTCGTCGTCACCTCTGCCTCATAGGCAGAGGCCCTTTCCAATGCCTCTATGAGGCGATTTTGGAGCTCCTCCTTCTCCAGCGACGACGTCTCCAAAAGACTCTTGAGATCGTCCACTTGAACGGAGAGAGCCTCCGCCTTGGCCTTCGCCGCCCGCTCATCCTATCGAGCTTTACGCTCACCATCTTGTGCTAGCTGAAGCTCCTCAGAGACGGAAGGGTCAACCTTCTGGAGCTCCTCCAATTGGCCGAAAAGGCATAAAGACGCCTGAAACGCCTACAGTCGCACAAAAAGACATAATGTAAGTCTAACTAAGAGATGAAGACACAAACGACAAAAAACACTTACCAGAAAGGCCATGCCCGCGACGTGAGACCCTGTCTCGTCCACGGTAGCGCCACGATAACGATCTTTGAAGGCCGGCAGGAGGAATTTCCCCAAGTTAGGGAAAATCTTCGCCCTGTCCAGGACGCCGTCCAGTAAGAAGTCTGACGGTAACGGAAAGTTTACCGTCGTAACTTCAGGGGATCCCTCAGTCTGAGGACCTTTCCCCTTGTCTCTTGCAGCAGACGACCCAGGCGGCGGCGGCGGCGCCCTTGGCACGTCCGAAGACGTCTTCACCTTCTCCGAAGTGGAGACCACCGTAGGCTCTCCACCCGTCGACGACGGTTCCCTCAGGGGAACCGACTTCGTCTTTTTCAAAACCTCTGACCCTGAAGTCGGAGGATCCTTCCTCTTCAGCTCTATGGCCTTCTTGGCCAAAGCCAGTTGAGCTTCTCTCCTCCACTTACCCGAAGTGGATTGCATTTCAGAATCACCTGCAAAAGAACACAAGTGGACATTGTCGTATGACTCAAAGAGAAAACGTACGATTAAGGGACACTTACTTGTCGAAGTCTCTTGTTGACTTCTTTCTTCGGCTTCCGAAGCGCTGACGGTCGTACGGCTAGGAGAATCGAATAATTCCTCGACACCACAAGCAAAAAGCCTTGCGATCTTTTCTTGAGAATCAACGGCAGGACCAATCCCAGCAAAGCTAATATCTGAAACAAGCAGCAAGAAATTAGCAAAAGACAAAAGTTACTACTATAAGTCATACGACAAAGTAAAGCTTATATACCCATGGTGTTCCATCCAGATGCGACCCAGGAAGTATCCTCATCTATACGTCCGAGCGTCCGCACCCGACCGATGACATATTTGGCCTTCCACCCACGATCATGGACCAGGGTATCAGGGACCAATGTATGTCCACCTCCTAGCTTAGAGGATATGCCATAACGATGGTAGTCATCCGAATTTACGTCAAAAGCCGTCAACAGATCATGCACCGTTAAAGGAACATCCTAATCAGAGGTGATCCGATTGATCTCCTGAAAAATCTGCCAAAGTTCAGGCAAGATCTGACCAGGAGATAAGTCGAAAATATCCAAAAACTCCCTGACGAGGGGAGTAAACGGCCACCTAAACCTATTATAAAAGGATGCTCGTACAAAACGAAGAACCCGCTTAGACACTCCACCTCCGATGCTTAAGTCAGTAAATGTTTTGCGAGAAAAATCGAGAAAAAATCGTATGAGAAAGAGTTAGAGAACGTACCATTTCAGACTCTCTCTATTTGCCCCCTGTCATTTATTACCGTACTCTTTTGGGAGGAAAAGACAGGTTTTAAATGATAGAATGACACGGAAAAATATTGTCCTGCGGTCGACTATGTTGTCGTGCGACGAGGCACCATAGTAGATTTATCCCTGTGGAAAAGATATTGTTAATTTAGGGATAGAAAAACGAACCTGTCGAGAGTTTGATCTTACGACTTCAGTTTATTTTCTCTTTTGATCTCTTGGATTCCCCATGGCGTAGGGGATTTTAATTAATAACTTTTGCATGCTCGGGAGTCGACGGTCGATGGCTATTAGCTGGAATAGCGACATCATCGATGATATCTTTGAGATTTCCTTTCGGAAAATGATATGCTAATTCCTTCTTCAATGCGATACAGTCGTCTTTCGCATGACCATGATCGGCATGGAAGTCGGACCACTTTGATTTGTCTTTCTTAGCATCGTCCAGGTCGGACTTCTTTGGCCATCGAATGGTAGCTTGGGAACTTTTCAGAGCTTCGACTAGGTCCTTTGTGGGTCCTTTGAATCCGTAAGAGGATATTTTGGGGTACTGAGTGAACTTAGCCGCGGTCTTGGCCTCTGCTTTCGTCTTGAAACGAACATTTGAAATTTGGCGCGCTGGCTCTACTCTAGAAACAGCCTTTGTCTTGAACTCTGGCTTTCTGACGCCTAGCGACTTCTTGTCGTCAGTATGCTTGCGACGAAAGGCTGCATCGTCTTCGACCCTCATATATGCTAAGGTCCGAGCTCGGACGTCTTCGAAATTCTCCGAGGGATATTTGGTCAGGTCGGTGTATAAACCCGAATTATCCACCAGACCACGCTTATAGGCTTTGATTGCGGTTTTTACGTCGCAATTGCGGATGCTGATCATTTCGGCATTGAATCTATTAAAATAACTTCGAATAGACTCATTAGCTTTCTACACGATGTAATATAGGTCACTGGTCTGCTTCTCCATCTTACGACTGCTGGCGAATTGCTGGGAGAATTGATTAACCAACTCAGCAAACGACCTGATGGATTTGGGTTTGAGATTGATTAACCATTGGAGAGTTGGACCAGTGAGAGTTGCTCCAAAACTCTTACACATGCATACTTCCTGGTACGTAAATGGGATCGAGATCGTCCACATGAGCTGCTTATATTGCGCGGCGTGCTCAGTCGGATCGGTCACACCCGAATACTTGGGAGTGAAGGCAGGAATGTTATACTTCTTTGGGACCTCGACGGTGGCGATCTCGTCGATGAAGGGCGACGCCTGATACCCTGAGCTAGGATTGACGTCGACAGGCACGGCTTCCCCAGGCAACTTAGCGAGCAAGGACAGGACACCCTCATTTTGGTCTTCTAACATCTTCAAATGCTGAGCGACGGGATCGTTAAGATCGGGATTTGCCCCTGTCGAGGGATTGGCCCCTGGGATAGTGCCATTACCATGCGACGAACCATTGGTGTCCCCGTTGAACGGGACGAAATATGGCTGCGACCTATAGTGGAATTGCTGTGGTCCATTCTGAAATGGCTGCGATCCTTGCTGGAAAGGCTGCGATCCACCTTGAGGTCCATTCTGAAATGGCTGCTGAAATGGTTGCGACCCTTGCTGGAAAGGTTGCGACCCTTGTGATGGCTGAGACCCATTATTCACGGGTGGTGGCCTTATGTGCTGAGGAGGAACTGTCCCAAACTGAGGATTTGGGTTGAACGTCCCTGGCTGTTGATTCTGCATGAACGGGCCTGGATACTGATTCTGCGCGGATGAACCTGGATTCCGTACAAATGGTCTAGGGCCATTCTGGTTGAACGATCTTGGAACTGGGTTCTGCACGAACGGCCTAGGACCATTTTGAGGCCCAAGAGGATTTCTTAACCGCGCGATCTCCTCAGCTGCTCTGCGATTTTGCTCCGCCATTGCATTGAGCTGATTCCTGGCGACTTCGAGCTCCTGATACATCTGAGCGACGGCTTGCTATGGATTTACAGAGGCTGCCATTTTCTTGAAACAGAAAATAGAAAAAACTCCAAGAAACTATTAGTAGGGTGCACGTTCGTCGAGGATTTTCTCTAGTTGAGGTCCCACGGATGGCGCCAAACTGTTAATGCCAAAAATCGCACCAAAGGGACAACTTAAGGTCGATGTGGACTTAATCAACTAATGAAAGGATCTTTCGACGAGACGTGCAACGAGGGAAAAAATAAACGAGACAATGGATTTGATGACGCAGGAAAAACCTCAAACGAGGAAAAAACCTGTGGACGACAGTGGGTGTCGTCGCTGCACTATGGTCGCCAATCATGGGCGACGTCCTTGGTACTGGCGTCGGTCGTACGATGATTACAAATCAAATGAAGGAAATACTTCGAAATGTAAAGTACAAGTGTTTAAATGTGAAAACAAGTGTTCGTCGTGTGTGAATATAAAGTGTAAACTGTTGGTCGAGGGCTGATGTCGTGCGTCGAGACTGGTTCTTCGAGAGAAAGCTCTTCACCGCTGTTATTCTTGAATGCGCTGTAGTATTCTGGCTTTCAGTACTTAATCTCCAGAGTTTGAATGTTCTTTACTATGAGTTTGGATGATTTTCTCTGCTGTTTGGAGATGTTCGTTGGAGTGTATTGGATGTTAACCGATGTCCCTTGAAATGAAGCTTTAGCTTGTCTTTTATAGCCTTCGCGTCATTAATTAACTCCATTAATGATTCGATCAACGGCTACAACGGCTGGAAACGGTCGCCGGAGTGATTATCCATAATGATCTCCGTCCGTTACGGTCGCTTGTTGTTAATGGCTTTGACTCCTGCATTAAATACTTAACAAACGTAACAGTCAAGGTTAACGTTAGCTTTGGTCGAAGGTACAATGATCTTACGCGATGGTCGTACGGGACGGGCGATACTATGGTCGAGCGTCATGGGGGACGTACGACTTACCTTTTACGGGCGACGACGGATGTTTTCTGGGTTCTCGTCGAGACCTTATCTTAATACAAGATTTGGATTATGACATGCGTCTTATCTGCCCCGGTCGTCGTCGTACGACGTGGTTTTTTTGCCCAAACAACAGCTGTCCTAAAACGGCTCCATGGCTCTGACACGCCGTCGTGACGTCATGATATTTTCGTTTCCTCCAATCCAAATCGAACCAAGACGGTTAGGATTCGACCAGATTCTCTCCCCACGCGACACGTGTCAAACCACTTCGTCGGATTTAAAATTCGAATTTAACGCCTAAATTCAAATTTTTGGGGCAAACTGTTTGGGTAAAAAAATCACACCTCACGACCGACGATAAAAAAAACCCAAATAACATTTACATAAGACCGCTCTTATACTAAGATAAGGTCTTACAAATTATTTACGAACGAAAGCTTAGTCGTACATTTTTCTGATGGTCGTACGTTCCATATGACCGACGTCCGAGACTTACGACGGTCGTATGATTACACTAACCGTTAACAGTCAATACCCGTTTCTTTTGTCCATTAATACAGGTCCATGAGCATTCATGGTACAACGGCCAGTAACGGACCTGTATATAAAGAGCTGCTCTACAACCGAAAAACACATCTGATATTTGTTCCCAAGCTATTACACATAGAAAACACAACAGTAATCTACGAAGCATTCGAACAAATTTCGCTAAACCAACCTTCGCACGACAGCAGTTCGAACCGCACGACAACAGTTTATTTCGCACGATTTACACACGACGCACGACTTTTACATACGATTAAGTTCATTGTCTCTCATATTGTAATCTGTTGTACACAAAACACCTGTTACAAAGGGACTTTCGCCCCTGTTAGGCGACTATAGTGCACCGTCGACTCTAAACCAATCGACCGCGGTTTTTTCCTTGTTTTGGGGTTTTCCGCGTCACCAAATCCTCTTGTCTTATTTATTTTTCCTTGCGATTGTGTTGATTGGTCTTGAGATCCATTTCTTTATTTGTTATAGTCCACATCAACCTCAATTTATCCTTTTGGGTGATTTTTGGCATAAACACCCGTCCGCGCAACCATCCGCGCAACACCCCTGATGGGTTATCATCCAGTGTTCGACACGACCCGAGACGCCCGAACCGCGCCGACCCTGTGCAGGTATTTAAAGAATATTTTGGCCCTTGGTCTCACTCTCTCAAACCCTAACATATTTTGGAGCCGTTTTTCTCTCTAAAATCACTCCCTAGCGCCAATTTCCACCCATTCCACCGAGATTGTTCAATTTCCACTCCATTCACACTTCAAATCAAGATCAAAAGGTATGTTTCTTACCCTAATGTCTCAATTTTGGGGATGCTTGGCATAAGAACAAGGTACACTTCATCTCTTTAAATGTTGCTCAATGTCTCAAAGTGTGCATATTCTTAAGTGTTAAATATGTTGGGAAATTCATTTGATTGTGTTGTTGAGCATGAATGGTAACATCATTTTCTAGGATTATGGTTGATTTTCTCTTGAGAGAAAGAAGCTTGTGAATGACTTGAGTTCTTGCAATGCTATGTTTTGTGCTTAATAGTCTAAGATAAACCAAACATAGGTTTCACCAAGGTTTGGGGTTCTTGCTTTTCTTCTGATCTAAAAAGTGATATTATGTGCAAGTTCTTGGGTTAGTATTTCTGCTAGTTGTGGTATGATCAGTGTGATCTTGTGGTTATTGGGTTTTGTATGATGAAGAGGACGTTTTGTGAAATATGTTGGGTGTATGTTTTAGATAATGGTATTATGATGATTTTGGTGGATTGTGTTGCAATTGGTTGTGTGGATGGAAATTGGTGTTTTATTGTTAAAATGGCTAACCAAACTTTGGTTTGGGGTGCCAATTCGGTATCATCCACATAACACCCCCGCTGCAAACCTCTGTTTCACCAAGGTTTGGGGTTCCTTTTTTCACTTGGACTCTCACTTTATATAATTCCTTTTGGTGAAAAAGAACCTAATCTAAAGATTAGGTTTGGGGTGGCATAGTTAATATTTCAATATCTAATGGATGCAGCCTTTTCAGGAAAGATGGTACGCACAAATCCAACCACCGTTGGACGTTGGTTCCACTACGTAAACATGCGTTCGGCCGAGAGGGAAGCATTAACCGAACGCACGCATGACCGGGTTGAGCAGAGACGGGAAAAATTTAAGAATCGGCCGATCTGGCCAGAGAGGGGGATGAGGTTAAACTCAATACCAAATGATAGGGTTCGCGAAATCGCTGCAGCAAGGGGCTGGACCACATATGTAAATGACCAGGAGCCCTACGATGAAGACTTAGTACGAGACTTTTATGCTTCAATGATATCACTTGCCTTCGATGGGTTTCATTCAGTAATGGTGAGAGGCAGACTTGTAAGGATGCCAATGGAGGCCATATGTGCTCATTTTGGAGTTCCCGTCCCAACAATCTTGGGAGGAAATTTGGTCTCTCCCCGATTCCTGGAGTGGACCATAAAGATCAGTATAGTGAGATCTTGTCATCGGATTTAAGAAAGAGCGGGAAACAACGCTGGATACCACATTCTGATGATATCAAGAAAAGTGAGCTACGACCAGAAATAGCTATGTGGATGAAATTCTTGAAATGCAGCCTGATCCCGTCAACTCATGAGACCACAGTTGATGCCTACGTCGCCATGATTCTTTACCATGTCCAGTTCAATATACCGATGGACATTGGCCACATCATCCACCTCCAGTTGATTGATGCTGCTTCCAGTCGCAATAACATCGGTATCTTGCCTTTCCCGTGTCTAATAACCAAATTTTGCAGGGATGTCGGATGTGATGTGGGTAACATGACACCACCACCACCTTTTGACCGAATCACCTACAGCACACAAATATCCGCAGCTAACAGATTCGATAGGAAAGAAGCCGCTGATAGAGAGGAAGCACGGATGCGCATTCCGGAGGAGGTGGATGACATGGATGCAGATGACGATGATGATGTTGACTATAATCCGGCAGCTGACATGGAAGGAATATAGTTCACGACTGACATACCAGGACTGGCGAGACAGATGTACCAGATGCAAATCGAGATGCGTCAAGGGTTTGCGGCACTGAGTGGAAGGGGATATGCGAGAAGAGATGGAAACCCGAATGAAGCAAGCACTTCCAATCCAAATGAAGCGGGTCCATCTAATCCACAACCAACTAGGAGAGTGAGGAGGCGTGAACAGGGGGAGTCGAGCCGACAACCGCGTGGTGATTGAATGGTTGGTTAGCCTTTATATTTTGATGCCTTAGTGTTAAACGCTATTTTTAAAGCTTTCGTGGTTACTTTATATTTTGTTGTTATTCATTACATTGGGGACAATGTTTAATTTTGGTTTGGGGTGAATTGTCGAGTCTATCATTTTTTTATCTCAATGGATTGAGCAATTACCTCGTGATGGTGAAGAGTGGGAGACCTTGTTAGCATGACTTAGTGTGAGTTTTCGAAAACACTAATTTTGGGGGGAGAATTTAGAAGGGATAATATAGCACTAAGGTGGACCTAGGCGACTGCATGCATTAGAGACATTAGTAGAGACCACCCGTGAGTTTGTTGAGCCATACACTTGCTGACTTCGATTCCGAGAGACTATGCATAACTCGATACACTTTTCATTTAGTCTTTTGGTCGTTGTTATAGCTGGTCTCACTATAACTTGCGTCTATTGTAAAAGACATCCATAGGAATAGGAAGTGAAGCTTTTGCCCATCTTTGTGAACAAACCATGTGTGAGGATATCATGCTTGTTGGTTGCTCCTAATCCTACTGCTTTTCAGAACTCAGAGCTCCCAAATGAAACCCGTTGTAGTCCCCTCAGTACAGTTAATAGTTTGAAAACCCACTTGTCTACCCTAGCCATAAACCGAGTGATTCATTCATCAAGGGGATTGCTTAGAATGACAACCCGAGGGTTGAAAAAAAAATTAGCTGAGGGATCAGTTCAAGGGGTTTGAATGAAATGTTGTAAAGTACGAGCAAAAGAAAATGGGAGGGTCACTAATTATCATCAAACATCCTTTAAGGATTGTGAACCCATTGACTTCCATCTTTAAGCAGCAATCATGGCCAATATAAAGATCTGAGTTTAGCATGGAGAGTTTGTAAAGAGAGGCAGAGCAACATTTCTAGTCCTAGTCTTGATAATGGATTCCTTCTGAGATCAATTTGTGTACAATTGTGCGTTTTTGGTTTAATTGTTGTTCATGCATGCTATTGTGAATCCTTTGTACCCAACGTCCGAAAGCATGACAACATGTGTGAAACCTAGGGCTCGAGTGAAGAGGGAAAACCGTGAGGTAGGGTCAAGGCGAAATCCTCTCTGTGCATGTTTAGCCTAGGTACATAATAGTGTGGTGTGGTCCTTGATAGTCCCCTTCCCAAAGTTTTGATGTCCAGAATTCCATGTTTTGGTCTGCTGATTGGTAGCTCATCTTACAGATAATTCATGGTAATTGTTGAGTTGACTAGAGATCGCTAATGATATTCTCGACAACACGAAATTGTGATTGCTTGGTTTACGCTTATTTGTATCGCTAATTTGCTTGGGGACAAGCAACGCTCGGTTTGGGGTTGTTAATAATGCCGTTTTCCGACATTATTTTGATCCCAAAATCGGTCTTTCAGTTGTGAGTTTCCAAGTAAAATGGTGGGTTTAATGTTTTTTTAGAGAAAGTACAGGCCATCATGAATTGTTGAGAACGGAAAAGTTTTGAATCGATCAGAGAAGATTTCCTGCATTCCTGGACCAAAGTGAGAAAATCAGATTTCTGAGCCGAACAGTGCTCTGCGCGGCTCACCGCGCTACTCAGGTCGCGCCACCAACCGTGCAGAAGTCCAAACGAATGAACTCCAGTGTTCTGCGCGACTCCCTGCGCGGTTCCATTCGCACCACCAACCACGCAAACACCCTGGTCGTTTTAATTCTCTTTTACGGCTATGGTTGAGCTCATCCTGGATCAGTTACGTTTTGACAGCGGCGAGAGGCAAGAAACATCACGGAATGAAGAATCAAAGGCGAATCGAGTACGTTACATCGGCGGATTAAGCTTTTCAGGGAGTTCATTGTGTTCATTTCTTTGAGAACAAGCATGTTTACTTTTGTTATGAACTTTTCATTTCTGTGTTTTAAAACCCCCAATATGAACTAATTTGTTCATGTTGGGGGGTTGGTGTGAATCATGAATAGATAATCGTTTAGCTTTGCGGATAGATATGATTGGTTTGATTGTGATGGATGAAAACATTTGAGATCGTTCTTAATGCTTGTAACAGTCTGATCAACTGTTATTTGATTTTATAAATCTTTAATCTTTGAGAAAAGTTTTGAGATTTGATTCATCTTTTATGTCTTGGATGAGATTGAGATAGAAGTATGATATTTCATTCCTTGTGGCTTTTAATCACTAATTGTTCAATTATTATTGTTTAGATCGAGAGATGATACAATGTGTTGAATGATTATTGCTTTAGCTTGATAGAGTATAGTAATGGATTGTGATTATGCTATTCATCCTGACGTTATTTCAATCATGTCAAACCTGTTTAGCTATTGGATTATTTTAATGCGGAATCCAACCCTCCAACTCTTTCTTTTTATTGAATTAATCAAAGTATTTTAATTCGTATTTTCCAACAACCAACAACTCAAATTTCGTTCGTCTAGTTAATAGTCTATATAGTCATTGTGGTACTTGACACCTGTTTCATGTGGTTCGATACTCGTACTTTCCAGTACTATTACTTGATTCGACCCGTACACTTGCGGTAGATTTAGGGTGGGTGTAAACCCACCTATCAAGTTTTTGGCGTCGTTGTCGGGGAACCTGTTTTGTGTTAATATCACTACCAGCTGTAAAAATTATTACATTAGACACTCTGTCTTTATTTTACTTTATTTTTCTTTGAAAGTTCATATATTTCTGGTTTTTGAGATTTTTATGTTCTCCGTTTCAGGTTACCTCCTGGTTTATGTCAAGAAGGAGACTATTTCGGGAAGTACTACCGATTGACCCAGAGATAGAACGGACTGCCAGAGACCTGAGAAGACAAGCACGAGACAGACAAGTGCAGAACATGGACGGCAACAACGTCGAAAATGTCTGGGAAGAGGAGATGCCCATCAACAATGGTCCTCCATTGAACAATGGTCCTCCATTGAACAACGGTCCTCCACTCCATAATGCGAATTATCAGAACAATAATGGTGGGATTCCGAACAATAATGTCAACAATGGTATCAACCATGGTATCAACAATAATGTCAACAACGGAATCAATCATAATATCAATCATCCGCCACCACCACCACAAAGGGTTCCTATGAGAGCTTTTGCCAACCCGAACATGAGAGCTGCACAAAAAGGGCCATATGTTCCTCCGATAGCAGCAAAAAACTTTGAAATCAAGACTGGCACCATCCAATTGGTGCAAGCAAACATGTTCGGAGGATCAGCAACGGAAGACCCACACAGCCACTTGAGAACATTCGAGAAAATCTGCAACACCTTCAAGGTGAATGGAGTTGATCCGGATGCAATGAAGCTATGCCTTTTTCCGTTTTCACTGAGGGTTCGGGCTACTGAGAGGGAAGAGAGTCTGCCAGTCGGGCAGATTCGTACGTGGAACGATATGGTGACTACTTTTCTGAACAAGTTCTTTCCACCTGGGCGAACGGCTCAATTGCTATCCGACATCACACATTTTTCGCAGTGGGACCAAGAATCTTTGTACGAGGCATGGGAAAGATATAAAGGGATGCTCAAGAAGTGTCCCCATCATGGGTTACAAGATTGGATGATTATCCAAACATTCTTTGTGGGGTTGCACCCTCAATTTAAGAATGACATCACAGCCGCTGCAGGTGGGGCTTTAATGAACAAATCTTATGAGGAAGCGGTTGAGTTGATAGAGAATTTGTCGGAACATAGTTATGCCACTCCAAGAGCCGCTACTAAAAGAGTAGCAAGTGTGTAAGAAACAGAGGAGTTGAATGCTATAAAGGCACAACTGGCTGCGTTGACTAATCAATTGAAAGGAGCCGCCATTCAACCGAATGTTCTGAATGACATGGGTGGTCAAGACCAATTCACGAATCCTCAAGAATACCAATCGCCGGAACAAGTTCAATTCGTTCAGAACCGGAATAATCGGCTGAGGAATGACCCATTTTCCAACACCTATAACGAGGGATGGAAGCGACATCCCAACTTTTCTTGGAGTCAACCTCAACAAGGCCCGGCCAAAGAAACAATGGGGCAACAGCAACAGCAGCAACAGTATGGTAATCATTCTAACTCTTCAAATTCTTTTCAGCCTAACAATGTTTATCATCCCCCAGGTTACAATCAGAGGAAATATGATGAGGGGCAAACTTCAGAAAAGAAGCCGGGATTGGAAGACATGATGATGAAATTCATGTCAAAGATGGAAGGCGTAGTGGAAGGATTGGCAGGTACTGTGAACACTGTGAAGTCAACCACGGATCAAAATACTGCCTCAATCAGAATGCTAGAGAGACAAGTAGGGCAGATTTCTGAGGCCTTACAAACCCGAGCTCCCGAACAATTTCCGAGCCAACCAGAAAAGAAGGGTAGAGAAGATTGTAAAGCCATCAGTCTGAAGAGTGGCAAACAGCTCACTAGAGATCCTACTAGAGATCCTTCGCCGAAAAGAAACGACACCAAGGTGAGTGATGTTGAACCGGAAGAGAAGGTTGATGAAGAGTTGGAGATGGAGAATCCGGAAAGCGAAAGAAGAGAAGAGAACATGAATGTTCCCAAGAAAGTGCCTACTAAACCAGTCACACCATTGGTACCATATCCTAGCAGGCTAAAAGCCCACAAGGATGATGCAAACTTTGCTAAATTTTTAGAGGTGTTTAAAAAACTGCATATTAACATTCCTTTTGCAGATGCCTTAGCACAGATGCCATCCTATGTGAAATTTTTGAAGGATATTCTCTCCAACAAGAGAAAGATTGAAGAGCATGCCACGGTTGCACTTACTGAAGAGTGCAGTGCTATCATCCAGCACAAGCTTCCCCCGAAGCTTAAGGATCCAGGGAGTTTTACTATCCCTGTTCATATTGGTCATTCTAAATTTAGTAAAGCATTGTGTGATCTTTGGGCCAGTATTAACTTAATGCCTTTATCTATTTTCATGAAATTGGGGCTAAGGGAAGTTCAACCAACAAATGTGACATTGCAATTGGCGGATAGATCCATCAAATATCCCTATGGAGTCATAGAAGATGTGCTAATCAAAGTTGACAAGTTTTACTTTCCAGTGGACTTCATGGTGTTGGATATGGATGAAGACAAAGAGATTCCGCTCATCCTTGGTCGACCATTCTTGGCCACGGGAGGGGCGTTGATCGATGTGAAAGGAGGAAAACTCACGTTGAGAGTGGGAGAAGAAGAAACGGTGTTTAACGTGTTTCGAGCAGCAAAGCATCAAATGCAATTCAGTGAATGCTACCGGGTAGATATCATGAA
Source organism: Saussurea involucrata (assembly GCA_033807775.1). NCBI lineage: Eukaryota > Viridiplantae > Streptophyta > Magnoliopsida > Asterales > Asteraceae > Saussurea > Saussurea involucrata. The sequence goes on along the minus strand of CM066319.1, from coordinate 141,496,780 downwards.
ATCTTCGATTAGAGAATCATGTGGGGTGTAGTTTGGTCAAGATCAATTGGAAAGTGTGATCATGGGGACGATAGACAATCCGGAGATTGAAAGTGTGATGCAACTAAATGTATTACCAAGTTATAGAGGCCCAAGAAGACCGAATGTTGAGTATTTGGGTGAACCAATACCCAAATCTCAACCATCATCTCACACCCCTCCTAAGCTCGAGCTAAAACAGTTACCATCTCATCTCGAATATGGTTATTTGGAGGAAAAGGAGACACTCCCGGTCATTATTTCATCCAAGCTGAGAATTGAAGATAAAGAGAAGTTGTTGAGAGTTCTACGTGAGCATCAAACTGCAATTGGATGGACGATAGCCGATTTAAAAGGCTTAAGTACAGCCTTTTGCACACACCGTATAAATCTTGAAGAGGAACATCGATCGGTAATCCAACCTCAACGCCGGCTTAATCCCAACATGAAGGAGGTGGTCCGGAAAGAGATCCTTAAGTTATTGGATGCTGGAATTATCTATCCAGTACCTGATAGCCCATGGGTCAGTCCAGTTCAAGTAGTGCCCAAGAAAGGCGGGGTCACAGTAGTTCACAACAACAACAATGAACTCATTCCCTCTCGGACAGTCACGGGATGGAGAGTTTGCATTGATTATAGGAAGCTGAATGACGCCACCCGGAAAGACCATTTTCCATTGCCATTTATTGATCAGATGATAGAGAGACTAGCGGGACACGAATATTATTGCTTTTTGGACGGATATTCGGGATACAATCAAATACCGATTGCCCCCGAATATCAAGACAAAACCACGTTTACGTGCCCATATGGGACATTTGCTTATTGGAGGATGCCTTTTGGGTTATGTAACGCTCCCGCAACGTTTCATAGATGTATGTTGGCGATATTTTCGGATATGGTAGAGCGCACTATGGAGATCTTTATGGACGACTTCTCGGTGTTTGGTCCTTCATTTGATTCTTGTTTATCTCATCTAGAGGCTGTTTTAAAGAGATGCAAGAAAACTACCTTGGTTTTGAATTGGGAGAAATGTCACTTTATGGTGACGGAAGGAATAGTGCTTGGACACAAGGTGTCAAAAGATGGGATAGAAGTGGACAAGGCTAAGGTGGCAGTGATAGAGAACTTACCATATCCGAATTCTGTCAAAGGAATTCGAAGCTTTTTGGGACATGCCGGTTTTTACCGGTGGTTTATAAAGGACTTTTCTAAAATCACTAAACCCTTATGTACTTTACTTCTAAAAGATGCCAAGTTTGATTTCACTGATGATTGTGTTTTGGCTTTTGACAGGTTGAAAAAGGAGTTGATCTCGGCACCTATTCTTACAGCACCTGACTGGAGTCTTCCTTTCATAGTGATGTGCGATGCAAGCGACACAGCACTCAGAGCAGTCTTAGGGCAAAGGAAAGAAAAGAGAATGCACATGATTTATTATGCCAGCAAGACCCTAGATGAAGATCAAGTCAATTATGCCACTACCGAGAAGGAATTGCTAGCTGTGGTCTATGCATGCGAGAAGTTCAGATCGTATTTGGTGGGAGCAAAGGTAATAGTCTACACGGACCATTCTGCCTTAAAGTACTTGATGACCAAAAAGGATGCAAAACCGAGGCTCATTAGATGGGTGTTACTACTTCAAGAGTTTGACTTAGAGATCTTAGACAAAAAGGGGACAGAAAACACAGTTGCAGATCATCTTTCCAGACTCGAGGGTAATGAAGAGCAAGAGAAGGATAAAACCTCCATCAATGATACATTCCCAGATGAGCAGCTACTAAAGGTCAGTCATTCTGAACCATGGTATGCAGATTTGGTTAACTTTTTGGTAGGAGGAGTGGTGCCTTACAACATGAACTAGCACCAAAGGAAGAAATTCTTATCTGATGCTTTGCGGTATTATTGGGATGAGTCATACCTATACAAGATATGTACTGATGGGATGATTCGGAAGTGTGTACCGGATGAAGAGAAGGCCAACATTCTTACTCATTGTCATACATTAGAATGTGGGGGCCATTTCAGTACTGATAGGACGGTGGCCAAAGTTTTACAATCCGGATTCTTTTGGCCATCGATGTTTAAGGAAACGAGGGAGTTCATTACTAGATGCGACCGGTGCCAAAGGGTAGGTAATATGACGAAGAAAGATGAAATGCACATGAAGATCTTCATGGAAGTAGAACTATTTGACGTGTGGGGGATAGACTTTATGGGACCGTTCCCAAACTCATACAGGAACGAGTACATCTTAGTGGCGGTAGACTATGTCTCGAAATGGGTTGAAGCAATTGCAACGCCATCAAATGACTCCAAGGTGGTGATCAAATTTCTGAGAAAGCATATCTTTACACGTTTTGGGGTTCCACGGGCCTCAATCAGTGATGGGGGTAGCCATTTTTGCAACCGGTACCTTGATGCAGTTCTCAAGAAGTACTCAGTAAAACATCGAGTAACTACACCCTATCACCCGCATGCGAATGGGTTGGCCGAAGTCTCAAATAGAGAACTGAAACAGATTTTGGAGAAGATGGTGAATGCTTCACGCAAGGATTGGTCATTGAAGTTAGATGATGCCATTTGGGCATACCGGACGGCATTCAAAACACCTTTGGGAACTACACCGTACCGACTAGTGTATGGGAAGTCATGTCACTTACCTGTGGAATTAGAGTGTCGAGCATTCTGGGCAATCAAGAAATTGAACATGGAGTTAGATGCAGCCGGCAAAAAGAGACTGCTACAGCTGAACGAGCTAGAGGAAATCAGGCTTGATGCATTCGAAAACGCATCAATCTACAAAGAACGGATAAAGAGATTCCATGACCGGTGAATTCGTGAGAAGGTAATTGTTCTAGGTATGAATGTGTTATTATTTAACTCACGATTGCGTTTGTTCCCAGGTAAGTTAAAGTCCAAGTGGTCCGAACCGTTCAAGGTAGTAGAGGTATTCCCATTTGGAGCGGTAGAATTTGAAGGAACCGACGGGCAGAGATTTAAAGTGAATGGGCAACGAGTAAAACCTTACTTGGGAGGTGAGATCACGAGCATCGCAAGCATATATCTGGACGAGCCGAGAGAGTAAGTGGTTGGAGAATTCGTGCCACGACAAAAAATACGGCGTTGGGTGGGAGGTAACCCACCATAGGTTAAATCTTACTTTTTATTTTGGTCATTTTCTTATTTTATATGTGTTCTTTTGCTTTTAATTGTGTTTGTGTTGTGTGCTTGTGATTTGTGTGTTTTGCTTGTAATTTTAACCCCTGAAAGCAACTCTGATGGCGCCCGAAGGTAAGATAACATAAACAAAGCAAAACGGAGGCCAACAATGTTCTGCGCTACCCACGAGGCGACCCGACCCGCGCGGCCATCCGCGCGGAGCTCTGTCATGTTCATACTCCAGTGCCTTGCGCGACTCGCTCCGCTCCTCCAACCGCGCGAAAATCTGATGTGTTAGGGATCCAGTGCTCAGCGCGTTTTTACGGCGCGACCCCGTTGTTTTGGTAAAAAAATCACACCTCATGACCGACGATAAAAACCCCAAATAACATTTACATAAGACCGCTCTTATACTAAGATAAGGTCTTACAAGTTATTTACGGACGAAAGCTTGGTCGTACATTTTTCTGATGGTCGTAAGTTCCATATGACCGACGTCCGAGACTTACGACGGTCGTATAATTACGCTAACCGTTAACAGTCAATACCCATTTCTTTTGTCCATTAATACAGGTCCACAAGCATTCATGGTACAACGGCCAGTAACGGACGAGTAATTAATGGCATTAAAGGCCCGACAGCAGTTACGAAACAAGTCATCACGACTTTTACATACAATTAAGTTCATTTTCTCTCATATTGTAATCTGTTGTACACAAAACACCTGTTACAAAAGGACTTTTGCCCCTGTTTGGCAACTATAGTGCACCGTCGACTCTAAACCAGTCGACCGCGGTTTTTCCTTGTTTTGGGGTTTTCCGCGTCACCAAATCCTCTTGTCTTATTTATTTTTCCTTGCGATTGTGTTTATTGGGGTCTTGAGATCCATTTCTTTAGTTGTTAAAGTCCACATCAACCTCAAGTTATCCTTTTGGGTGATTTTTGGCAAAAACACCTGTCCGCGTAACCATCCGCGCAACACCCCTGATGGGTTATCATCCAGTGTTCGGCGCGACCCGAGGCGTGACCCGAACCGCGCTGCCATTTGCGCCGACTCCTGTGCAGGTATTTAAATAATATTCCGGCCCTTGGTCTCACTCTCTCAAACCCTAACATATTTTGGAGCCGTTTTTCTCTCTAAAATCACTCCCTAGCGCCGATTTCCACCCATTCCACCGAGATTGTTCAATTTCCACTCCATTCACACTTCAAATCAAGATCAAAAGGTATGTTTCTTACCCTAATGTCTCAATTTTTGGGATGCTTGGCATAAGAACAAGGTACACTTCATCTCTTTCAATGTTGCTCAATGTCTCAAATTGTGCATATTCTTAAGTGTTAAATATGTTGGGAAATTCATTTGATTGTGTTGTTGAGCATGAATGGTAACATCATTTTTTGGGATTATGATTGATTTTCTCTTGAGAGAAAGAATCTTGTGAATGACTTGAGTTCTTGCAATGCTATGTTTTGTGCTTAATAGTCCAAGATAAACCAAACCTAGGTTTCACCAAGGTTTGGGGTTCTTGCTTTTCTTCTGATCTAAAAAGTGATATTATGTGCAAGTTCTTGGGTTAGTATTTCTGCTAGTTGTGGTATAATCAGTGTGATCTTGTGGTTATTGGGTTTTGTATGATGAAGAGGACGTTTTGTGAAATATGTTGGGTGCATGTTTTATATAATGGTATTATGATGATTTTGGTGGATTGTGTTGCAATTGGTTGTGTGGATGGAAATTGGTGTTTTATTGTTAAAATGGCTAACCAAACTTTTGTTTGGGGTGCCAATTTGGTATCATCCACATAACACCCCCGCTGCAAACCTCGGTTTCACCAAGGTTTGGGGTTCCCTTTTTCACTTGGACTCTCACTTTATATAATTCCTTGTGGTGAAAAGGAACCTAATCTAAAGATTAGGTTTGGGGTGGCATAGTTAATATTTCTATATCTAATGGATGCAACCTTTTCAGGAAAGATGGTGCGCACAAATCCAACCACCGTTGGACGTTGGTTCCACTACCTAAACATGCGTTCGGCCGAGAGGGAAGCATTAACCGAACGCACGCATGACCGGGTTGAGCAGAGACGGGAACAATTTAAAAATCGTCCGATCTGGCCAGAGAGGGGGATGAGGTGAAACTCAATACCAAATGATAGGGTTCGCGAGATTGCTGCAGCAAGGGGCTGGACCACATGTGTAAATGACCCGGAGCCCTACGATGAAGACTTAGTACGAGACTTTTAGGCTTCAATGATACCACTTGCCTTCGATGAGTTTCATTCAGTAGTGGGGAGAGGCAGACTTGTACGGATGCCAATGGAGGCCATATGTGCTCATTTTGGAGTTCCCCGTCCCAACAATCTTGGGAGGACTTTTGGTCTCTCCCCGATTCCTGGAGTGGACCACAACGATCAGTATAGTGACGTCTTGTCATCGGCTTTAAGAAGGAGCGGGAAACAGTGTTGGATACCATATTCTGATGATATCAAGAAAAGTGAGCTACGACCAGAAATAGCTATGTGGATGAAATTCTTGAAATACAGCCTGATCCCGTCAACTCATGAGACCACAGTTGATGCCTACGTCGCCAGGATTCTTTACCATGTCCAGTTCAATCTACCGATGGACATTGGCCACATCATCCACCTCCAGTTGATTGATGTTGCTTCCAGCCACAATAACATCGGTATCTTGCCTTTCCCGTGTCTAATAACCAAATTTTGCAGGGATGTCGGATATGATGTGGGTAACATGACACCACCACCACCACCCTTTGACCGAATCACCTACAGCGCACAAATATCCGCAGCTAACAGATTCGATAGGAAGGAAGCCGCTGATAGAGAGGAAGCACGGATGCGCATTCCGGAGGAGGTGGATGACATAGATGCAGATGACGTTGATGATGTTGACTATAATCTGGCAGCTGGCATGGAAGGAATAGAGTTCACGACTGACATACCAGGACTAGCGAGACAGATGTACCAGATGCAAATCGAGATGCGTCAAGGGTTTGCGGCACTGAGGGGAAGGGGATATGCGAGAAGAGATGGAAACCCGAATGAAGGAAGCACTTCCAATCCAAATGAAGCGGGTCCATCTAATCCAAAACCAACTAGGAGAGTGAGGAGGTGTGCACAGGGGGAGTCGAGCCAACGACCGCGTGGTGATTGAATGGTTGGTTAGCCTTTATATTTTGATGCCTTAGTGTTAAACGTTATTTTTAAAGCTTTCGTAGTTGGATGACTGTACCTAATCTCATATTTCGTGGTTACTTTATATTTTGCTGTTATTGATTACATTGGGGACAATGTTTAATTTTGGTTTGGGGTGAATTGTCGAGTCTATCATTTGTTGATCTTAGTGGATTGAGCAATTACCTCGTTATGGTGAAGAGTGGGCGACCTTGTTAGCATGACTTAGTGTGAGTTTTCGAAAACACTAATTTTAGGGGGAGAATTTAGAAGGGATAATATAGCACTAAGGTGGACCTAGGCGACTGCATGCATTAGAGACATTAGTGGAGACCACCCGTGAGTGTGTTGAGCCATACACTTGCTGACTTCGATTCCGAGAGACTATGCATAACTCGATACACTTTTCATTTAGTCTTTTGGTCGTTGTTATAACTGATCTCACTATAACTTGCGTCTATTGTCAAAGACATCCATAGGAATAGGAAGTGAAGCTTTTGCCCATCTTTGTGAACAAACCATGTGTGAGGATATCAGGCTTGTTGGTTGCTGCTAATCCTACTGCTTTTCATAACTCAGAGCTCCCAAATGAAACCCGTTGTAGTCCCCTCGGTACAGTTAATAATTTGAAAACCCACTTGTCTACCCCAGCCATAAACCGAGTGATTCATTCATCAAGGGGTTTGCTTAGAATGACAACCCGAGGGTTGAAAAAAAATTAGTTGAGGGGTCAGTTCAAGGAGTTTGAATGAAGTGTTGTGAAATACGAGCAAAAGAAAATGGGAGGGTCACCAATTATCATCAAACAACCTTTAAGGATTGTGAACCCATTGACTTCCATCTCTAAGCAGCAATCATGGCCAATATAAAGATTTGAGTTTAGCATGGAGAGTTTGTAAAGAGAGGCAAAGCAACATTTCTAGTCCTAGTCTTGATAATGGATTCCTTCTGAGATCAATTTGTGTACAATTGTGCGTTTTTGGTTTAATTGTTTTTCATGCATGCTATTGTGAATCCTTTGTACCCAACTTCCGAAAGCATGACAACATGTGTGAAACCTAGGGCTCGAGTGAAGAGGGAAAACCGTGAGGTAGGGTCAAGGCGAAATCCTCTTTGTGCATGTTTAGCCTAGGTACATAATAGTGTGGTGTGGTCCTTGATAGTCCCCTTCCCAAAGTTTTGCTGTCCATAATTCCATGTTTAGGTCTGCTGATTGGTAGCTCATCTTACAGATAATTCATGGTAATTGTTGAGTTGACTAGAGATCGCTAATGATATTCTCGACAACACGAAATTGCGATTGCTTGGTTTATGCTTATTTGTATCGCTAATTTGTTTGGGGACAAGCAACGCTCGGTTTGGGGTTGTTGATAATGTCGTTTTCCGACATTATTTTGATCCCGAAATCGGTCTTTCAGTTGTGAGTTTCCAAGTAAAATGGTGGGTTTTAAATGTTTTTTTGTGAGAAAGTACAGGCCATCATGAATTGTTGAGAATGGAAAAGTTTTGAATCGATCAGAGAAGATTTCCTGCATTCCTGGACCAAAGTGAGAAAATCAGATTTTTGAGCCGAACAGTGCTCTGCGTGGCTCACCGCGCTACTCACGTCGCGCCACCAACCACGCGGAAGTCCAAACGCGTGAACTCCAGTGTTCAGTGCGACTCCCCGTGCGGTTCCATTTGTGCCACCAACCGCACAGACACCCTGGCCGTTTTAATTCTCTTTTGCGGCTACGGTTGAGCTCATCCTGGATCAGTTACGTTTTGACAGCGGCTCTGGGCGATTTTAGGAGATAGAGGGAGATTTTTGAAGGCGAAGAGAGGCAAGAAACATCACGGAACGAAGAATCAAAGGCGAATCGAGTACGTTACATCGGCGGATTAAGCGTTTGAGGGAGTTCATTGTGTTCATTTCTTTGAGAACAAGCATGTTTACTTTTGTTTTGATCTTTTCATTTCTGTGTTTTAAAACCCCCAATATGAACTAATTTGTTCATGTTGGGGGGTTGGTGTGAATCATGAATAGATAATCGTTTAGCTTTGCGGATAGATATGATTGGTTTGATTGTGACGGATGAAAACATTTGAGATCGTTCTTAATGCTTGTAATAGTCTGATCAACTGTTATTTGATTTTATAAATCTTTAATCGTTGAGAAAAGTTTTGAGATTTGATTCATCTTTTATGTCTTGGATGAGATTGAGATAGAAGTATAATATTTCATTCCTTGTGGCTTTTAATCACTAATTGTTCAATTATTATTGTTTAGATCGAGAGATGATACAATGTGTTGAATGATTATTGCTATAGCTTGATAGAGTATAGTAATGGATTGTGATTATGTTATTCATCCTGACGTTATTTCAATCATGTCAAACCTATTTAGCTATTGGATTATTTTCATGAGGAATCCAACCCTCCAACTCTTTCTTTTTATTGAATTAATCAAAGTATTTTAATTCGTGTTTTCCAACAACCAACAACTCAAATTTCGTTCGTCTAGTTAATAGTCTATATAGTCATTGTGGTACTTGACACCTGGTTTCTATGGTTCGATACTCGTACTTTCCAATACTATTACTTGATTCGACCCGTACACTTGCGGTAGATTTAGGAGGGGTGTAAACCCACCTATCAGTAAACAAACATGTCACATTTTCCTCGCATCTTATTCAGTTCACTTGAATCTTGAGGATAATTGATTATATGAAAACTTAAGCAAAGTATGATTTGTGTTATAACCCTTGATATATCTTACTTTCATTTCTTCGATACATGATGTATTATTTCCATATATGCAAGTTGTATAGTGGTTAAACTCAAAATTACTAGCTCATCTTATATGTGTTATGATAGTCTTTAACCATATACGCTCTTGAATAGTCTCATGGAGAGTAAGATTGTTGATAATATAAGAAGATAGCTATTAAGGGTTTGCTTAGTTTACTTCCAAGCAATCGGCATGTTCCATATGATAATTCCTTATCCAGTTTGGGAACAACCTTTATATCAGTCAAACATATACCTAATATCAGCAAATATATACCAAGGCATTGTTTGGTGTTTTTCTATAAGAGCCAGTACTTTTGCCGCTCACAATCTAAGTAGGTATTGAAGTTTCATTATCAATCCATTTATCTCCGTAGGGAAATTATAAGCCCACGTCAGTGGTGCCAAAAGATTAATTTGAAATCATTCCAATGACGTTGCGTTGGCGCTGAGCTAAATCTAGCTGACAAGTTCAGTGAGAAGTACAATATACGGTCAAGTGTATTATGTTGAGTACAATAATGCGCCTATTGTACTTAGGTATGGAATTCCAGCTCCCAACACCTTTTCGTCCTCATCCTTTAGACGAAATGGATCTTTCCTTATACCAACACTTTGACCGATCATTGGAGTGCTAATCGGATGCGCTTTGTCCATATTAGGTCGCCTGATCATTTTCTAGACATATGCAGATCGGTGGATTAATATTCCACAAACTCGTTGTCGTAGCTCAAGTATCTAGACAAAACCAAGTTTTCCCACGATCTTTCATCTCAAATTCAGATTTCAAGTAGCTTGTGTTTTCTCTTATTTCATCAAGAGTGTCTATTATGTTCATAACATCGACATATAGAGCTACTATGAAAATCTGGGACTTGTTTTCTTATATAAATACGCAAGGGCACAGTTCATCGTTCTTATTTATCGTTTCCCAATCAAGTATTCACTCAAGCGGGTATACCACATCCACATAGATTGCTTTAATCTATAAAGTGAGTGTTTCATATTTATTGTAATCGCATTTCATAGTTTAAAGTTACTTGATATTGGTATAATGCCATCAAGCACTTTTATATCTCTGAATTTAGATCCCCATAGAGATATGTAGTAACTACATCGTTGAGCTGCAATTTCCAGTCCTTCGAAAACTACTTGGCTAATTTAATTAGCAGAACGTTGTCCATCACGAGAGAGTAAGTCTTATTATGGTCAATCCAGTGCGTTGTGAGAAACCTTGCGCCAAAGGAGAGCCTTATATATTATGACTTAATTATTCTCATTACGCTTCCCTGACAAATGATTTATCTATGTCCTACAGGCTTTACACTTGGTCGGTTAGCACTACCGAACCAAATACCTGTTCATTTGTCAAATAATTATCCTGGATTGCTTCTTTTCATTTAGGCCAATTTGCTCTTTGTTGACATTCTTCAACTGAGCATGGTTCGATGACATCGTGATCTGTTATCTCATAAGCAACGGTATATGCAAATATATCATCATTGAGTATGTATGATCTGTCCATCGACTCATATTCATTTGAGATTTATTTTATCTCTGGAATCAGTAATAACTTCGGAGCGTCCTCCAGTAATGATTCATAGACATAGATTTAATCAGAGATAATCTCATGTATTGATGATATATAGTTGTGTCTTACTCTTCTCTTCGTTTAGATGAGTATCTATCGAACCAAGTAGCTTCCCCCATTTCCTTTTGGGAGCTACGACCTCAACCACACCTCCACCATGTGTGATTGCAACGTACTTCCAGCGACGTTGTGCCCTTGTTTGGGGACTTTTGACCTTGCGAGTATATTTGCAGCTCGTATATGTGATCTTGTCACTCTAGATAATATTAAACATATCAGGTATCGAGTCTGATTCGTTTGACTTCAACTTTACATTGTGAAGTTTTTGGGGATCAAAATGAGACACAATTGAAATATTCAATGGCACTTCCTGTCGTTCCCATGGAAAATCCTTTTTCCTATCTCCCCCTAACGACAGGAAGGTTGTTTCATCAAAGTGACAACCCGCAAATCTAGCGGTAAAGGGATCACTCGTCAAGGGTTCTAATTAGCGGATAATTGTTGGGGGTTCATATCCAACATTTGATGACTCGTCTTTAAGACCCATTTTGGTACGCTGTGGGGGCATAATTGGCAGATATACAACACAACCAAACATACGTAAATGTAAAACATCAGGCTTATATCCAGTTACCAACTGGTACGCACAAGATTGGTTGGCTGGTTGTGGGCCTAAACACGAATAAGTAAAGTTGCATGTAATATTGCATTACCCCATGCAGATGTGGATAAATTGGTGTGCATAACCAATGCCCTAGCTACCATCTATATTCTTTTGATGACAACTTTTATCATTTTACGAGACCATTTTATATATACACATGCGGTACAAATGCAATAATCATCAAATCCTTATGATGTAAATTCTCCAGCATTCTAAGTCATGTAGACTTGATGAGAAAAAATCAGGGTGGTGAGTCCTTAATGTATGAGTGCAACATTTCATGTGGACTATAATACGACACGTGTTCATCGTGTCAAAACCAGAACCATAAAGTACTTTAATGGCCCGCATTCTGGATGATTATGTCCATAAATATCACCTTGTATTCGTTGTAAGAATGAAATATTTTTATATTATGTCCTTAGCTTTAGGATGGTCTCATTCCTGATTTGGCTAAGGATCAGGGTATATAAAAGTTCTAGGTATTAGAGAGGGCAAGTTATGATGGTGGTGTTGCTTCTTGTGCAGTAGAAGTCAACAGTTACAATTTGGTTAATTCCCTCGCTTTATCTTTCACTCGAAATAGAATGTATCTAAATGTATTTTGCAATACATAGATCACTATGTCATGATGACCATGGTGTCCCACGTGGTCATGCCGAAACATATATGTGTCATTGTTCCAAAGTTCTTTATTGGTGACAAAATATGATTTACTAACATAGATAATCCATTAATTTGATACATTAATTTCTCTAATATATATTTCTTTCATATCATTAGAGTTGATGTACATATACCCATTTTCATTCTTATAATATGATTGGTACGAATATCTTAACAAGGTCCATATTGATATAGTGCTCTAGCAACAAGTGACAGTCCATCGTCTAAGTGTTTAGAGGAATTAAAATAATTAATGAAAATAATCTATTTCTTAGGATTGTATGAGATGTCACAAAAACAATCAAGTTCTCTTCGATACATTCCTACATAGAACGAAGAACGTTGAGAGTTTTGCATTTGTTTTTGATGTGATCATTTACATCTCTAATGGTTATAAACTCAAGTGTATATATACACAAATGCAATTAATTTGATAGTTAAATTATATTTAAATAAACTTATACTTAACCAATCTTAGATATGACATAGCTCATTTATAACGTGTTCCATTTTCTATTGGGAGTTCGTTCCCGACTCTTTCCATGAATTTAACCCTTTCCACAACCTTGTCCATATGGTACATAATTAGCATATGTGTGTGGATTAATATGTTTAACTCACTATCCTTTGGAGTTCTTTCCACCTCCAACGCTTGTGTTATTAACATCAAGAATTTTCTTTATCCGGGTATGTCTAGCGTTGTTAAAAAAATTGTTACAACTCTTAGCCACTTGCATTAAGTTAATGAGCTTGTTAACGGTTATATTGCAATTTATACTGTTTCATTAGTATGATTGGTGATATAGAAAAGATGAAAAGATGTTATGATTCGCATAATCTTTTGTGAGTTCCTTGCCACAAAGATTGAGATGCATTTTGAGACATGACATTTCTTTTTCAAAATCAGTTACCTTCTTGTAATCAAGTAAGTAGGTTTCATTCCACTGTATGATTAATTTGAGAAATATATGGTACTAAATATTCCTGAATTTCCTTTTTGGGACTACCCACAGTTCTTGGGGGTTTCTAATTATTCTCTCTGAAAGTTGTGACTGATGTATCATCTCAAAAAATTTAAAGTATTTAATTGTATCTTAACATCTAGTGTTTTTTTCTTTAAGGTCAAAATGGTTCGATGACTTTTGCGTATTTTCTTGTGTTTTTCTGAACCTATCTTATGGTAATCAAGTACTTTTGATTCAAATATGTCGTACAAAATGGAGAACATATTATTTTCTAAAATAGTGAGTTATGGTTTATACTTATTATGTTATGCATGAAATTTCATTATCATAATAGTATTGGATTTTTGTATTCTTACACTTTATTGATAATACTTCATCAATATTTCAATTTGCAACAAGAAATCACTCAATCTATTGGATTTCCAGGTAGCGGGGGAATCACATGGATTACTTAAATCCCTACAAACCTTAGGGCTATTTACACTCGTTTGACAAAATCCAAATCGATATCTTGAGATTTAATTAATTTGAATATAACATTGTTGGTTATAGAGCTTTTGGCAAAATGCCAAAATGAATATGAGTTTGGTATTAGAAGCCAATTTCAATGTTTTAATATCTTAATAGTATTTTAAAAGATTTTGTCATTAGACAAATAAATATTAGTTTTGACATAAAGTCAAATTCAAAATTTTAACATCTTAATAGTATTTGTGGATCTTTACGTAAAATACCAAATATAAGGGGGGTTGGAAGTGTAACTTCCAAAAATTCTTTATAAGATTGGAATTAATGAGTAGGAACTCATGATCAAGATAAGCATTTGAAAATATAACATTTTTATGCTATTTTTGAAGCTTCTGGCAAAATACCAAAAATTATGAGGGTTGGAAGTGTAACTTCTAAAAATTAATTATAAGAATTATAAGTAGGAACTTATAATTAAGATAAAGCAATTGAATATGATGTGGATATGACAATTTCTAAAACTAAATCTATATTACATACATATTTTAATACAAGCTAAAACAATTGATTTAAATAAATAAATAAAAATTAAGTTATCCAGTTCAATGTATATTATCAATAATAACATGCTAAAATAAAAACCATATAAAAACATATTAATCAACTAAAACAATTTGCTTTAAAAAAATAAAACAAAACTAAAACAATTAAAATAATAACGATGCGATAGATAATGTCTAATTTTAGGTCACATTCAAATTAAATCAATAACAAAATTAAATGCTAGATAGGAGATAACTTTAACAAACCTAATAGTAATAAAATCTTGTTTTCTAATTTAGTTCAAAACTAAATATATAAAGATTAATTTCAATGATAAAATTGAATAGAAGTTGAAATTTACAATATCCAATATCGTCAACGTATCAAGTCATAAATAATGGGATATAACAACATAGTTTATCTAAATAAGTAAATAATATGACAGATTAAGTTAACTAAACTATAGCAAATAAAAATTACAGTCATCAATCATATGTTTAAAATAAATTATAGTGTAAATATTTGATACATTAATAATTTATAAATACTATATATAAATATTTATCGCATTCATATTAAGTTAGGATAATTGATAACCATAATAAATAAGATAAAAGAAATACTAATGTGGATTAATTAAAGCATAAATACTTGAGATAAAGTTTTAGAAAGGAGGCGGCACTCCTGGCAATATATAAAAAGGAAAAAAAGACAAATGTACACCTAAATGGCGAGGAACTCCCTCCCAAAAACAAGGAACTCCTTCCGGAACAAAGGACATGCCCTAAGCCAAAAGGAGAACCAAACTAAACAAAGACAAAAAGATAAAAAGTACACAAGATACCATAAGGCTAACAACCAAAAAACACAAAGCATGATCGAGGTTAAGAGCATACAAAAGAAAATCCGGAAGAAACGATCACACCCAAACATCTCCCCCTGGAAAAAGCCAATCAAATTGATAATGATGCCTCATCGTCATGTAATAACAGTAACAGTTGACAGACCCGTCCTTGCGTTCCCATGAAGACGCAGAAAGACCACCCTTTGAATCTCATTCACAATTTGTGTCGTCGTTGTAGAATCACGAGCGAAAAGTCTATTATTCCTCTCCCTCCAAACATAGTAAATCGTTGCAGCAAATAATAATACTTGAGATAAAGTTATGGAATGAATTAAAGTAATCCAAAAAAAAATCCAACCGTGGACTCAAAATCATTGTAGCACTATGCACCTTAAAAAAACATTGTTAATGATAATAATAATAAAAACAAACGAAGGAAGCCATTTTCTTTTGTTAATGATGCAGCAGAAAACGAAAAGCAAAAGCAGAAAATCGTATTTTTTTCTTTTATTTTTTTAATATATTTTTTTTGATCTAGCAAAGAGAACTTAAATATAAACAGATTATGAAAACACTTACTTGAATTTGTGCCAAAGGTGATAACGAGCGATGACAACGGAGTAACTATGCAATTTTCCAACAAGTCGTTCAACA
Source organism: Saussurea involucrata (assembly GCA_033807775.1). NCBI lineage: Eukaryota > Viridiplantae > Streptophyta > Magnoliopsida > Asterales > Asteraceae > Saussurea > Saussurea involucrata. The sequence continues at coordinate 141,481,242 of CM066319.1, read as the reverse complement.
ACGTCAGGTAACGGGAAAAACAACCGTTCAATAAACGGTTTGAGTTTTACGTGCTGATAACGTGTTAAAGGGAAAGAGAAATAGAACACGATAGAATGGGGAGAATGAATCGTAATTCTTATTAATCATAAGCATTTTATATAGGGATGAGTTACAAGTAGATAACTACAAGATATTTCAATTCTAATCTATCTTTATCCCTATCTCTATCGTCATATCTTTTATACGATGACACATTTATCCTACAACATACTATAATTAAATTTATTTTTATAAAGTGAATATTACTTTTTCTTATTTTGTCTTCAAAAATTATAAATAAATAAAACTGTTATAAATACTCTTATCTGACTAGATTTACTTAGATATTCTCGACAATAGATAAACAATAAAAAAATTTCCTCTCAAATGTGGTTTTTATGTCATATAAAAATTGTTGTTATTTATAACAAAATAAAAATATATATGATGACAAGAACATTTCATTCTTGAAAATTAGATCAATTTTCTCAAAAATTATCTTATTATTATAATTAAAGCATTAGTTAGTTTTATCAAAATCAAATAACAAAATCATATTTTTTTTAAATATACAATATCTATACCGTAAATTTAATTGGCACACATATCTTGTTTTTGTTTAAACTTAAAGTCTTAAGGTCGTTATAAAAAACTTATCCGGATAAGTGCTTACTAAGTCACATAGTTTGCCGGATGAATACGGCAAAAACTAAGGGGCCGTTTGCCAAACACCTACCCGGGTAAGCGCTTATCAAGTCACATTATCTACCGGATTGATATGGCAAGGACCAAAAATCTTACCCGGTAATAGCGAATGAAAGGACCATGAGTCTTACCCCGGTAAGTGATGGCGACGACTCTTACCACGGTTAGTGCTTATTGGGTGAATTGTTGCATACGAAACTGATTTGGCTGACTAAAATCTTACGGTGTAAATAAGTGATAGTGTTAAATTTGACTAGTAAGCGCTTACCCGGGTAAGCATTTGGTAAACGGCCCCTTAGTTGTTGTCATATTCATCCGGTAAGCTAATGTAACTTGGTAAGCACTTACCCGGGTAAGCGTTTTGTAAACGGCCCCTAAGAATCTTACCCGGTAAGACCGGAAGCAAGGACCGAGAGTCTTATCCGGTAAGAGAGTGCGACGACTCTTACCATGGTTAGCGCTTACCGGCTAAATTGTTGCATACGATGCCATTTTGGTGGACTAAAATCTTACCTGGGAAGTAAGTGGTGGTGTTGAATTTTACCGATAAACACTTACCCGAGTAAGTGATTAGGTAAACGGCCCTTTACTTATCACTATAAAATATTTATTAGGATCAACTAGTTTTCCTATTGTTGTCATTTTAATAATATTTATTAAGTTATATGTTAAATCAGACGTTGTTGACGATATTGATAGTTTGTATGTTTTTGTGTAATATTAGTAATTAACCAAACAAAATATATCTGACCCGGTTTAAATTGTAGATTATAATTATTATTTTTTGAAAGGCAATTGCATTTCGGGGATATCCTGAACTATGTCTAGACTAATCCCCCTTCGACCCGGCCACGATTCGGCCCACGATTCGGCCACGATTCGGCCCACGACCCTTGATATCTGCCGCGTGCTCACCCTTGGATTCGAACCCGGGTAGTAAGGGCTTCCACCACTTACCCCCCAGGATGTTACCGACCAGTAGGCTACAACATCTTTGGATTATAATATTTTACTAATGATTTGGCCTAGCGGTATTGGAGTCCCTCACCTTCTAGGAGGTCAGGGGTTCAAACCTCACCAAATGTGAGGAGGGTGTGTGAATTTATTTGTTGCATTTGGTCATTTGCCGTATATAAATAATATATACTTTAAAAAATATGTGGCTTGTTTTCGGTTTTTGATTTTCTTGTGCATCTGCTCCTCGTGTGCGCCAGCATGTTTCCATTGGTGTTAAAACTAGAAGCGTCAATTTGTTTGTATGTGTGTGTGTCCAAATTAGCCGCATGTTTCGATGTTGTGCATCTTCAAATCATAACTCGGTTATGATTTGAAGAAAAAAAGGAAGATCTCAAATGGGGGTGTTTCTAGCGAGGAATATAAGGGTGTTGATTTTTTTTAAGAACGGCGAAATTTTACAAAACTAACAATAAGCTAGAAAAAAAACAGTTACATAGAAAGAATAGCAAGGGAAGAATTTGCAAGCCAACCAACTCAATTAATAGAAAATTTGCTACTTCTATGAATAACCCAAAAGTAAGCACGGGTTATAATGTGTTCCAAGATCATCGCCTTTTTTGGCTTCGGGTTGCCATAGAGAATATCATTCCGAAAAACCCATATAGACCACAAAGTTATAACCATAACGGCCTCGAAACATCAAAAAACTTCTTTCTTCAACCGGAATGAATCGATTCAAGAGATCCACTCTGAATAGGAATGGAGAGTCGGAATATCAATTTGCCACCATCGACCAATAAGATGAAAAGATGATTGCAATCCTCTACCCCGTATCACAAGGGTGTTGATTTTATGTTAATTTGGCATATGTTTGTTTAGATTTGATTTTGATTTTACGGTTTTTGAATTTGAGATTAGGTTTGATTGTGATTGATGAATAATAAAAACACTAAAATAAAGGAGTATTGTCAAATGGCTAAAATACCCTTAAGGTAACAGAAGAAAATGGATTGACCTTAGGGCAACAGACCAAATCTATGAAAAATATAAATCACAAGTATGCTACGTAATAAATGAAATTTAGAGATCGGGTTCATAAAAGTTCCCATACCATAAGGACCGAATGCATAGTTGTAAGGTTTGATAAAATTTACCACACCTTGAGGAGGCTATATCATTGAGTATTTATAATACAAAGATACACAAAATTAGGAAAAGGTATTTACAATCAATGACTATCCTAATGTATAGCCTAGAGAATATATTTACGGTTTCTTATGAGATATATCCTTAATACCCCCCCCCCCCCCCCCCCCTCTCAAGCGAATTGGCGGATGTCCAACTCGTAACTTCGTACGAAAATGCTCGAAAAGTGGTCGAGAAAGACTTTGGTGAAGATATCCGCCAGTTGAAGCTTGGTTGGAACAAAACGAGTATATAATTTCCCAGATGAGACAAGCTTGCGAACGAAGTGATAATCAAGATCAATATGCTTCGCCCGTTTATGACATATAGGATTCTGACTGAGAAAGATAGCACTCTGGTTATCACAAAGGAGAGTAGGCCAGTCTGGAGGCAAGACATGAAGTTCACGAAGCAAATGAGTGACCCAGATAATTTCTGCAGCAGTGTTGGCCATGGCACGATATTCGGATTCACAGCTAGAGCGAGAGACGGTCGGTTGTTTCTTGCCACTCCAAGAAATAAGATTTCCACCAAGAAAGATGGAGTATCCATAAGTGGACCGTCGAGTCTCAAGACAACGAGCCCAATCCGCGTCCCAGTAACCAAGTACAGAGGGTGTTGGTGAATGGGAAAACAAGAGTCCGAAAGAAATCGTCCCTTTGACATAACGAAGTATTCGTCTGACAGCTTGAAAGTGATCATATGTGGGAGCATGTAGAAATTGACTCACTTGGTTGACAGCATAGGATAAATCGGGACGATTAATGGTAAGATATTGGAGTGCACCAACAAGGGATCGGTAGGTGGTAGGATCCGCGAAGGGCTTACCGGAGCTCGTAAGGTAATTGGTGGTGGAGATGGGAGTATCCACGAGTTTGGAATCCAGCAAACCAGCCAGAACAAGCACGTCATGGGCATATTTGGCTTGACTTAAGAATAAACCACCACTATCATAAATAACCTCAAGACCAAGAAAGTAATTGAGAGGCCCCAAATCTTTAATTGCAAACTCTTGGTTGAGACGGGCGATGAAGCGTTTTATCATATTAGGATGATTGCCGCCAGTAAGAATGATATCATCGACATAAACCAAGAGATACAAAGTACACGAGCCCAAATGATACACAAAAAGAGAGGTATTGGCACGACTACATACGAAACCCAATTTTGTGAGAAAAGAGTTGAGGCATTGAAACCATGCTCGTGGGGCTTGCTTGAGACCATATAATGCCTTCTTGAGTTGACAAACGTGGCTAGGAAAGCGTGGGTCAATGAAACCTGGTGGTTGCTCCATAAACACGGTTTTAGTGAGATGACCATTGAGGAAGGTGTTCTTAACATCTAGCTGATGGAAAGGCCATTTATGAAGGACAACTAGTGAAAGAACAATTCGAACAGTGGAAGCCTTTACAACGGGACTGAAGGTGAGGGAGTAATCCAAGCCCGGAATTTGAGTGAACCCTTGAGCAACTAAGTGAGCCTCCATTCGATCGATAGTACCATCAGAGTGGTACTTTGTGAAAAAGACCTATTTAGAGCCAACAACATTGGATGACTGTGGGCGGGGAACGAGAGTCCAAGTGTTTTTCTGTTGAAGAGCTGACATTTTTCTTTCATAGCAGCAAACCATTTTGGCTCTTTAGCGGATGTTTTAAAGCCACGTGGTTCTTTGTTAGCGAACAGGGCTAAATGAAGGGCATTATGTTCGAGTTGAGCAAGATCGGCTATATGACGCTTTTTGAAAATACCGGCACGGGCCCGAGCGGTCATATGATGCGTGGGTTGGCGCCGTAGATGGAGGCACGGACATGGGTTCGGTAACTACGGCAGTGGGTTAGTGTCGGTCGTGGGTGAGGGTGGTGGCACAGAGGCAGCCGGGTTTTCGGACTGCTGTGGAGTGGACTGGACAGCGGTTTGTTTCTCCATGGGTTTAGAGCAAAGCAGGCAATGGACTGGGGCAGCAGATGTGGGTTGCGTTGTGGGAGAAGATGGGCCATAAGTAGGAGGCGGGTGGATTTGTTGAGCCAGATTCGGGCTAGTAGGTGAGAGCTCGTTGAAACTAGAAAATACCAAGGAGGCAAGATCAACATTTGGCAATTTTCCAGCAAAGGGAAAATTAATCTCATCGAATTGAGCATGTCGAGATGTGTAAGTCCACGAGGTGGTCAAGTCTAAACACCGATATCCCTTGTATTGGGTTTTGTAGCCAATAAAGACACGTGATAAGCTCCGCGGAGCTAACTTGTGTGGAGAGTAATCATGCAGGTACGGAAATACCCGACAACCAAACACACGAAGAGTGTCATAATTTGGCGTCGATCCAAATAGTAACTCGAATGGACTTTTCTGTTGGAGTACTTTTGATGGTAACCTGTTAATGATGTATGTGGCTGATGAAAACGCATCCACCCAGAGAGATGCAGGAGCATGAGCATTAAAGAGCACAAGCCCGTTTTTCGTAATATGACGATGCTTCCGCTCTGCACGCCCATTTTGCTAGAGTGTATAAGGTCATGAGATTTGATGATGTGTGCCATTCAAAAGAAAAAGGTTTCGAACCCGGTGATTAAGGAAATCCGTACCACCATCACTCTGAAAGGTTTTGAGTTTACAACCAAACTGAGTTTGAACAAAACTCAAGAAAGCTGAGATAACTCCAAACACATCAGATTTTGAACGTAAGGGATAAAACCACGTGAATCGCGAAAAATCATCAACAAACACGTCGACCAGAATAGCCACCACGGCTGTTTGAAGAGAGACCACGACCATTCGTATGAGAACCGCGACGAGAAGAATAGGTAGGTGCACGACTTTGATTGGCAGTAAAGGCAGCTTGAGGTATAGCTGGACTATGCATGGATTTGAGAAAAAGATCGTGTGCTTCTGCTTGAGAGAGTAAGTCACGGAAGGAGGGACGAGGCTTGATTTCACGCTAAGCCGTGGAGAAGGTCTCCAAAGAGGGGCCAAGTCCACACAAGAACCAGTGGGATTTATCGACGTCTTCAACCGGATGACCAATCGCAGCAAGTTGATCACAGAAGGATTTAAATTTGCGGCCATAGTCGGAGACGGATAGATTACCTTTTTGAAGATGTCGCAAGGAGTCTCGTAGGGTCTGCATGCGTTCAACAGAATCGTGATTGTAGGCGTTTTCAAGAGCAAGCCAAACATCACGAGCGGTCTTGAGACCGAGGGCTTTGGCCATGGCTTCTTCCGAAAGAGAGGATTGAAGAAGGATAAGGGCTCGCTGGTCGTTTTCATGCCAGGAAGGATAAACGGATTTGGGACAGCTTTTGCGTCGACTTCAATGGTAGAGGGTGGTGGTAGGGAGGTGTCGTCAATGTGTCCGGTAAGCTTTTGATAGGAAAGGAGCGGTAAGATCTGATTTTGCCATACGAGGTAATTGGAAGATGAAAGTTTAATACTCCCTCCGTCCCAAAATAAATGTCCACAATGGAAAATGCACACAGTTTTAGGAGTGTGAAATTATTACACTTTTTAATTAACCAAAGTACAATTTTACCCTTAGTTATAGAGAGAGAAAATTTATCCATCACATAATTAAGGGTAGAATGGGAAAGTGAAAATTTACTTTTGAAAGTGGACACTTATTTTGGGACAAACAAAAATAGTAATGTAGACACTTATTTTGGGACGGAGGGAGTAGTTAACATGTGTAAGAGAGTAGAGAGAGGGAGGGAGAGATCATGGTCGGCAGCCATAGGGAGAGGAGGAAGGCGGCGAGACTAGGGTTTTAGGATCAAATTAGGATGATACCATGTAAGGTTTGATAAAATTTATCACACCTTGAGGAGGCTATATCATTGAGTATTTATAATACAAAGATACACAAAATTAGGAAAAGATATTTACAATCAATGACTTTCCTAATTTATAGCCTAGAGAATATATTTACGGTTTCTTATGAGATACATCCTTAATAATAGTTATTATTGTGAGAGAAAGAAAAAGACTTAGGTGGTGTTTATTTTTTTCAAAATAAGCTCTTAATTACCACGTATGTCTGATTCGATCAGACGTAAGATGATTCAGACCGTTTTTTTTTCTTTTTTAGAGCCTCTTAACTCTTAGGGTGCGTTTGGTTGCAGGACAGGACAGAACGGGATAGGACAGTTGTCCAGCGTTTGGTAGAACATAACTAAACTGGACAGAACAGAACAGGACTGACTAAATGACCAATTTACCCCCAGTGAGTTGTTTAGTTTTTTTTTACGAAATAATCAATATAAATGAAAATTAACAAACAATATTTAAACATTCAAAAACATCAAAAATTAATATTTAAAAAAACTCAAATTTATAAATCAAACAACGTAAACAACTTTTTACCAACAAACAATTATATAGCAAAAGACCTAATAACAATGTTTACAATTATATAGCAACGTAAACAATGTTTTCAATTATATAGCAAAAGACCTAATAACAAATGTTCAATGTTTACCATTGCGTACCGAAAGACTAAAACACAAAAGTTCAATGTTTACCATTGTCTAGCAAAAGACCTAAACACAAAAGTTCAAATTTTACCAACTCACACCAATCACATGCCTAATTTTTGAAGAACGGATGTCACGAATGTTGGCTTGAACTCATCATCCATGACATTCCAAAGGCGTAGTTGAATCGGGTTGTCTGCAAAATACATACCAATAGCCACACATTGGCTATTATCAGAACCCATCTTCTTTAACTCCGCGGGCATAGTTCCCAAACCCGGAGTACCTACAATCGATACCAATTTACTCATTTCCTCTGATACCGTGTTCAACCCTTTTTCAATCATCTTAATTACATCTTCAGCGACATTAGACTTTCTTTTTCTTTTTCTTGATGATGCTTCTCCTTCATGTGGAATAGGTGATGTGGAAGCGGCATTAGAATGATTGGACAAAGGCACGGTAATTCTTCAGTCTCGGCCCCGACTTCGCTTTCTAGATTGATGTGTTATATTGCATCGGCGGCAGATTCCGCCAATGATCCCGTTGCTCGATCTCTTCCAAATACCGTTTTCAGTCGCTCATATTGGGGAAATGGTTTGTTGGCAATATAGTTCTTGCTTGGATGTTTCTATGAAAACAAAAAAATGCATAAATAAATATATATTTATTTATATATATATATATAAGCATATACATATAAAAGTAAGTACCAACTAATTATATACAAAATATAAACATTACCTTTAAGTATTCCTCTAACACTTGCGCATCCACCGTTACGCATTGACGCGCATCATCCCAACCGAAACCGCTTGTATTTAACATGTCATAAGCGGCTGAATATTTGTCTTTGAGCCGCTTCATCTTGTTTTGAACATGTTTGGATGTTATAGTGAGGTCCGGTATTTTTTCACGCATTTTTACCACAATTTGCTCATGTATGCCGGTCCGAAAACTCCCATTATCACCCCTACCACCCGAAGCTACGATCTCTTGTAGGATGCTAATCAACAAATCCTCTTCTGCGATACTCCAATTTCGTCTGTCCGCCATCTTTTCAATTCTGAAATAAAAATCCAAACAATAGAAAATGCAACAATAATAAACAACCATACATTCCGATAGCGTTTTAAAAGTCAACGATTATAAAAAAACATACATTCCGATAGCGTTTTAAAAGTCAAGAGTAATAAATAAATAAAACATACATTCCGATAACGTTTTAAAGTCAACAATAATAAAAAAGCATACATTACAAATAATACAAAGAAGTACATAATAAATAACTATCTAGTTGACATCCATGATTGAGACATCTCTTGGGCTATTTCATCTCTCCATTGAGTCCACTCATTACTTGATTCAACAACGTCAATGGATTCAAACATCTCTTCCCCCATAGGCATATCTTCCCCGATAGGCATATCGTCTAGTGTGATTATCGTGTTTTCCTCCGGATCAAGAGCCATGTACATCCTAATAAAATTATGTACCAAAGCACAAGCAATGAACATTCGTCCTTGAAGTTTTATTGGATAAAAAAAGGACTTCGTAATATGGCCCAACGTTTCTTCAAGATACCAAAACACCTTTCTATGATATTCCTAGCTTGTGAGTGCTTCATGTTAAAATATTCTTCCTTATTCGTAGGCGTACGACCAATGTGTTCCCACTCTCGTAAATGATACCTAGTACCTCTATATGGTGCTAAAAATCCATTGCCATTGACATATCCTCCATCGGCCAAATAGTAATTATCCAATGGGACCTTTAAACCATTATTTCTAGTCACTGCATCTCGTAGTACTCTAGAATCGGTGGCTGAACCTTCCCAACCGGATAAAACATAGACAAATTTCATGTCCCGAGTGCATGCACCTAATACATTAATTGCAATATGCCCCTTTCTTGTTCGATATCTTGGTTTATCCGACTCAGGTACGGTCACTTCAATGTATGTTCCGTCTATTGCTCCTATACAACCCTATAAACAAAATAAGTTGGTTTTAACTAAAATGGTAAATGTTTTATACAACAAAGAATAAAATAGGTTAACGGTGATTACCTTAAACCATTTCCATCTTCTATCAGTACAATCATCTTGAACCGGGGTTGGTTTGGCAAACAAGATGTCTTGCAACCGCAATAAAGCACTTAAAACTCGATGAACATACCTACTTATTGTTTCACCCGAACTATAAAATCTAACTTGAAGACATCTATTTTTTGTGTGATGTGCTAATATGTTTACAAATAAGGCAACTTGCTCCTCAATCGTCACATCACCATCTTCTAATAGACCACCACGAGTTTTTAGCAATTCACACAAAATGGTAAATGCATTCTTATCCATTCGTAACTCATTTATGCAAATAATGTCGCTTTCACATGTGATACGTTGGATTTCTGTCGATCTACTTTGAAATCTAGTGAAGGCTCTTTGCCTTAAATTTCTCCTCTCATGATGTATTTGTTCATATTCTATCAACCAATTTGCAACATTTGACAAAACTATGGGCAAATTAACATAAGCCCTCAACACCTTAACAAATACAACTAGATGGTTACGATCCATGGCTACAAAGCAACAAACAACAACAAACAACAACAAACAACAACAAATTAATATTTTCAGCATCAAAACAACAACAAACAGCAACAAAATGATATTTTCAGCATCAAAACAGCAACAAACAACAACAAAATGATATTTTCAGCATCAAAACATCATCAAACAGCAACAAAATGATATTTTCAGCATCAAAACAGCATCAAACAGCAACAAAATGATATTTTCAGCATCAAAAAAGCATCAAACAGCAACAAATCGATATTTTCAGCATCAAATAAGCATCAAATCGTCGATTTCTCATATTAAAATGCACAAAATCGATCGATTTATGATGTTGATTTCAAAGAAACAAATCGATTTTCAGAGAAAGAAAAGCATAAGCAACCAAAGAAAGTAATGTCGACTTCCAGAAAGAAAGAAAGAAATCGATTTTGTGAGGTCGATTTCTCAAAGATGTCGACTACCCGAAAAGAAATTGATTTTTGAAAGAGAAATCGATCTGGAAGAATCGTTACCTGGAAGAGTCGTTACGGCTGGAAGAATCGATCTGGAAATCAATCGATTGTCGACCTGGAATCGATCTGGAAATCGAACGTCGTGGAGGAGGCATGGGTAGAAGGAGGTGTGGGTAGAAGCGAATGAGAGAGTGTCAGATGAAATTAGGTTTTAGAAAAGGGTATTTTGGTCAAAAATTACTCAGTTCCATCTTGTTCTAGGGGGTAATGGTGGAACACGTGTGTTCCATATTTGTTCCTGTCTGTTCCACCTTAAGTCATGCCAAACATGGGACAAGAGCCCTTGTTCCTGTCTGTTCTGTTCTATTCCGCCTACCAAATGCACCCTTAATGTCCTCTAAATAATTAAGTGACAGCCTAGTCACTTTATTACGGGGTTGTTCGGTAACGGATTAATGAGCCGTATAACATATATAGCTTATTCGCTCAGCCATACCTAGTTGTTCGGTAGGAGCTTATTCGATCAGCCGAAGGCTGATTCGCTCAGCTACAAAAACCATGTCCTATACACTCAGCGATTAAATTACATTAATTTTCCCCCAGCTACCCTTTCTCCCCAACCTCCTGGATCACACCATCACGCCTTCTTATTTCTTTCTTCCTTTCTCTGGTTAGCCATAGAAACATGAAAAATCCTCTCCAAACTTCCATGGTATGGTTAAGGTGAACAACCCTTTCCAGACTTCCATGACAAACCCTCTCCAAACTTCCATGAAAACCAGGGGCGGATGGCCCTTATGGCTATTACAGGCCAAGGCCTGTAGGCTTTTTGAAAATTTAACCAGGAGTGTTGGTTTTGTAGGCTGTAATTAAAAAAATACTTGGGCCCCTCCACTATAGAGTCCAACTGACAGCCCATGTAACATCAATTGAAACATGATTCCTCAATCTCTCTCACCGTTTGTCTGTCTCACGTCACTCTCTCACGTCTCTGTCGATCTATGAAACGAAACGAGGCAACGACGAGCTCAAGAAGAAGACAACAGTTTTACCCCTCAGCCCTCACGAGTCACAATGTGAATTGTCCCTGCCGCCGCCGCCTGCCCGCCCTGCGCTTGTTGGGTTTTATGTTTAATTATTTCTGACCCATGAGGATTAGTTAAAATAGCCCAACAATAGTGGCCTGATACAAGATATATATTGCCTTGTATCCTAGGGTTTATAACAAGAAGAGAGAGTCCACAAAAGATAAAAGTGAGTGAGAAAAGAGAAAAGTTCGGCTGTAACTTTCGGTCAAGCGCAGCCGTGCCGTTTTGACTATTGTCGGAGTTTAAACCGTCGGATCGTCGTGATTTTTGGACAGTAGCTTCACGACATCCTTTTCTACATTCTGAACAGTGGAGATCGGTTTTTAAGATCCGAAAGTCACCCTTTTCTGTTCGACAGTTTGCAGGATGATGTTTCTTCCTCTTTTCCTTTTTGGTTTGATTCCATATTTCTTGATGATTTGTTCCAAGAGTATGATGATTGTGGTGTGCCTCTAGTTTTATCTAGAGAAGACTTTTGTATTGGTTATTGGTGGTAGTAGACTTTAAGCGGCCTAAGGGTTCCGTGGTTTTACTCTCGTCTTGAGAGGTTTCCACGCTAAAATTCGTGTGTGCTTGATTGTTGTTTATTTCTGTTTTCTGTGGTTGATTAGCATTGCATTTAGTATACCTTATTTGTTTGCGTCCTCAAAGGTTCATATAAGTCGGGAAAGTTTTGTCCAATGAAGGTTTATTCCGCATTGTTGTTACCGTTGTGACGCGTTTTTTCCATCAGAGTGGTATCAGAGCATTTGGTTAATTGTTATTGGGTTTGACTTGTTTGAACGATGGAAGCTAATACAAGTAGGATGGTAAGTCTAAATGGTTCTAATTATCATGTTTGGAAAGGAAAGACGAAAGACCTTCTTTATGTGAAGGATTTTTATTTGCCCGTCTTTTCAACCGACAAACCTGAGGGTAAAACAGATGCAGAATGGAATATTTTGCATAAACAGGTTTGTGGGTATATTCGACAATGGGTAGATGATAATGTCTTGAACCATATTAGTGGGGAGAATGGAAATTATAAGTTGTTTTTGATTAAAAAATTGATACAACTTAAGTACCATGATGGAACTCCTATCACTGATCATTTGAATGCATTTCAGAGAATTATTAATCAACTTGCAGGAATGGGTATCAAGTTTGAAGATGAAATCCAAGGCTTATGGATTCTTGGTACTCTACCGGATTCGTGGGAGACTTTTAGGACATCATTGTCCAACTCCGCACCCGATGGTGTTATTTCCATGGAATTGGCTAAAAGCAATATTTTAAATGAAGAGATGAGAAGAAAGTCGCAGGCTTCCTCTTCACAATCAGATGTCTTGGTCATGGAAACACGAGGGAGAAGTCAGAGTAGAGCTCTGAGAAATAGAGGTAATCATCGGGCAAATTCGAAAGGAATCTGTTGATTTTGAGTGCTACCATTGTGGTAGGAAAGGGCACACGGTACGGTTCTGCAGACAGTTGAAGAAGGAAAACAAAAGAGGAATCCACAACAATCAAAAGAACAACCATAAGAAAGATGATGGTGGTAATGACAATGCTGAAGTTAATACCACTATTGAGGAGTTCTTTCTTTGTTGTGATGATGATATGGTGAACCTTGCACATGATGATTCGAGTTGGGTTATTGATAGTGGTGATTCGTGTCATGTTACATCACGAAGAGACTTTTATTCATCTTACACTCCAGGTGATTATGGCACTGTTAAGATGGGTAATAATGATCTATCAAAGATTGTTGGAATTGGTAATGTTTGTATGAAATTTGACACTCGGATGGAATTGATTTTACGGAATGTGAAAATGTCCCAGATATGAGACTTAATGTGATTTCTACAGGATTACTTGATGATGATGATGGCTACAACAACAACTTTGGTAATGGTTTATGGAAACTCACTCGTGGTTCATTGATCGTGGCAAGAGGTAAGAAATGCCCAAAGTTGTATGTGACACATCCGAAGATCTCCAACAACATTGTCAATGTTCTGGAGAATATTGATATGACTGACTTGTGGCATAAGAGACTTGGTCACATGAGTTAAAAGGGTATGTCTCTTTTGTCAAAGAGAAAGGTGTTACCGGGTGTGCACAATGTTCATTTGAAGAAGTCTTCTCACTGTTTGGCAGGAAAGCAGACTCGAGTTACTTTCAAGAGTCGATCTTCTTCTCGAAAGGAGAATATACTTGATTTGGTGCATTCTGATGTTTGTGGTCCTATGAAGACTAGGACACTTGGTGGCTGCTCATATTTTGCCACATTCATTGATGATCACTCGAGGAAGGTATGGATTTATACCTTAAAGTCTAAAGATCAAGTATTAGATGTGTTTAAGCAGTTCCATGCCTCAGTAGAGAGACAGGCAGGGAAGAAGCTCAAGTGTATTCGAACAGATAATGGAGGTGAATACATTGGGCATTTTGATGCTTATTGTAGAGAACAAGGTATTCGACACCAAAAGACTCCTCCGAAGACACCGCAGTTGAATGGTTTAGCATAGCGGATGAACCGAACGTTGGTTGAGCGAGTCAGATGTTTGCTCTCACATGCAGGGTTGCCGAGTTCCTTTTGGGGTGAATCTTTGAATACGGAGGTACTTAATATTAATCTAACCCGTTGTGTTCCTTTGCATTGTAATGTTCCTGACATGGTTTAGAGTGGCAAAGATGTTTCGTACCGTCACTTACGAGTCATTGGATGCAAGGCTTTTGTGCACATTCCCAAAGATGAAAGATCAAAGCTCGATATGAAGACTAAGCCATGTGTGTTTCTTGGCTATAGACAAGATGAGTTCGGCTACAGATTATATTATTAGGTTCAGAAGAAACTTGTTCGAAGCCGAGATGTAGTTTTCATGGAAGATCAGACTTTGAAAGGTGTTGAGAAGGAAGAAACAGTTCCTCAACATAATGATGATCTAACTGATTTGGATTCAGATCTTCCTAATCATGTTGAGACACGTGATGGAGATGATGTTCAGAATGATGAACAAGATGGCACTGATGATGCTGATGTTCCAGAGCAAATTGAGATGGATTCAAAAGTTCATCCAGAATTACCAGTTCCAGGTATGCCATCATTTATCCCACTTAGACGGTCTACGAGAGATCATCATCCTTCTACACGATAGTTTGTTGATGACTATGTCTTACTCACTGATGGGGGAGAGCCCGAGTGTTATGTAGAGGCCATGGAAGATGAGCACAAGAAAGAGTGGGTTGAAGCCATGCAAGACGAGATGACTTCCTTGCATGAGAATAATACATTTGAGTCGGTAAAGTTGCCTAAAGGAAAAAGAGCTTTGAAGAACAAGTGGGTCTACAAAGTGAAGACAGAAGAACATACTTCATGACCCAGGTACAAAGCTAGATTAGTGGTCAAAGGCTTTAGTCAACGAAAAGGTATTGACTTTGATGAGATATTCTCTCCGGTCGTGAAGATGGGATCTATCTGTGTGGTTCTTGGCTTAGCAACTAGTCTTGATCTTGAGTTTGAGCAAATGGATGTCAAGATAGCTTTCCTTCATGGTGACTTGGACAAGGAAATCTATATAGAGCAATCTGAAGGCTTTCAGGTTAAGGGTAAGGAAGATTATGTGTGTAGACTTCAGAAAAGTCTATATGGTTTGAAGCAAGCACCTAGACAGTGGTACAAGAATTTTAGTCGGTTATGGGGAAGCATGGCTACCAAAAGATGACTTTAGATCACTGTGTTTTCTTTTAGAGGTTTTAGGATGATGATTTCATCATTTTGTTGCTATATGTTGATGACATGTTAATTGTTGGCATGAATAAATAAAGCATTGTCAAGCTGAAGCAGCAGTTGAGCAAGTCTTTTGCAATGAAAGACTTAGGGCCAGCAAAACAGATTCTTGGTATACGGATCACACGGAATAGGGCTGCCAAGAAGCTCCACATGTCACAGGAACAATACATTGAGAAGGTGCTTTGCAGATTCAACATGGATAAAGCTAAAGTGGTCAGTTCACCCCTAACTACCATCTTTAAGCTAACCAATAAGGATTGTCCCTCTTCAAAGAAGGAGATTGAAGAGATGGATCGAGTTCCGTATGCATCGGCCGTTGGGAGCCTGATGTATGCGATGGTATGTACAAGGTCTGATATAGCTCATGCAGTAGGTGTTGTTAGTCGATTTCTGTCAAATCCAGGTAAGAAGCATTGGGAAGCCGTTAAATGGATTCTCCGATATCTGCGAGGTACTTCCAAATTAAGTATAACATTTGGGAATGAAAAGCCATTGCTTGTTGGGTATACTGATTCTGGTATGGCAGGAAATATGGACAACATGAGATCCACTTCTGGATATTTGATGACCTTTGCAGGGGGGGGGCAGTATCATGGCAATCAATGCTGCAAAAATGTGTTTCTTTGTCTACAACCGAGGCTGAGTATATCGCGGAAAATGAAGCGTGCAAAGAATTACTGTGGCTGAAAGATTTTCTGAAGGAGCTTGGTTTCAAGCAACAGCGCTACGTGGTTCTTTATGATAATCAAAGTACCATTTGTCTTGTGAAGAATTCAACCTTTCATGGAAGAACGAAACATATCAAGATGAAGTATCATTAGATCCAAGAAGCTCTTGAAAATGGATTACTTGAACTTGATAAAGTTCATACCAATGATAATGGTTTAGATATGTTGACAAAGGCTTTAGCAAGGGAAAAACTAAAGGTATGTTGTAGAATCGTCGGGATGGAGAACTCTTCCTCATAGGCAGAAAGGGGGAGATTTGTTGGGTTTTATGTTTAATTATTTCTGTCCTATGAGGATTAGTTAAAATAGCCCAACAATAGTGGCCCGATACAAGCTATATATTTCCTTGCATCCTAGGGTTTTATAACAAGAAGATAGAGTCCACAAAAGATAAAAGTGAGTGAGAAAAGAGAAAAGAGAAAAGTTCGGCTGCAACTTTCGATCAAGCGCAGCCGCGCCGTTTTGACTATTGCCGGAGTTAACCGTCGGATCGTTGTGATTTTTGGACAGTAGCTTCACGACATCTTTATCTACATTCAAAACGGTGGAGATCGGATTTTGAGATCCAGAAGTCACCCTTTTGCTGTTCAACGGTTTGCTATTTTCTGGGTGATGTTTCTTCCTCTTTTCCTTTTTGGTTTGATTCCATATTTCTTGATGATTTGTTCCAAGAGTATGATGATTGTGGTGTGCCTCTAGTTTTATCTAGATAAGACTTTTTTATTGGTTATTGGTGGTAGTGGACTTTAAGCGGCCTAAGGGTCCCGTGGTTTTACTCTCGTCTTGAGAGGTTTCCACGCTAAAATTCGTATGTGCTTGATTGTTGCTTATTTCTGTTTTTTGTGGTTGATTAGCATTGCATTTAGTATATCTTATTTATTTGCATCCTCAAAGGTTCATATAAGTCGGGAAAGTTTTATCAAACGAAGGTTTATTCCGCATTGTTGTTACCGTTGTAATGTGTTTTTCCCATCACATCTGCCCTCTCGGTTCTGGATTTCGGTACTTTTACTAAAGTTTTACCCTAATTTTCTTCTTTATTTGTTGAATTATTGTTATGAAATTGACTAATTGAGTGAATATGTATTGTATTTGTTGAATTGTTGTGATTTGTGAATATGTGATTATTTGTTGAATTGTTGTGATTTGTGAATTAGTGAATATGTGATTATTTGTGAATTAGTGATTTGTGAATTAGTGATTTAGTGAGTATGTGAGTATGTGAATACTTTCTGTATTGAACTTTTGAGGAATTGAGGTCTTATTCATTATGAGTATTTGTTAAAGATTGTGTGATTTGTGTCATTGTGTGAATTGGTTTCAAAAACGGGGCACAAAGAAATAATGGAGATCACTAATTTACTTTGTCAAGCTTTACAAACACATTTGACTTCATATTTGTCTTACATCTCGAAAAAGAAATAATGGAGATCACTGATTTACTTTGCCATGCTTTACAAAGACGAAATCAAGATATTTTTAACGCATTGAGGTTAGTTGCATCTACCAAAGTGTTATTGCAAAAAATGAAAGATGAAAGTTGGGATGATTTGCTTTGCCTTGTTAAGTCATTTTGTGAGGTACGTAACATAGTCATCCTACACTCGAACATCGTTATCAAGTAAATCTTCCTAACTTGTCTTATTCTCGATTTGTTTTCTTGTCAGGTATGCAACATAGATATTCCTGACTTGTATTCTTCCTACTACAGTAGAGGGGCTCGGGCTCGTAATGAGCATAGTGATCATACACTTGAGCATCATTACCGAGTGGATATTTTTTATGAAGCAATTAATTGTCAATTTATGGAACTAGATCATCGTTTCAGTGATAGTTCCATGGAGATGCTTCGTCTTGCTTCAACTCTAGATCCCAAAAATGCGTACGAGACTTTTAGAAGTCTTGATGTGCGTGAACTAGTAGAGAAGTTATATCCTGAAGATTTCAGTGATCATGAGAAAGCAATTCTGAAAATGCAACTTCAACATTATCTTATTGATGTCGTTCAACATGCAGATTATAAGCAATTGACATCTATTGCAGAATTGTGTCGATGGTTGGTAAAGACTAGAAGATAAACCACTTTTGATCTTATTTATCGATTACTCTGTCTACTACTTACTCTCCCAGTTTCTACCGCGACAACCGAGAGATCATTTTCTGCCATGAATATTGTGAAAACAAGAATACGGAATAATAAGGACGACGAGTTTCTAAACGACTCGTTGCTTTTGTTTATCGAAAGGGAAGTTGCTGAAAAGATTACGTTGGAGGAAATTGTGGAAGACTTCAAGGCCGCGAAAGATCGACGGGTTCCACTTTGATAAGCGAATAGCGATGTTTTACATTTTCATATTTAACGTCTAGTTTTAGTGTTCTTAATACGTTAGAACTTTGAATAATGTATTTTTATAATTTTAAAATTATATAACATATTAGATCCGGCCCGTGCGGTAGAAAGGCTTGTGTTCCGCCCCTGATGAAAACCTCCTGGATCACACCATCACGCCTTCTTCTTCCTTTCTTCCTTCTCTAGTTAGCCATGAAACATGAAAAACCCTCTCCAGACTTCCATGGTTCAAGGTGAAAAAACCCTCTCGATCTCCATGATCTCGAACTCCATGAAAAATCCTCCCGATCTCCCCTATGTTTTCAAAGGCTCTCACCTTTTGTCATGTTGCATCGTCGTCACCGGCCCTCTTCCTCACCATCGTCGACACCTGTAACTACGGCCTCACCATCGCCGAACCTTTTCCTCGCCATCCCTGGAGACCATCTCACTGTTGTTCTTCTCCCCTTTGTGATTTTTTACAAGCGTGTTCTTCTCCTCTCTGTGGGTTTTTTAAGATTTATAAATTTGTTTCTTAATTTAGGGTTCATAGATTTAAGTTTTTAATATAGTGTTCATAAATTTGGGTTTGTTTGTTTGTGATTTGTTTATAAAGTTGTTATTTTACAATTTATTTGTTTTTGTTTGATTTGGTCTTTGTTGTATAAAAACTAAAAGTTGTTGTTTTATAAAATTTGATTACAAATGTTCAATGTAAACCAAAGGGTAAGATAGTCATTTTCTACATTCAGATTGTTTGGTCAGCCCAGCAACTAAACACCAATTTAGCTAGATCTATACAGACTTCATTATCAACACAGACAACTTTATCTATACAGAACTTAATGGCAAACGAACCGAACAGCCCCTACCTCTTATTTCCATTCAGCATCATTCTTTCAATTTCAATGTTTGTTTTAGCCAGATGCTCCCCGAATTTGCGAAAACACAAAACACGAATATTGTAGATTTGTGTGTTAGCTTTCCAAAACATTTTGAATCGCTTAAATCGGCTCTTTGGTGTTTGATATATGATTAAAACTCCACAACCTCGCAAATCTATCAGCGTCCTTCTTTTGTTTCTTTTTTTTCGATTTTATCACCGATGCTCACTTCAGACTTCAGACTTCATCACCTTTTAAAAAACAAACGTCAAGTACGTATTTTGTTTATACAAAATGATGATAAAAACCCATTATTAGTCGAGTAACAATAAGAAATTATATCAAGCAAAACAATTTTGAAAAGCTAATCAACAATTATTTAAGTCAGCTTACTAAACTCATGTTTTTTTTGTATGTTTTGCATAAAAAACACATGTTTGTTGTTTATTATTCATTGTTTTTTATATTCATCTTTAATTAATGAGCTAATTTTTATATTAATTTTAGATTATTTTAAACAATTAAACATAAGAATCTAGCATTATGATACACATAAGCCAAAACGATAGTAAAAGGCACGGTACATTCTAAGAAAAATCAACAAGTAACAATATTCTCATCAATAGACTCCTGACGTATACGAAGGAGTGTGGTTCGTTCGATAAATTCCTACCTCTCTATCTATCTCTGAGATGTTTGGATTTTTCAAAACTCCATGGACATGCAGGAGAGAAATGTTATCCCACTCGGACCAAGACAGAACTTTTACTTGTTCAAATAACAATTAAGGTGAAGCAGGGTCAGGAACGACGAATCTCTTTATGATAAACATTCAGAAGGACGTTCGAGATATGGAGGGGGCTTTGGGTTTGATCTGAGATGGGTTCATGCCAGGCTGGGTGCAGTGGCCAAGGCAAGATTTGATACCCATCATCTCGAGGAGTACGCCCAGACTTCAAGTTGAAGGAGAGTTGTCTCGGCGTAGTGAAATTGCTTCCGCTCATTTGGTGAACAACTCTGTTGCTACTAAAATGAAAAAATTTCCCCTCGAGGGAGTGGTTATTTTCCCGATGAAATCGAGGGCGCAAGTTTTAAATGGGTAGGGAGTTCCACAGTTGGAGTATGTATGAGGTTGCCATGTAGTTGACAAACCTTGCACCTCTTAACAAATGTTGTTGAATCTATCTCCATAGTTGGCCAATAGTACCCCGGGGTCATCAGGTGATTATATATCTTTGCGCCGCCAATATGTCCTGGGGCGTGGGCTTCCTCGAGAACCTGCTGCACATCCTCTCGAGGGATGGGAAGGATGGCCATTATAGCCCTTCCTGTAAAGTTCTCTTTGCTAACACCGTATAAACACATTAAATATCACATAGAAGTAATGTCTTGGGTTAGAGAGATTGTTTTTGTAAATTCCTTAAACTTATTTATATAACAATAAACCAAGCTACAACTAAGAGTATGTACAAATAAGTGTCATACATTTTAACAAATACAAAAAAAACGGTAAAATTAGGGTAACAGATGAATACAATGAAAGAAACATAAAGTATAATAGTATAAATAAAAAAATAAAAAAGCCTATCACAGTTTTGACAATTCACCTCCAAGACAACAATTGAGTTTGTCCCGATGAACTTTGGCAATATGCGAATCATTAGACAATATGGCTTCGATAGAGCTTGTGCAAGTGACTTTGGAACATATGCCAATTGCCAAATGCAAAGTATACCAAACTCACAGTATACTTTTTTTAAGCTATGTGTTCAAGTTAGTTTGTGGGCACCTTAATGGCTTGACTAATCACCAAAGGGCCTAGAAAACAGGCCCGTTCTTTAGGCTGTTAAATAGGAGAGTCTGAACAGGGCCCCCAAAAACATGGGGCCCAATTTTACATTTTGTTTGGAGCCCTAAAACAGATTATAGCCCAATCCTAAATCTGCTGACGACGTAAAAATCAAAGGCAACTTCTTCAAGAGCGCCTCTTCGATCTTCTTTCCGGATTTGACGATTGAAATCCCAAAAATGCTTTGCTTTGATTGTTTTCTTCAGGAGGAGACAACGACTCAGTTTCAAACGATTTCCCTTTCTCATCTGTATAATACGAGTTTCTTACCGGTTCGTGTTCGTCATTCTACAATCAATATCCAACGATTCACTTCCAAGGTTTCATATACCACTTTAAGTCTCGACTTGTTCTTTAGTTCGTGGTCTGTGATCTGTGAATCGTTAACATCAACAACTAATTTGGTTTAGCCTCTAGCCCTCCGACCTTTGTTAACATCACCCCAACAACAAATTCCATTTCTTAACCCGTTTTCTTTTTATACGACTGAATTGATGATTTATTTATTTTTTTGCTATTTCTCTGATTAAATCCATTTGATGATTCCTTTATGTTAAATTGTTAACCTTTTACATTTGATTTCATATTGTTTAGGTTTATAAATGAAAATCAACAGTTTGTTAATGTTCAAAAATCATAGTATTACAATTGCTCCAGATAATGGGATTAGAGACAAATTCTTTGGCAGTGCTAATGGCACCCCAATATTGGGGTGTTGAATGCAATGTTTTCCGATCCAATCATTTTTGTTTTAAATATATATATATATATATTAGATTATTATATATATTATTGTAATCATTATACTATTAGATTATATATATATATATATATATATTATTTGACATATATATATATTGTTATTTATTTGTTATATATATATATATATATATATATATATATATATATATATATTAGAAATATAGAAATATATATATATTGTTATTCTTTTTGTTTCTTTTATATATATATATATTACTTATATATATTACTTATATATATATATTGTTATTTTTTGTTATATATATTAGAAATATAGTTATAGTTATAGTTATAGTTATTCTTTTTTGTTTTATATATATATATTTCTTTTATTTTTATAAATTATACCATTGTATTCGTCTTGTCAATACCTTCGAAATGAGCTCAATATGATTAAATCAAAAAATATTCAATATTGGAAATCAGACAAGTAACAGAGTGGATAGTCAACATTCCAAGTTGAAAACTTACTTGGATTCAGCGCAATCAAGTCTACCGATATTTATGAGCAAGATCAATCAACTCATTCAATCACAAGATACAGAAATTAAAGCAAGTCCAAATGTTTACTGAGGAATTTAACAAGCAATCGAGATCTGGTAAGTTCAGTTTTCTGAGGAAGATAAAAGAGATAGCCGGTGCATCAAAAACATGGGTTCGTGAACCTGTTGTTAACAAGACTACTCGTGGACGGCCCTCGTTGAAGGATAAGCTTTCAGAAAAACTCATGTTGATCCCTCATTTGCAACTCATGTTGATCCGTCTGTTGCAACTCATGTTGACCCGTCTTTTACAAGTGAAAGACCCCTTAGACGTAGTAGTTCGAACGCGTCTAGATTTGTTGACTTGGAAAAAATGAGCTACCAAGAACCAGCGAGACACAGTTCTTTCATGTTCAAAAATTATAATGCACATTCATACATCAATCAATTTCCAGCATTGTTTCACCCTTACATTGTAACAGCCGGGTTTTGTCTTAAGTGAAGAAAATAAGATGTAGTGGTCATATTGTAATAAAGGAAAAAGGAGGGACCAAAGGAGGCTTTTGGTGGAGGTATTTAAAGGCACAAAACCCTAGGTTTAATTGATTCTCGTCCTAAGGAATTGTTCAATGCGGCTGAGAGAAGAAAAGAGGAGAAGAAACATTTTGGGAGAAATCAAATTGAAGAGGGAATCGTAAAGGTAATCTTCCAAAATCGTTTTCCTAGTTATTTCAAGCTTCCTTTCTTCTTTTGTCTAAGAATTTGGGGTTGAAATCATAAGGGCTTAGTGTATTCTTCACCTAAATAACCCTTAAAAGAGTATTTTGGGTTTTGGTTGTATGTTTTGAATTTACGGATTAAAAATGGATTAAATGGATTTTTATTGATTAGGGAATGAAACCGAGTCATTGTCTAAGCAACCCTTTGATTAAGAAATCGGATTTTTACCATTTTGGTAAGTGGGTGTTCGTCCAGTCCGTAGTTACCGGATACTGGAAACTTCCCGGGTGTTTCATTAGTTACCGGGTAGTTTGTAAGTGTCCGGGTAGAACTTATCGAGGGAGTTACCGGATACATAGTCTTACCGGGTAAGTTGGGTTACCGTGTGCATAGTACCCGGTAAGGGGTGTGTTGCCCGGTAAGTTAGGGTACCCGGTAAGTTAGTGTACCCGGTAAGAGGGGTAGTACCCGGTAAGTCCGGGTACCCAGTAAGGTGTGTGTCCGGAAAGTCCTGTGGTCGAATGGTAGTGTCTGGATACCTGTAACTGATTGAGGAACGTCTGATCTTTTAGGTGCCAAGCTTGGTTAACTTGAGAGTAGAACGATAGCGCGTTCAATACCATCGCAAGGTGAGTTCCCTAAAACATTTTTACGACGCAATGTGTTAATTGTTCTTTTAACTAATAATGGTTCACCTTGAGCACGAAATGTTTATCAAATCGATATGAATGTTTTCACATGAAAGCTCATACTTTATTCAAAGAATATTTAGCATGATGAAATGATTATATGGTTTACAAGATTTCAAGTTGTATGATGTATGACATGTTATGTGTACGCTATGTGGAGTCGGTCTGCACCGTGGGATCGGTATGCCTTGGACATGAGTGATGAGCCGATAGGTTGGAATCCGTTTCCCTCCTATTCGGGTAGAGGGGAGTCTGTTTGGGCCCCGATACGAGGCGAAAGGGGAGTCTGCTTGGGCCCCGATCGTGGCGAGAGGGGAGTCTGCTTGGGCCCCGATTGTGGTTAGTTTATGCGATCCTCATCACGGTGCAGTACCATGTTTGACGTTTTGTGAAGGTCAGTGATGAAGTTTATAAATGATTTTCCTACTGTATATATATATATATATATGTTGTTTTCGGAGGGGGATTCACTAGACCTCATGGTCTAACCCTGGCTTTTCAAAACTAAAACCTTTTCAGGTAAGCATATAGTAGGAGGCTCAGGTAAGTGAGCAAGAGCAGGATAGAGTACAGATGCAGTTAAAGACAGTGTTGATGTCACTTGTAGTAGTAGTTGTTCTCATTTGTGTATAGGTTGTTTCCGCCAACCTCAGTTTTAGAGTAACGTAATGAAATTTTGGGACCCAGTTCTGTAAATGTTATGGTTTAATGCTATGTTTGTCCTGTTGTAAGTTTGGGATGTTACATACATCAAGCAGGTACATGATGTGATAGGTGATGGAAATTGCGGATTCCAAGCAATAGCTGTCTCTAGGTCTTCATGAAGATGTGTAGCCCACAATTCAGTTTAACTTGATGGAAGAGTTAGATACACACAAGACAGAGTACATCAACGCTTTTGGAGGTGAACATTGGGATATTACTTACAACACTTTAAACTTCTTTCGATCAGATCAAGGTGCACCATTTGAACACTGGATGACAATGCCTGAAATAGGTGTCTTGATTGCTTCAAAATATAATGTGCTATTACACGTTATAAGTATGACCGATAGTGGGACGTACTTGCCGCTTAGGTCCACTCCGCCAGTGTGGTATGAACGTGTTGTTTTTACAATTGGGTACGTTAATGGTAACCATTATGTGAAATTAGATATGGCAGAAGGATACCCGTTTCCGCAAATTGTAGGACATTTTTTCCATTACAGTTATCCGTGTGCTGCTGGATGGGCTACCCCGTATTCAGAGCGAATACAGAAGTACATGCAGCTTTTACGTGTTAATTGTACTACGAATAATGTTATTTTAGAATAATCGAATGTAATATAGATTATTTTATGTTCTATTTATATGTTAAATCGCAATGTTTATGTTTTATTTTTATAATTATATAATTATAAAAAATTAGTAATATTTATATTTATTAATATTTATTTATTTTTAAATAAAACCAAAAAGTAAAAGAAAAAAAAACCTTTTTAAACTAGGGAAATTAATTAAAATACCCTAAATTTGAAGTTGACTTACCAAAATACCCCAAAAAATGAAAAGTTTACCCAAATGCCCCAAATTTCCGCGGTGGAATCCCGCGATCGCGGGCAGGGACCATTTTTGAAATTTTATGTGCTTCATATTTACACTTTCAGTCCCTGTCCGCGGTGGAGTCCCGCGATCGCGGCCCGCGACGGTCCCGCGGTGGGGACTGAAAGTGTAAATAATCTTGCAAAAAATTTCACAATTGGTCCCTGCCCGCTATAGAGAGCCCCCTCCGCGGAAATTTGGGGCATTTGGGTAAACTTTTCATTTTTTTGGGTATTTTGGTAAGTTAACTTCAAACTTGGGGTATTTTAATTAATTTCCCTTTAAACTATATAATACAAATAAATAATAGAAATAAATAAAATAGAAAAAAAAAGACAACAAAAAAACAAAAAAAAATAATGAGGGTGCACTTGGCAACAAAAAAGGTGCAATTTGCCTCCCCCAAATTCTTTCACCGGAAGATTGTTTTCAAAACATCCCCAATTTCATTTCCTTTCAAATTTCTGTTTTTCATTTAAAAATGCTTAACAAAGCATATATTTGAAATGTTTTTATCTTCTTAACTGTTCATTAAAGAACAGCTCCCACAAAAGGAATGGTTACAAGTGCACAATGTTGCTGTTATCGAGTAATTATAAGTTATGTTCTCGTTCTCGTCAAGGACTTGCTTTGATAGCTAACGAAAGTGGATTTATGGAGAAGGTTGGTTATGAATAATTGAAGACTTTGTTTTTAAAAATGATAGAAAAATGATATGTTGGTCAATATTTTTGGTCAATACGGAGACCAACTTAAGTGAATTTCACATGTTTGTCATTTTAATTTGTAAGATATTTATATATGGTATGAACTTTTATACTTTTCTGTTCTACTTATTTTCTCGTCCAATGTGTAACACAGTAACAAGAGCTCCAAAAAGTTGGAACGGCCCTGCTAGAAAACAATTAGAAAAATCCTTAATAATTTTATACAACTCAAGCCTTTTTCAAATCTATTGTCAGTTAAGTTGACTTATAAAAAAAATCTTTAGTATGACATAGAAAAACTTGGACATACACTAATGGATCCTTTTGTAAAACGTGTTTCAAGAGAAGGTCATTGAGCTAGCCCTCGTAGAACTACTATTTAAAACAATATAAAATTCAAAAAAATCTTTCATAAGACCTTCAAATTAATGGAAACCACCAAAATAGCTATTTATGACAAAAAGATAAATTTAATAGCCATTTTTATAAATTCACTTTTTGTCGGACCATGGCCCCACTACAAGGTTTGCAAACAAATCAAATGATGACACATAGATTCTACCAATAACCATAAATGATTATTTTGGGTGGATCATCAAATAGAATAAAACAGTAACCAGGGAGAATGGGAACCAAATTTATATATATATATATATATATAATCTAAAAATGGGCTTATTTTCTACTTAGTTTAGCCCCTACAAAAACCATCATATAACAATCTTGATAATGTAGTATAAGATAATTCTGTGCAAGGCTTATGAAGGAGCCAAAAAGTAATCTAAGATGGTTTTCCTTTTTAAAGACGGTGGCGGGTTGAGGACTGAAGACGGGCTGCCAAACGTAGCATCCGGAGATCGGTCACATGGCTCATGGATATACGATTTGGATGACTGTTTTCCAAGAGATTCAGGAGTTCGCATTTCAGGAGAGTGTAATGGTTCGACTGGTGGGTCGGGTTCGGGTCCTGTTAGAGACGTGTTTGCTTCGTTTGTAAAAAGGCTTCTACGGTCGATCTTTGGAAGCCTGGATACTCTCCTTCGAATGGATGAGGGTGATCTTGTGTTTGAATAACAACTGTTGTTGATGTTCCAAAGCCGGACCTGATACATGAATAAATATAAGAAAGCTGGATAAAAAAAAACTAAACCAAACAAACCCTGTAAATCCAAGAGAAAGTAGGGTATGATGTATATATAGACTTGACTCAGTTCTAAAGAGTAGAGAGATTGTTTTCGAGAAAGCCTGAGCCCACTTTCTAAAATAGTACTTGTAAAATACATGTTGCAAACATTGTGGCGTACTGGTTAAGGCCTTAGGGGATGTGGCAGAATATCTCATCTGCTCAGGGTTCAAATCCAGGCATACACAACTTGTGTCCTCTGAGATTTAATCAGAGCTGATGTCTTATGGTCATAATTTGCCAAGGAATTAGTCTAGGCATAGCCTAGGACACCTTTCTAAAAAAAATACATGTTGCAAAAAGAAAGAATTTTTCCAATTTTTGCACAATTTGGATTCTAACATGCAGGGGTGAGCAAAACCAGGTACCCGTCCAAACTTCATGAAACCGGTCACGAAACCGCTGGTTTCAGTTTCGGGTACCCGATGTCAATTTTTTATTTAAAATTTTAACAGTTTATATAATAAAAATGTAACTTTAAGCCTATTGCAAATCAATAACAAACATATTAGAACTTTTTACTTAAGATTTTCGTTGTATGTAAAAGATCTTTGAATTGGTAAATCTATTATTTCTATTTTAGTTTTATTAAATATTTACATCTAAAATTTTTATTAAAAATAGCGTGTACCCGTCGGTTCGGGTACCCAACGGGTATCGGTTCTAAAAAAATGAGGAACAAAACCGGAACCAATCTTAATCAGTTCCGGACCAGAACCAATCACATCGGTTCCGGTTCCAGAACCGACAGTTCCAGAGCGGTTACGGTTCCAGACGGATACCCAGTTCCAATGCTCACCCCTACTAACATGCATCTTTCCCCATTAGATATCTAATAGGCACTAACCCTAGCCCAAGCCCAATTAATAAGTTGCATATTTTAGAAAGGTTAATTTTGGTATTGATTCAGTGATAGCTGTTAATAAATAGGGAATAGAGGGGAGAAAACTAGTGAGTTCTATACGGGAGAGTGCTAGCCTCTCAAAGGCTAGACAGGCACAGAAGATTGTGTCTCGAGAGAGGGTTAGACGGGCATGTCTTTCAATCTTGCCTCTGATATCATGCAAGTATAAGCAGAGCCTGCTTCATCGCCTTGACTTGATTCGGGTAAGTCAAAGTAAGGACTTTGCTTTATAAGCGGGACCCAATTAGATTACTCTCCAAAAGATCTCTTCAAGAAAGAAAAAAGGTTCCAACATATATTAAGAATAACCGAGTCCAGGTCTAGTTGATGGATTTAAAAGATTTTATGAGATGAAAAAACATGTTAATTTGATTTCATCAATTCGTAAGACTTACCATGGAATCATCGGCTGTAGTCGCTATTTTACCTATCTCGGATGAGCACCTGCAAATGCATGAACAAAGGTAAGTCTACATACATCTTTTAAGTCTAAAATAAACAATGATAACCTTGGGTCACCAAGGCTCCTCAACTGTGCAAGGCATGGAAAAATACATCATATTATGCAGCACTTTTTCATGCATTTTGCATTGCTGCTTTATGACTTAAACCCATGATTTACAAATGAATAGCCTTGGTTGTTGGTCATAAACCCATGATTCACAAATGAATAGCCTTAGTCGTTGCTCTTAAACCCATGATTCACAAAAGGATCGCCTGTGTTGTTGATCTTAAACCCATGATTCACAAATGAATAGCCTTGGTTGTTGCTCTTAAACCCATGATGAATAGCCTTAGTTGTTGCTCTTAAACCCATGATTCACAAATGAATAGCCTTAGTTGTTGATAGAAGTGATATAGTTTAACAAAATGCATACCAATCTACTGCAGTTACTTCTCCACCATGACCATCGAGCTTAATAGGATCTGCTTGAGGTTTATCTACCTGTTTCGGAAAACCCACTAATAGTCATATGGTGCCCAAAGGTTACAAGGGAAAAAGCATTATCTAGAAGAGAAGCTAACCTGCCATACGTAAGCAATTCCATCACTAGAACCACTAAGTATATGGCCTGCATCAGGACTCAATGATGCCTGCAAATTTTTGCATGAAGACCATTTACTTGTTAGCTAAAGCAGAAATATAACAAACATCAATAATTGATGGTTGGAAGTAACACTTACTTTAACAAAAAATGTACTAATATCACATCCTGAGAAACTCTTTACAGGCCCATCCTCAAGCCGGAGTACATTGTAGAGATATATCCTGTAGAAAGCCATCGTAACTAATTAAGAAACAAGAACCATATAGCGTATATAGAAGCTATCTAATATATAATTTTTTTCTCAAAATAAACGAAAAGATTGAGAAGCACAAAGAATAAAGTAGTTAAGCCACTAAAAAGCTACCTGCTGTCCATGCACGAAGCTGAAATATACATTCCGTTTAAATCCTGGGACAAGCTAGATATACCATGTGATCTCACCTGAAATATAAGCTGCAAATTAAGTACTTCTGTATATGTGGTATCGATGTACATTGTCACAAAAAAAGCTCTACTTCACCCACACATAGAGATGAATTATTGCCTTACTTGAAAATCACAATGGTTTCTCTCAAATGTACACTGATATATGTTTTAGCAACATTTTAGATATGAATACATACCCACTTCCTTGATGTGTTATCATGAGACCAGACTTTAGTAACTGGAGCAGTAAGGTTTCTTGTATCCCAAAACATTACAACACTGGAACAAAGCAATAAATTATATGATTAAACGGATCCAGCACAAGTCACCAATGCACTAATTTTAAATTAACATGCAAATACATTACCTGTCTGCTGCTCCAGCTGTAGCAATGGAAACCTCATCTTTCAGATATAGAACTGATGTAATGCTCATGGAAGCAGCCTAGAGTAAATATAAACTTAGTTTACAATTCCAGTATTTTGAAGTTTGTAGTGGGATAAAAATGTCGTGAAACTAACCTTGCCATGCCTACCCCGTGTTTTATTTCTTGAACTATGAGCCCCTTGAACAACTGATGTCGGCCTGAAATTATGGAACTATTCAGCATTGATTGATATACAAAGCATGATCGTTTTGGAAATAGTCATTCCAATCTTTTTGGAGGTCTTGTTACACTATAAGTGTTAAAGCCTCAAGCATTATAATTGAACAAAAACATTATATTTGGAGCAAAGTTAAAACATATATAATTAGGTAAATTCTAAAACATGTATATTAGCCCCAAAATTTTTGGGGGCCTGTTCCATATTGAAATAGTGAATACCCTTACGCACGACTCTAATAATGCAGATAGGTATGAGGAACTTACGAAGTAGATAGATGGTTCCGCCTACGTTTAGAGTTCCGTATGTCCCATAAGGCGAAAGAGCCGTCTCTTGAACCCGATACAAGGATTTCTGTTGGACAACAGCATACACAGACAACCATAGTTTAGGTCAACATTCAGTCCCTTGCAGGAGGGAGATAATTAAGTGAAAGGATATAAGCATACCATTATTAGAGGGGTGGGCACTGATGGATTTCACACTTCCAGTGTGTCCAGTTAATACTGCAAGATCTTTTCTTTCTTCAGTGTCCCATAACTTTATCTGTGCAGAGTTCATAAACCATAGATATCAGCAGACAAGTTGGGTATAATATGATATACACAAAATATCTAGAATACTAGTTACTCACACTATGATCACCACAAGCTGTCAGTAAATTGGTATCTTCCTGCAAAAATGGAATGACATTCACATCATTTAATCACACTAACTGTTCTTCAAGCCACATAATTACAGCTCCCAACAAATCCAAATTATCTGAAAAGATTAAATAGTTTGATTTTTCTGTACCTTAATCCAACATACATCAAATATTGCATTGTCATGAGCAAGCCACTCACATATCCTGGCTTTGTCTGCCAAAAAACCAAAAAAAGTGTTTTAAACTACTTTCTAGCAAAATAGGCATCAATTATACAATATGGTAGTAAATAGATCCTTACCTGCATTTTCATTTTCAGTTGCTGAATAAGAGTATTTGAAGCGAGTATTGTATAAGCTGACATAGCCATCCTCACCGGTGACAGCAAGTATATGTGCATTTCTCGTCGTCTGCAAACTTTGTGTTCAATAATTTAATTCAACAAATACCATTTATATACATTATCTTCCCCCATTTTTATTCATCACTATACTAGTATTAAAGTTTGACGGTTTATTCATGAAGAATTTTTCTAAAATTCCCCTTCCTAGAAAAATAATACAGCTAACACACCAAGAGGCTGTACTTGTGCAGAGGTAAACAGATTGAGTTACGAGTGACATCAAACCTTGCAAAACGATAAAGCCATTGGAGGAGTAACACTGTCTTCATCAACTCCAAATGCAAAATCTCCAATTTTACTAGCTTTCCTAGAATCATCGGCCAAACACGGTCGTTTTCGAGCTGATAAAAAGATAAATCAATTCAAACACTCACTTCGCCAATTTAAACACCGCAAACTACGTAATATTTGATTAACAGCAATATTCTTCCGATCTGAAAACGATTAATCCGATTGTAAAGAATCTGGTTCATTTTGAAATCGATACAGTATAAATGAAGGGATTGAAACCGGAAAAGCTACCTCTTGTGAATGAATTATTATGAATATTTCTCACCACATATTTGTGGGAGTGGAGAACTTTATTATATATAATAAATTACAAGAGAGATTACCATATACAAAGAATTTGGATAACTACCTAACAAACTTAGTTAGAGAAGGATTCTTATACTCTGCATTAATACCTCTGAAGCCATCGAGCTCACTGGATCTGATGTTTTGGAAGACGGATCGATGTGTGGAGCTCTCCATCTGCATTCCCCCGTGCTTTTCTTCAAATGCAGAGAGAGAGAGATAGAAGGTGAGTTTTAGGAGTATTTAGTGGAATTTTAGGTTTTGGCGGGTGGTTGGAGGCGGAAGACCGACGGCGGGAAAAGTTTTGAAATTTCTTTTCGTTCCCGGCGGTGACATCGCGCTACTTTTTTTCTTTTTCAAGAGTAATTTACGTATTTAGTCCCTGTAGTTTGTTAAAAACTGCGACTCCGGTTCTTGACCATGTTTATTCACAATCCAAACCAAACTAATCTTTATTAAAAAATTAATTTCTTTCTCTTCCCACGTATTCAATCTTCAATTCCAATCCAATCTAACTTTTTTTATACTTTATTCACAATCCAAACCAATCTTAAAAATTATATTATAAAAATTATATATTTAATATTTTAGAATATATATATATATATATATATATATATCTTTTAACTTTAAATAAAAATAATTTCATATTTTAAAACATAATTATAAAACATAATCTTTGAGAGTATTGAAATGAAGAGAAGGATTGGTGTGTTGAAAATATGTCAAGATTAGTCTCTATTTGTAGGGAATTGAAAAATATAAATTTTGGTATATATTTTTTAATCAGATAAGTTTTATTCTAATAAAATATAAACCAACCAATTAGATTTTGCCACCTACTTATATAATTTATCTAAAAAATCTTGTTTTATTAATAAAATATTCTTCAAATGGAGTTTGAACCAGCAAACGGTTTGCACGAGTTTGGTTTGCCATATATTCATTTTTGTTTTTTTTTAAATGAAAAGTTTTTGTCTTATTGAAAAATAGTTTGGTTTGGTTTGTTGATGGGGATGGTCTTAAGGTTTCAAGTTTTCGGTTTTTGTTAGGGGTGTCAAAAAAATTCATTAGACCGCTTAAACCCGACCGTTTTTTGGCGATTTGAGTGGTTTGGTCACTTTGGTGGTCCTATCTGGTCTGAAAAATGGCAAAATCGATCGATATGATTTATGATCTTGTCTGTAGTTTGACCCTTTTTTAGTGATCTGGATTGAACCGACCATCAAAAATACGCATGTGTTAATAATATTTAACTTTCATGTTATAGGATCTATTTTTATGGAT
This sequence comes from Saussurea involucrata, assembly GCA_033807775.1. Taxonomy (NCBI): domain Eukaryota; kingdom Viridiplantae; phylum Streptophyta; class Magnoliopsida; order Asterales; family Asteraceae; genus Saussurea; species Saussurea involucrata. The sequence continues at coordinate 141,448,211 of CM066319.1, read as the reverse complement.
CAACTAAAAAAGTTTGACATCGACGTTATGATTTCAGTTTTCATTTTCCCAATTGATAGCGTTATCTAAATCGACAAAGTTCTGAAATCCATCAAAAATCCAAATTGTTTTTCGGCTTGCTCAATATCTATTCAAAATTCGACTACCATCGGTGGATTTGTTTTAACTCTTTTCAACTTGTTAAGGTGTTTTTTAATTTATATAAAAGGTTTTTTTTATAATTGGGTATATTATTTCTTAATAATGTTATATTGGTATAAACTTTGTTTTGAACGTATTTTATGTTTTTTAGTTTAAAACCCATAAAAGCCCAAACCGTCTAAACGGTGTGGTTTGTTTGGGGGTTAAACCACCCAAACAGAAAACACGAATACCCTTAGTTTTCGTCTTTATGATTTGTAATTAATTGTTGATTTGGTCCCTAAGTTAACACCTACTTTTAAGGGGTTGTTTGGTTCAGCCAAATAGATGAAAATAAAAATGACTAGAAATGAAAGTATGAATAAGTTTGTTGGTATAAACTTTATAAACTTTATTTTAAACTTTTTATGTTTTTAGTTTAAAACCCATAAAAGCCCAAACTGTCTAAACGGGTCAAAATATACCATCTTTTGTGGTTCGATTTGACCAGTTTGATCACTTGCTACCAAACTGCTCGATTTGAAATTTTCTTAAATCGCCATTGTGGTTTGGGGGTTAAACCGCCCAAACTGAACCGCGAATACCCTTAGTTTTCGTTTTTATGATTTGTACTTAATTGTTGATTTGGTCCCTAAGGCAACACCTACTTTTAAGGGGTTGTTTGGTTCAGCCAAATGAATGAAAATAAAAATGACTAGAAATGAAAATATGAATAGGTTTGTTAATTCTCCCAAGTTTAACATGAAATTTAAATTTGGTATTTTGTGGGAATGGTTCCATTATATTATATAAACGAGCCGGTTTAAGCATTAAATATTGGAATATATATGAATTGTAAACACATAGACGAAAACGACAATAAGTTGCAAAACATATGGACTAAAAAAGGGCAAGGAATTGTAAAATATTGGGATGAATTTAATTTCAAAAGCACAGGGACGATAAAAGCATTTTCAACAAACTATAGGGAGAAAATATGTAATGTGTTTTTCTTTTAATTATAAAATATAAAGTGTTTACTCAAATATGTAATATATCTGGAGAATTTAGTTGTTTGAGGACAAACATTTAATTCGATATATATGGTAATAAAAGTTGTTGGATCAAAAAAAAGTTGTTGGATAATATAACATATATGTTACATATGAGAGCATCTCCAACAGCTTCTTCATTTTGAAGAAAATAAAGAATATAGGGATTTTGGTTTTTGTTTGCTCCAATAGTTTTTCTAAAACTATCTCCAAAATTGAGAAAATAGGAGAGAGAAGAAGTTTTTCTTCAAATATGGAGTTAACCCCAAAAATGATTACTTAGTAAAAGCACCAATAGAAATCTTTGAAAATAATATTTAGAGATAGAAATAATATTTTAATAGATAAATACAATATTTTAATATTACAATCATTGTTTTTTCTCCAAATGGAGAATCTGTTGGAGATGGATGTAATTTTTTTTAGGGATTTTGACTTTTAGTTCTTCATTTTGGAGAAATTATGGGGAAGCTGTTGGAGATGCCCTGATAAACTTGTGGTGTCTGGATTTTTTTGAATTTGAAATAATAAAATAAGTAGTATTATGATTTATTTTTTGCAAAATTATCTATACTATATTATAAAGCATTTACTAATAACTTTTAAAAATAATCCATAAAGCGTTATGCACTGCTATTTAATGTTGATTACTTAAAATATCTTAAAAACCACTAATGAAGCTTTATGTACCACTTTAAATGCTAATTAGTTGATTAATCTTTATCTCTAACTCCATACAAATTCTCAAATGATAAACCCTTAAAAAAGCATCATTCTTTAATCCTCATTAGTTACCTAATTAATCATTATCTCTTAACCTCTTTCAAATCCTCAAATCATGAATCCCTCAAAAAGCGTCATTCTTAGTACAATTTACAAATAAAAAAAACATTATAATTTTTTCAAAACTACACAAAAACCGTTTATAAAATCAACAATGATAAAAAGTAAAACAAAACATTAAAGTCAAAATATATCGCGCTTTATTGCGCGAGAATAAGAGCATCTTCAATAACCTTTTTAAAAATATAAAATTTTGAAATTTTGTTTTCTATTTTTCTTCAATAAATTTTTTATTGTCTCCTAAAATTGCGTGAAAATAAAACTAAAGAACTTCAAGTTTAAATAATTATATAAAACGTTATAGTAGATTGAATTATTATTATTTTGTATATATTTTTATTACATTGAAATGAACAAAATATATAATATTATAATAATATAATTAAAGTTGGAATCATATAAATCAAAAAGTTGTTGAAATCAAATATAATTTTTTTATTTAGATTTTAACTTTTAATTAGCTATTTTAAAATTAAAAAAAATCTATCAACATTTTATTGACAACTTATTAACAAATGTAACCACAAAAAACAACAGGCCCATTAGTCAATGAATCGAGTCCATATGTGCTTTTATTTAGTACTTTTCATGTTGTATTCACGGACCAATGAATAGAATTCCAGCTTTTTTAATCTTGTATATGTAGTGTCAGTAGTGATAAATGATCGGGATTAATAATATATCAGATACAAGTTCTTAAGAGACAATCAAATCTATGGTTTATGTGGATTTAAAACAGAATTCAACGCAAAATATAAACACAAATCATCAATCGACTCCCGATTTAGTAAATCGAATCTTAAACATAAAAGGATAACCATACTTGTCGAGTTGTCGTAATCAAGTGCGACAAAGGTCGGAGAGTGCGGCGGACACTATGAGAAAGAAGGTTGTGAAATGGTTTGCTTCTAGGCTTTTCTATTTTTATTTAATGTAACCGATAAAAATGATACATTGGTAATTATCCATGATACGTGTTTTTGGCATTTATGTATATGCAAGGCTTATATGGGCTTAAATAAAGACCCAATATAGTCTCGTATGGGCTTGACAGTTTGTATGGGCTAAGGTTGAACGATCAACTTCGGAGTTAGAAGATGTTGGTTCATTTTAAAGAATAAGAATGAAACTGGAAATAGAAATTCAGGAAAATGAGAATAAAAACAAAGTTTTCATCCCCCAAATTGGTGAGGTTTGGAAGTTAACATTTATGGGGTACTTTACCCACTGTATTATACTAAAGCAAACAACAATTTTCATTATCTTTCTCATTTCTTACCCTTAAACATCCTAACCAAACGTCCCTTAGTTTACATGGACATAACACTGTGGCTTATGTTTAGAGTTATAGTTCCCAGTTACTTATTCGTTTTAGTCACCTAAATCCCTAGCCTAACTCAAATAGCTTTCCATTGTTTCCATAAATCTATGGTCATCCATGTGGGTGTTTGTGGTCCAGTTTATGCGGTTTAACCCCTCAGATCACAAAACCAAACCACAAGTGGATGTTTGGTGATTTTTCAAACAGAGCGGTTTGACATCAAATGCCCAGACCGATCAAATCGGACCACGATTTAAGCAGTTTGGTATGTCCGGTTTAGGCCTTTTATGGGCTTTGAAGTTTAAACTAATTAAGTGAACAACTCTTGAGTTGTCCAATTTTGCAAAACAAAAGTTTTGGGTGTTAAAGAATGGGAACAACTTAACTGTAATGCCCTAAGTTACAGTATAACCTTGTTGTAACATGCACAGATGACAACATCTAAAGTGAGTTTGGCACTAGCTCATTTTTGGAAATATGATGTTGATCGATGTCGAAGAGCTAAATCAAGTGTTTTATGTGGGTTAACACACAACAAAAGTTTAGGGATTTAAAAATAGGCTTTATATTTGGGCCATTAAGTTGAGTTAAGTCTTAAAAGGTGAGTTAAGTCTTAAAATTGGCTATAGTGTCATACTAATAAAATACATACATATATAGCCATATGTGTTAGTCCCAGATGGCTTAACAAGTATTGTAGAAGGGGGGGGGGGGGGGTGAATACAATACACAAAAATTTCACAATTTTAATTCTTATATTTGAAAAACTTTCAAAAGAATTACACACAGAAAACTTAAGACTGTTGCGGAAAAGAACAGATAAACTATTCTAACAATCTTACACAAAGTATACAACAAAACAACTAAGAACACTGAGAGCAAAGCTATTGAGTTTTAAGGCTTAAAAGAAGGTTTCTTGCACTGAGAGAATTTCTTGAAAGCGTGAGAATTGCATGAAGAGCACTTCTCCTTTTATAGTGCCAAGGAGTGCCCAAGCATTAAATGCTTGGGACACTTGTCATCTTCACATATGCTGATAGTGTTGACTTCAGGAGAACTGTGAAGTCCTTGTCACTTTTCACTAGGTGCAGACAGAGTAGCTTGAGCAGATAAAAGGGACCTTAACTGAAAGTGGATAAAGAGACAAACTGTCACTTTTCTCTGCTGGAGGATATTGTCCCATAATAAATGATCAGAACTGTCTTGAGCTTTTAGCACCGAAGTGGTTTCCACCGAGATTGAGAAATCTTCGGTGGAAAGAAGACTAATCCACCGAAATTGCAAGCATGTTTCGGTGGTGAGAGGACCACCGAAATTGCAAGCATGTTTCGGTGGTGAGAGGAGCACCGAAAGAGTCATCGGTGGTGGATGGGGCCACCGAATTTGTCCAAGCACTTCGGTGGAATAAGGCCACCGAAATTGTCCTATAAATTCGGTGGAGAGAAGGCCACCGAAATGTCAAGGAATTTCGGTGGTGATGACTTGTTTGAATGTTGCCGAGAGTCTTCTATTTTCCACAAGTAGAGAGTCTTCAAGCTTGGTTTCGGTTGATCTTCGACTTCACCGAACATTTGATATCTTGTACAAGTCATTCAAAGAACTGAACTAAAATATTCTAAGTAGGAGTTTTAGGGAAAACATCGGTGAGTCAATTTCAAATCCTTGGTGACCCAACAATCTCCCCCTATTTGAATTTGAGCTCCTTATCTTAGAATATTCAAGAGTAAATAAAAGTAAGTGCGTTTTTTACCCTTTTTACTCTTTTGGGTTATTTTCACATAGACCATTCTTTTTGTTCTTTTTGATCTTTTTCTTTTGTATGCGTATGTATACTATGTACAGTATTTACAGGTAACGAAAGATAAAGTATGTACAGAAATAAAATTCAAATAGAGATACTTGTATTAAGATAAGTTCTCGTACAATTTACAAAATGAGAAACTAACTTTTACAAGTACCAAATGGAGAGAACTTACTTCTTTGAGGTTTTGCGGCGCTTGATTTCATCCAGTAAGTTTCTATAGAACGGTTGAGCTTCGGGAATGTTCGGAAAGAGGTTGTGAATGCCTTCCAGAAATATAGTATCGGCGATGGATATCTGGGCAAATCTGAAGAATGCCCGACGACCGAGACCGTCGTTAAAGAACAATCCTGGTATTGGTGAGAGGCTTAAGGTTGTGGTAGGATAGGGAACAGAAGTAGGATAGGATAGAATCTTATATTCGAATGTCTATCTGGTTTTACACTGTGTGCGACTGTGCATTCGCGAGGCTACTCGTCATGACTAGTGGGGATTTCGTCATAGCAAGGGTAGTGGAGTTGGGTGGAATTCCTAGGGAGCTAGGAAGAGTGTGTACATATGCCGGTGCGGGCATATGTGTGTAGTTATCGGCGAGAAACTACTTGGACCCATCGGATGGAACTCGGAACGAGTGATGATAGGTGTGGAAGGTAGTAGTAGAGCTCCTACTATCGGAAACACAGGATCAATGCTCGCATCGGGGAAAGTCACGAGGAATCCAAGGAGTTGAGCGTGAGCGTTGTTAGTGTGAATTATTATGTGCTAATAACTCGTTGCAATATCTACCCATAATAGCCATCACAAGGAGGAACAACAATAGTGAACCTACTAGTACAGGTGTGTACTTGATTTGCTTGAGGAGATGATCGTTGGGGTAGTGATGAAGGTTCTAAACTAGTAGTCGTTGGAATAGAAGGACGATTCTAGTATTAATCCCTTGGAGTGACGATAAGGATGAGGTTTGTTTTAAGTAGGCCATTTCGGGTCAAGATTGATGATTGTGTTAGAATCATGGGCTTATGGAGCCGACTTTGAATTGAGGAAAAACCGTAAGGATTATTGGACGTAATTTCCCAACTTGCCTAAGAGGTGTAAATGTCCGGATGACGATAGTGGACCGGAGAGATTTGGAGGGGCACGAGTCGAGACGTCGAATGCCGACTGAGTCATGCACAAAGTTTATTTTGAAAATAAATTGCATTAACTAATTCTTGTGTATCCAATCCTTTTATGGATTGTGTTTTGGAATTTTGGGAAATGTTCAGCACACACGAAATCTCGAATTATGGTTTTGAAAGTAGATGAAATTGTTTTATCACGGGAGTTGCAAACTTTGTTAGAATTTGTTTCATTTCGTAATTTTCCAACGGTTCTTTCGGGTAAGATGATATCCGTGTTTTGTGGTGTTTAAAATGTTGGGCAAGTGACTACGGCTTGTGACTTTAACATTGGAACTCCTCCACATATGTTAGAGTTGAGACGAAAAGTTACATTCCACGATGTCTGTATAAAACTATTTGAGTGATTTGGGTAAAATGAGTTTTGTTTTACGGCATGTTGAGTCGTGTGGGTTTAATTTCACGAGGTGCATATCTTATTTGTTTATGTGACCATTTGGGGAAATCTTGGAAATCAATTTAAAGAACCCCACCTTTTGAGATTTTATGAGGTTTTAGTCGATATTTGCAAATGATGGAAACGGATTGGTTTCTATCTTTAAGTTTGAAACTTGCACGAGACCGTTGTGTTTTATCAAAAATATATTTGTAAACCGTTTCATCGTTTTGTATGACTAGCCGACGCGCGTAAAAATTTGTTGGTGAACCCTGTGCCACGACATTTTATGTTTAAAAAGAGAAATTTTGGGGTCAAATGTCGTGGGACTGATTTTGAAATTATGTGCACACTTTTGTCGCACTCGGTGTAAGGTCGAGCGGTTACTTTGAGTACATGGCATGAGTCAATCCATACTAGAACCATGACGGTCCATTTTTTTTAAAGAAATTATTCATTACGCTTTGTGTTTTGTAAGTAAACTGAACAGAAATGGAATGATTTTCAACATGATTTTTCTGTGTGAGATGAGCGTGTCCATTTTCGCGTAACTACCGACTTGGTAATAGTAGTTTTATTGCATACGGTCTTTTTGAAATGAAAAATCTTGACGTTGAAAATATTTTGTAAACGATTTTGTAAACCATTTGGGAAATACGCTTTTAGGGGTTATGTGTCATTTTGAGAACTTTAAGGGTGTGAGTCCTTTTGGAAAACTCTTGTTTAACCCGTGTCGAGGTTGGGACTAATGTTGATTTTAGAGTATTGCTTGCTTAAACTTTATTTAAACGCGTTTTGACCGACTTATGGGTCTAGCAAGCGTGGAGCATTTTGCTCGGTTTTGACTTTGAGATAGTCAGGGGTCAATTGCACGGTTTTTAATGGCTCGATGTGGAGTTTTGTTGATGGGTTGTTTTGTTGCACAGTTTTGCACTTATTGCACATTGAGTATTTACATGTTGGGTGAGTGAGTCATTCCGGGATAGGCATGTTGTTGGTAGACTGTTTTGCATTGGATCCTTGGTCACGTCAGTCAGTCGTTGGTAATGGTCGGTTGGGTATCTCGGGGTGGGACTCCGGTATTCATGTGTTATGACCTTGACTTTCCAGTAGGCACTAAGAGGATATAGTCTTGGGCACTTACCTGAGAGGTAGTTCCGATGTGCCGGGCCTTGAGACGTACCTGGGAGGTAGGCGTTAAGGCGTATCTTGATACGGTGTAATTAGGTTTCCTAGAGCAAGCGTGGAGGTTTAGTAGACGGGGGAAGATCGGGTATTCCACACGTGTTGTTAGTGTAGACCGAATAGTGTCGGTTAAGGGAATGGTGCCCTTTGTAATTAAGAGAATAAATGCGCAGTAACCTTTTTGAAGTAAGTAGTATATTTAGGTGTCAAATTTTGGGCTTGAGGCCAAACACCTTTAGTGTAATCGGGGATTTGTAGCCGATTTTAAAATAATTATGGTGATGGTAGTAGTAACCCTGAGATGCTTAATTGTGATGAATGGTTATGGTGGAATGACCTTCGTGGGTGATTATAAGTTTACTGGTTTGATGATCCGTGTGAAATAAATTTTGGGAGCCTATAGAACTCGTGGAAGTAATCGACAGTAATGGTAGGAATGATCGGATTCGAGTATCCTGTAGGGTATATTGGTGAGTACCTTTAGAATGGTTAGAGCTTGAAAGTTGAATCGGGATGTATGGAACATCTAAGGTTGGGAGGCAACCGAAGTCGTTTGGCTAGGAATGAATCCAGTTGTTGGAGTGTTCTTTCGGTCATAATTTCAGTGTCCTTGAAGGAGTTTTGGTAGTAAGAAAAGTATTCGAGAAATTCTAGACGGGGTGAGAAATTTAGATTCTAGTTGAGGAAAGTCCAGTGGCAGCACCAAAGGGGTTCGAGTGGACGTGGGAACCCGGAGCGAAGATGCGCAAGAACTATTCCGAGTTATTCGCTAGCCTAGACTTCGAGGACGAAGTCTAATCCAAGTGGGGGAGAGTTGTAAAGCCCGTATCCCAATATGTATTTTCTTTTTATTAATTCTTTTCTCTTAAGTTTTATTTAACGTGGTTTCCGTTAACGGGGTTAGACGAATTGGACCTAATAGTTAATTATGTCAAATCGTTGGTTAGAGTGCGAGATGGAATTAGTTGAGGGATCAAATTGTTAAAGGGCCAAAACAATGTACATTTCGGCCCATGCACAACCCAAAACCGATTTCATGTTTCATTTTGAGGGGTTGGTTTCGTGGCTTGGCAAGGAAGAAAAGAGGAAAGAAAGGGAGAAGGAAAAACCCTACGGCCCCTCCCTCCCCTTCTCTTGTGAGTTCGGCCGAGAGAGAGTAGCAACAAAAGAGAGAGTAGAGAGAAACAAGAAAAAGTGAGAGAGCTCGTATTTGTAAACCTAGCTGCAGAAAACTTCTGTTTCCCGGAGATTGAACGGTCGGATCGTCGTGATTTTTGGTGAACAGCTTCACGACATCTTCTTCAACATTCTGGACGGTGGGATCGTGGTTTTGAGGTCCGGAGGTCATGGTTTCATGGGGTTCTGCACAGCAGTAACTTTGTGGTGATTTCTCTCCATTCTTGCTCTATTTTGGTTCCATACATCTTGATGTGCTTATTTCCAAGTGTATGATGGTTTTGTATGCCTTTAGTATAATCTAGAGAAGACTTTGTATTGCGCTAATATTGGTGGTAGTGGATTTGAAGCGGCTCTAGTAGTCCCGTGGTTTTTACTCTCGATTTTGAGGGGTTTTCCACGCTAAAATTTTGGGGTCTCATTGTGGTTGTTGATTGTATGTTTGGGGGTTGTTTTTACTTGCATTTAGAATACCTTATTTGTTTGCATCCTCAAAGGTTCATTCGGGTCTGTTTGGGTTAAGCCATGACTTAATGGATTTATAATCAATATTTGTCATTTCATGTGAATTACACAGTTTCTGCCACTGTTTTGGGAAAGCCATAACTTTTTATAGGAACGTCGTATTGGGGTGAAATCAGTGCCAAAAGCTCCCATTCTGAGTCTAGTAAGTTTCATATGTTTTACGTAAAAACCAGTTCGGAACATAGCTAGTGTCAAATTGTTGTTTTGTACTGAAAGGTCCTGTTTTTTCACTGTTCTGCAAGTCGGTTTTGTAAAATCCATAGTAAATTGTAGAAAAATCGTTAGAGTGCGTGCGATATGTCCCTGGAACCCTAAGACATGGGACTTTGTGATTATGGATTAATATTTCTGGATTTATCAGTTTATAAGGGGTTAAACAGGTCCCGAACATACCTGTGTTTTTAGAGTAAAAGCTGGAATGTGTATGTTATAATTTAGTAGTCGTGGTTTTGGGTTGGGGCGTCACTTTGACATTTGTTAACACGTAATTAGGTGGGAGAAGGTGAGTGAAGTTGGCCGGCTTGTGATTGCGGTTGCGGATACTCGCGTTGCTTTAAGGTGAGTTCTCTCACTGTGTAGTTAGGGGTTGTATGCATGTCATAGTAGTTTGTATGTACTACTGTCTTTGTGGTGTGAACTAGTTGTTTGTGGTGTGTAATATTTGATTGGTTTAAATGCTTAGTATAAATGTTTTACATTACACCTCGGTGGGACCGAGGGCTCGGTGGGACCGAGGAAGTGGAAAGAAACGTTGTGGGAACTCGGTGTGACGAGTGTGTTACATTACAACTCGGTGGGACCGAGGTGTTGGATACATAATTACTTGTAGATGTTTACTCGTTTTATGTAACTGTGATGTTGTTGCTTATGTGCGGATAGGGGTGATGTGTATATAATTCCTATATGCGCATGTGATGGAATTCACTAAGCTTTGTTCTTACCCCTTCCTAATATCTTATGATTTCAGGTGCGAGTAGCAGTCGGGCATGACGGTACACACGGGCGCAAGGCGAAGGCTGTTTAAGTTTAACTTTTTAAATGGGGATTTAATTATATAACTTTTCCGCTGCTTAAATTTCATTTGACGGTTTTAATTAACGACGTTTATTTTTATTGTAATGGGATTTGTTAACTTATGGTTTGATTGTAACGAAATGCATTATTTTTAAAATTTTAAATTCCTTGTAATTTTTGGGACGTTACAACTTGGTATCAGAGCACAGCTTGAGTGAATCAAACACATCTCGGTGTGTTTAGTCTCAAGTTGCGGCTATGAAATTTCAAACTCTTTTACTAAAATCCTTTTGAATGAAAGAAAAAGGAAAAACCCGTTTGGGAAACGGTGATTGAGGGCGCAGTGTGTACAGTCAGCCGACGCTAAGTGGGAAGGTACAGTACTTAGTGTATTTATCGCTTTCTAGCTCATAGGGTATGCATGCTAGACTGCTTATGTGGTTTACACTGTACTGTATGATGATTGCTTGCTAGTAGGAATCAATGCTAGTTATAGTAGGTTGTTAAGTGAAGGCCCTATAGGTTGTATGCAGTAAGAATCATATAGCCTTAGAATATTTGATTTATTTCTATTGCGCAGCTCTTGTTTGAGTCCAACCGTTCTAGGATAGAATCTTGTATTCGAATGTCTATTTGATTCACGCTGCATGCGACTGGGTATTCGCGAGGCAACTCGTTATGGCTAATAGGGATTCCGTGGTAGCAAGGGTAGTGGGATGAGATGAAATTCCTAGTGAGCTGGGAAGAGTGTTTACATATGAGTATGTATGCTAGATTGCTTTCTAGAACATATGAGTATGTGTGCTGGATTGTTTGGTGCTTATTACACTGTACTGCATGTTTGTTGTTTGCTAATAGGAGTTTGTTGGTGCAAGTGTACCACATCTCTATATATTTATATATATTTATTTTGATGATTACAAACACACCGTATTATTGTTTATCTAACAATCCTATCCAAGTGTACAGTTCTTGAAGAACACGAAGATTTTATCTGAAGAGTTCAAGACGGAAGATTTACGTTGTGATTAGTGTTTATAATTTATAATGATAAACACCCTAAAATAATATACCACTTGGATATTTCTAAAAACCCAATAAATGATTTTAATAAGGTTTATTGAGAAAGATCCAGCAAGATTGGTTGCGTCCTGGAAGGTGTCTATTCTGACGCCGGTATACCGTGGAGAATGACCGGTATACCGCGGGTACATATTGGCCGGTATACCGCGAAGGTACAGGCGGTATACCGCGGCAGGCGTGGTGTGCATCTCTGATTGGTTGGTAGTTCTTTTTCTGACGCCGGTATACCGCGAGTCCTAGCCGGTATACCGCGGGTACGTTTTCCAGTCAACTTTGCATGAGAGCCGTTGGTGTGTCAGTGTCCTTTTTACTGCACGGTATACCGCGTGCTTTTGGCGGTATACCGCGCCTCATATATCCGTTGGAGATGCTGATATATAAAGAAGCATGCTGGTGATGAAAGAGGACACACAAAAAAACAGCAACAACAACAATCCAAACTCTCAGCTCTCTCACTCTCACTTATTTTATATATATATATTTTATAAAACATTTTTTATAAAATATCCAAGTGTGAGATATTATACAAGAGTGATTACCCATTGTGAGTTATACTCCTCTTGTAAGTATTTGAATAACGGGTGTGTGATCCTGTTTATTTCATAGCAGAGGCTTGAGAAACTATTACAAATTCCTTTGTATTTGGTTTGTGTTATACCGTAAAGAATACATTTATTGGATCGTGTCGAGAAGTGTCTCGGCTGCTGGTTTATCACAGTTGGTGGTAAATCAGTAAATCTCCGTGTCAAGTATCTCTAACCTTTATCTCTTTATTTATTCCGCTGTGCTTTTAATTATATCTGTTTATATAATTGTTGTATATTTATTATTTGTATACTCTGATTTATTTATACTGTTTCTGTACTGTATTTATTTGTAAAAGAATTTTTGAAAGTAAAAGATTTTAAATACAACCTTACCCCCCCCCCCTAGGTTGTCTAACATTTGGTATCAGAGCGGGTCTTTCAAAAATTTTCTGTTTAAATATTTTTTTAAATGGCTCAACAAACTAATTTTGTGTTTTCTAAACCTCCTTTGATAGATACTGAAAAGTTTGGCATTTGGGCCGAGCTATTTGAATGTCACGTTCGTGGCAAAAGTCAAAAAATTTGGGATATTATAGAAAATGGGAATTTTAGACCAACCAAAGTTGAAAATGATCTTATTGTTGATAAACCCATAAAAGATTGGACTCCCGCTGAAGAATCTCATTATTGTTTAAATTTTGAAGCTAAAAATATATTATATGCTGCTTTAACCTCTGATGAAATTGAAAGAGTTTATACTTATAAAACTGCTAATCAAATCTGGCAAAGCTTGAGCGACACTCATCGTGGAAATACTCAAGTTAAAAGCTCTAAAATAAATATTCTTGTTCATGATTATGAATTATTTGAAATGTCAAAAGATGAGTCAATCGACTCAATGTTTAAACGTTTTAACCTCATTATGACTACTTTGAAGGGATTAGGTCGTACTTATCCTAATGAGGATTATGTAAGGAAAATTCTTCGAGCACTTCCTTCGGAGTGGATGGCAAAAATCACATCCTTGGAAGACTCCCGAGATCTCGCAACTATGAAACTCGATGATCTCATCGGCAATCTTAAAGTGCACGAAATTGCACTAAGAAGAAATCAAGTCCGGGAGCAAGTCAAAAAGAAATCCATAGCTTTAAAAGTCATTGCCTCAAAAGAAGAGGAAAAGGAAGAGGAGGAAGAAGCTAGCTCATCCGATGACGAACCCGAAAATCTTGACGATTTAGTCAAGTTGGTAAGAAAACTTTCTAAACTTTTATCTAACAGAAAGTTTGCCAAAAATGATAGGTTTCAAGAAAATGGAGACTACCGTCGTGGTGGTAAAAACCAAAGTCGCAACGTCCATAAAAGTGAAGACAAATATGACGAATCTAGCGACGATGAAAAAGCCAATAAAAAGAAAGGCTTTTGCTATGTGTGTGGTGACAAGGATCACTATGCAAGTGTGTGTCCGAATCGAGCAAAACAAATCAACACACCAAAAGCTTTAGTTGGAGGCGCGATGAGCGCAAGCATAAATGAGGCCAAAAATTTTTGTTTCATGGCCGACCATGATAATGAGGTATCTTCATCATATTCTTCTAAAAATAATTGTGATAATTATTATAATGAAGATGAAAATAATCTTGACGAATTATATAAATCATTTCATGATATGGCCGCTCTTGCAAATAGGTATAAAGATGAAATCTCTAATTTAAAAGAAACCGTATCCGCATATAAAAAGGAAATAGATGACGGGAAACAAAAATCTGCTTATGATTTAGATGTTATCACTAAATTAGAAAATAAATTAAGTGAAAAAGATATTTGTAAATCTTGTGTTATTTTAAATGATAAAATTGCATGCTTAAATAAAAAGACACATGAAGATATTACATGTACAAAATGCGAGTCTCTTGAAAATGAAATTGCATGTTTAAATGCTAAATATAAATCGCATGAGAAAAATGACTTATTAGCAAATGCTTTTAATAGTAGCAATGATAAAGTGCTTAAAATGCTTAATATATCAAATCGTATAAATTGCCGAAAAGGCATTGGTTCAAATACGTGTATTGAAAAATGTGATTGTATGCCAATTAAAAAAGTTTTTGAAAAACCTAAATTTGTTGTTAAAAATAAAACGCAAAAACCCCCATATATGTCAAAAATGAAAAATGTGAATTATGGGAGGAAACCGTATGCTCGTATGTATAATAGTAATTTTTCTAGACCTAAAAATAATGCGAATATAAATGCTTCATTTTATGTGTATGATAAATACAATCGCAAAATTAAAATGATAAATAAATGGATTCCGAAAGGAATGTTTAATGTTGATAATCCGGGTGGAATGCGTTTATGGTTTTAAACCATTTATATGACTTTGTATGTTTGTCGTGTTTGTTTTATGTCGACAACATATTTTTTGCAGTTTATGTTTTATACTAACTGTTAAAAGGACCCATAAGAAAAGGGTACCACGAAAAATTTTCTTTGCCTTTTGTAGGTGTTTCCTGACGAGGATATAATACGTGTTACCTGCCGAGGTTATAATACGTGGTTACCTGCCGAGGTTATAATACGTGGTTACCTGCCGAGGTTATAATACGTGGTTACCTGCCGAGGTTATAATACGTGGTTACCTGCCGAGGTTATAATACGTGGTTACCTGCCGAGGTTATAATACGTGGTTACCTGACGAGGTCATAATACGTGGTGATTTTTTTTTAATCACATAAAATTAACCGAAAATCGAAGCCTTAAGATCCGTTTTGGTGCAAGTGTCTTCATATTGGTTTGTATATTTTTTTGTCTCTATTGCTTTTTGCATTTTATTTTATCCCTCAAATTTTATAAAATCAAATTGATATCGTTATTAATTTGAGGGGGAGCGTTTTAGCTCTTTTACCCATGAGTTTATGCTACCTCAAATATATGCATATTTTGAGGGGGAGCATCTCTCGAGGGGGAGCATACCGTCTTTCTTAACCCTTTTTGTTTCGACAAACGGGGGAGAGAAACCGCATATGCTCATGCTTAGCGGTTGTGTTTGTCATCATCAAAAAGGGGGAGATTGTTGGTGCAAGTGTACCACATCTCTATATATTTATATATATTTATTTTGATGATTACAAACACACCGTATTATTGTTTATCTAACAATCCTATCCAAGTGTACAGTTCTTGAAGAACACGAAGATTTTATCTGAAGAGTTCAAGACGGAAGATTTACGTTGTGATTAGTGTTTATAATTTATAATGATAAACACCCTAAAATAATATACCACTTGGATATTTCTAAAAACCCAATAAATGATTTTAATAAGGTTTATTGAGAAAGATCCAGCAAGATTGGTTGCGTCCTGGAAGGTGTCTATTCTGACGCCGGTATACCGTGGAGAATGACCGGTATACCGCGGGTACATATTGGCCGGTATACCGCGAAGGTACAGGCGGTATACCGCGGCAGGCGTGGTGTGCATCTCTGATTGGTTGGTAGTTCTTTTTCTGACGCCGGTATACCGCGAGTCCTAGCCGGTATACCGCGGGTACGTTTTCCAGTCAACTTTGCATGAGAGCCGTTGGTGTGTCAGTGTCCTTTTTACTGCACGGTATACCGCGTGCTTTTGGCGGTATACCGCGCCTCATATATCCGTTGGAGATGCTGATATATAAAGAAGCATGCTGGTGATGAAAGAGGACACACAAAAAAACAGCAACAACAACAATCCAAACTCTCAGCTCTCTCACTCTCACTTATTTTATATATATATATATTTTATAAAACATTTTTTATAAAATATCCAAGTGTGAGATATTATACAAGAGTGATTACCCATTGTGAGTTATACTCCTCTTGTAAGTATTTGAATAACGGGTGTGTGATCCTGTTTATTTCATAGCAGAGGCTTGAGAAACTATTACAAATTCCTTTGTATTTGGTTTGTGTTCTACCGTAAAGAATACATTTATTGGATCGTGTCGAGAAGTGTCTCGGCTGCTGGTTTATCACAGTTGGTGGTAAATCAGTAAATCTCCGTGTCAAGTATCTCTAACCTTTATCTCTTTATTTATTCCGCTGTGCTTTTAATTATATCTGTTTATATAATTGTTGTATATTTATTATTTGTATACTCTGATTTATTTATACTGTTTCTGTACTGTATTTATTTGTAAAAGAATTTTTGAAAGTAAAAGATTTTAAATACAACCTTACCCCCCCCTAGGTTGTCTAACAGAGTTCATGCTAGCCTTGATAAGTTGTTAAGTGAATGCACTATAGGTTGTATGCGGTAGGAACCAAATAGCCTTAGAATGTCGGATTTAGTTCTATTGCGCAGCTCTTGTTTGAGTCCAACCGTTGTAGGATAGAATCTTATATTCGAATGTCTATCTGGTTTTACACTGTGTGCGACTGTGCATTCGCGAGGCGACTCGTCATGACTAGTGGGGATTTCGTCATAGCAAGGGTAGTGGAGTTGGGTGGAATTCCTAGGGAGCTAGGAAGAGTGTGTACATATGCCGGTGCGGGCATATGTGTGTAGTTATCGGCGAGAAACTACTTGGACCCATCGGATGGAACTCGGAACGAGTGATGATAGGTGTGGAAGGTAGTAGTAGAGCTCCTACTATCGGAAACACAGGATCAATGCTCGCATCGGGGAAAGTCACGAGGAATCCAAGGAGTTGAGCGTGAGCGTTGTTAGTGTGAATTATTATGTGCTAATAACTCGTTGCAATATCTACCCATAATAGCCATCACAAGGAGGAACAACAATAGTGAACCTACTAGTACAGGTGTGTACTTGATTTGCTTGAGGAGATGATCGTTGGGGTAGTGATGAAGGTTCTAAACTAGTAGTCGTTGGAATAGAAGGACGATTCTAGTATTAATCCCTTGGAGTGACGATAAGGATGAGGTTTGTTTTAAGTAGGCCATTTCGGGTCAAGATTGATGATTGTGTTAGAATCATGGGCTTATGGAGCCGACTTTGAATTGAGGAAAAACCGTAAGGATTATTGGACGTAATTTCCCAACTTGCCTAAGAGGTGTAAATGTCCGGATGACGATAGTGGACCGGAGAGATTTGGAGGGGCACGAGTCGAGACGTCGAATGCCGACTGAGTCATGCACAAAGTTTATTTTGAAAATAAATTGCATTAACTAATTCTTGTGTATCCAATCCTTTTATGGATTGTGTTTTGGAATTTTGGGAAATGTTCAGCACACACGAAATCTCGAATTATGGTTTTGAAAGTAGATGAAATTGTTTTATCACGGGAGTTGCAAACTTTGTTAGAATTTGTTTCATTTCGTAATTTTCCAACGGTTCTTTCGGGTAAGATGATATCCGTGTTTTGTGGTGTTTAAAATGTTGGGCAAGTGACTACGGCTTGTGACTTTAACATTGGAACTCCTCCACATATGTTAGAGTTGAGACGAAAATTTACATTCCACGATGTCTGTATAAAACTATTTGAGTGATTTGGGTAAAATGAGTTTTGTTTTACGGCATGTTGAGTCGTGTGGGTTTAATTTCACGAGGTGCATATCTTATTTGTTTATGTGACCATTTGGGGAAATCTTGGAAATCAATTTAAAGAACCCCACCTTTTGAGATTTTATGAGGTTTTAGTCGATATTTGCAAATGATGGAAACGGATTGGTTTCTATCTTTAAGTTTGAAACTTGCACGAGACCGTTGTGTTTTATCAAAAATATATTTGTAAACCGTTTCATCGTTTTGTATGACTAGCCGACGCGCGTAAAAATTTGTTGGTGAACCCTGTGCCACGACATTTTATGTTTAAAAAGAGAAATTTTGGGGTCAAATGTCGTGGGACTGATTTTGAAATTATGTGCACACTTTTGTCGTACTCGGTGTAAGGTCGAGCGGTTACTTTGAGTACATGGCATGAGTCAATCCATACTAGAACCATGACGGTCCATTTTTTTTAAAGAAATTATTCATTACGCTTTGTGTTTTGTAAGTAAACTGAACAGAAATGGAATGATTTTCAACATGATTTTTCTGTGTGAGATGAGCGTGTCCATTTTCGCGTAACTACCGACTTGGTAATAGTAGTTTTATTGCATACGGTCTTTTTGAAATGAAAAATCTTGACGTTGAAAATATTTTGTAAACGATTTTGTAAACCATTTGGGAAATACGCTTTTAGGGGTTATGTGTCATTTTGAGAACTTTAAGGGTGTGAGTCCTTTTGGAAAACTCTTGTTTAACCCGTGTCGAGGTTGGGACTAATGTTGATTTTAGAGTATTGCTTGCTTAAACTTTATTTAAACGCGTTTTGACCGACTTATGGGTCTAGCAAGCGTGGAGCATTTTGCTCGGTTTTGACTTTGAGATAGTCAGGGGTCAATTGCACGGTTTTTAATGGCTCGATGTGGAGTTTTGTTGATGGGTTGTTTTGTTGCACAGTTTTGCACTTATTGCACATTGAGTATTTACATGTTGGGTGAGTGAGTCATTCCGGGATAGGCATGTTGTTGGTAGACTGTTTTGCATTGGATCCTTGGTCACGTCAGTCAGTCGTTGGTAATGGTCGGTTGGGTATCTCGGGGTGGGACTCCGGTATTCATGTGTTATGACCTTGACTTTCCAGTAGGCACTAAGAGGATATAGTCTTGGGCACTTACCTGAGAGGTAGTTCCGATGTGCCGGGCCTTGAGACGTACCTGGGAGGTAGGCGTTAAGGCGTATCTTGATACGGTGTAATTAGGTTTCCTAGAGCAAGCGTGGAGGTTTAGTAGACGGGGGAAGATCGGGTATTCCACACGTGTTGTTAGTGTAGACCGAATAGTGTCGGTTAAGGGAATGGTGCCCTTTGTAATTAAGAGAATAAATGCGCAGTAACCTTTTTGAAGTAAGTAGTATATTTAGGTGTCAAATTTTGGGCTTGAGGCCAAACACCTTTAGTGTAATCGGGGATTTGTAGCCGATTTTAAAATAATTATGGTGATGGTAGTAGTAACCCTGAGATGCTTAATTGTGATGAATGGTTATGGTGGAATGACCTTCGTGGGTGATTATAAGTTTACTGGTTTGATGATCCGTGTGAAATAAATTTTGGGAGCCTATAGAACTCGTGGAAGTAATCGACAGTAATGGTAGGAATGATCGGATTCGAGTATCCTGTAGGGTATATTGGTGAGTACCTTTAGAATGGTTAGAGCTTGAAAGTTGAATCGGGATGTATGGAACATCTAAGGTTGGGAGGCAACCGAAGTCGTTTGGCTAGGAATGAATCCAGTTGTTGGAGTGTTCTTTCGGTCATAATTTCAGTGTCCTTGAAGGAGTTTTGGTAGTAAGAAAAGTATTCGAGAAATTCTAGACGGGGTGAGAAATTTAGATTCTAGTTGAGGAAAGTCCAGTGGCAGCACCAAAGGGGTTCGAGTGGACGTGGGAACCCGGAGCGAAGATGCGCAAGAACTATTCCGAGTTATTCGCTAGCCTAGACTTCGAGGACGAAGTCTAATCCAAGTGGGGGAGAGTTGTAAAGCCCGTATCCCAATATGTATTTTCTTTTTATTAATTCTTTTCTCTTAAGTTTTATTTAACGTGGTTTCCGTTAACGGGGTTAGACGAATTGGACCTAATAGTTAATTATGTCAAATCGTTGGTTAGAGTGCGAGATGGAATTAGTTGAGGGATCAAATTGTTAAAGGGCCAAAACAATGTACATTTCGGCCCATGCACAACCCAAAACCGATTTCATGTTTCATTTTGAGGGGTTGGTTTCGTGGCTTGGCAAGGAAGAAAAGAGGAAAGAAAGGGAGAAGGAAAAACCCTACGGCCCCTCCCTCCCCTTCTCTTGTGAGTTCGGCCGAGAGAGAGTAGCAACAAAAGAGAGAGTAGAGAGAAACAAGAAAAAGTGAGAGAGCTCGTATTTGTAAACCTAGCTGCAGAAAACTTCTGTTTCCCGGAGATTGAACGGTCGGATCGTCGTGATTTTTGGTGAACAGCTTCACGACATCTTCTTCAACATTCTGGACGGTGGGATCGTGGTTTTGAGGTCCGGAGGTCATGGTTTCATGGGGTTCTGCACAGCAGTAACTTTGTGGTGATTTCTCTCCATTCTTGCTCTATTTTGGTTCCATACATCTTGATGTGCTTATTTCCAAGTGTATGATGGTTTTGTATGCCTTTAGTATAATCTAGAGAAGACTTTGTATTGCGCTAATATTGGTGGTAGTGGATTTGAAGCGGCTCTAGTAGTCCCGTGGTTTTTACTCTCGATTTTGAGGGGTTTTCCACGCTAAAATTTTGGGGTCTCATTGTGGTTGTTGATTGTATGTTTGGGGGTTGTTTTTACTTGCATTTAGAATACCTTATTTGTTTGCATCCTCAAAGGTTCATTCGGGTCTGTTTGGGTTAAGCCATGACTTAATGGATTTATAATCAATATTTGTCATTTCATGTGAATTACACAGTTTCTGCCACTGTTTTGGGAAAGCCATAACTTTTTATAGGAACGTCGTATTGGGGTGAAATCAGTGCCAAAAGCTCCCATTCTGAGTCTAGTAAGTTTCATATGTTTTACGTAAAAACCAGTTCGGAACATAGCTAGTGTCAAATTGTTGTTTTGTACTGAAAGGTCCTGTTTTTTCACTGTTCTGCAAGTCGGTTTTGTAAAATCCATAGTAAATTGTAGAAAAATCGTTAGAGTGCGTGCGATATGTCCCTGGAACCCTAAGACATGGGACTTTGTGATTATGGATTAATATTTCTGGATTTATCAGTTTATAAGGGGTTAAACAGGTCCCGAACATACCTGTGTTTTTAGAGTAAAAGCTGGAATGTGTATGTTATAATTTAGTAGTCGTGGTTTTGGGTTGGGGCGTCACTTTGACATTTGTTAACACGTAATTAGGTGGGAGAAGGTGAGTGAAGTTGGCCGGCTTGTGATTGCGGTTGCGGATACTCGCGTTGCTTTAAGGTGAGTTCTCTCACTGTGTAGTTAGGGGTTGTATGCATGTCATAGTAGTTTGTATGTACTACTGTCTTTGTGGTGTGAACTAGTTGTTTGTGGTGTGTAATATTTGATTGGTTTAAATGCTTAGTATAAATGTTTTACATTACACCTCGGTGGGACCGAGGGCTCGGTGGGACCGAGGAAGTGGAAAGAAACGTTGTGGGAACTCGGTGTGACGAGTGTGTTACATTACAACTCGGTGGGACCGAGGGCTCGGTGGGACCGAGGAAGTGGAAGGAAACGTTGTGGGAACTCGGTGTGACGAGTGTGTTACATTACAACTCGGTGGGACCGAGGTGTTGGATACATAATTACTTGTAGATGTTTACTCGTTTTATGTAACTGTGATGTTGTTGCTTATGTGCGGATAGGGGTGATGTGTATATAATTCCTATATGCGCATGTGATGGAATTCACTAAGCTTTGTTCTTACCCCTTCCTAATATCTTATGATTTCAGGTGCGAGTAGCAGTCGGGCATGACGGTACACACGGGCGCAAGGCGAAGGCTGTTTAAGTTTAACTTTTTAAATGGGGATTTAATTATATAACTTTTCCGCTGCTTAAATTTCATTTGACGGTTTTAATTAACGACGTTTATTTTTATTGTAATGGGATTTGTTAACTTATGGTTTGATTGTAACGAAATGCATTATTTTTAAAATTTTAAATTCCTTGTAATTTTTGGGACGTTACAATTAGACCATCAATGTATTTGACAAAGATGTCTTTCTTTGGATTTGGACTCCTGACAAGGTGTTGAGTGATTTCATACCATTCCGAGAGACCGAAGAGTTGGAGATGGCTTTCTTTCACACTCTTCATAGAACCATCTTCCCAGTTAATAATCAATCTGATGTCTTGAGGGTTTGCCTTGGAGGTGGCAATCTTTACTGAAGAAATTTGTGACCTATAGCTTCGGAGGTGCATGGTCTTTTTGTACCAACTAATTTCTTCATTCTTTTCTTGTTCCAAGGCACTGAGCACCGATTTCTGTGTTTGGATGGCATCGGTGGACTTGACTTTTGTAGCTTCTTCTGCGGCAGCTTTGAGAGACAGATCTCTGGATTTGTCTAAGTCGATTTGAGCTATTCTTGCTTCCTCAATTTCTTGAGCAGAGAGGCCAAGTTCGGTGGTGATAGGTTGAGAAGCAGGCTTGAGTTTGAGAGTTTCAGCGTCCTTCGGTCGAGCTCCATATCTTGCCAGATCCTTTTTCTTCTTTGCTTCTCTGGCCAATTCTTCGGCCGAAAGAGTTCTTTTTCCTTTGTCTTCGGGAGCTTTGCTGGACTGCTCCCCCTCAACTGATGCATTAAGGTCAAGAGCTTCGGTGGAGCCAGTATGGGTCGGTGAGGATGAGACATTTTTCGGTGGAGAAGAGGGTTTCGGTGAAGAGGTAGAGAGTTTCGGTGGTGAGGATTTCGGTGGTGAGGAGGATTTCGGTGAAGAGGGTTTCGGTGAAGGCTGGTTACTGGAAAGTTTCTTGATGGATGGAAGTTTCGGTGGAGCCGCGGTTTTCTCCCCCTCAGGAACAGCCGGTAACTTGAAACCCAACTCATAGAAGGCCTTATCAAACTTGGAGTGTAGGAAGGCCAGACTCGTTTCGGTGGTATGGGGAACCAAGGCAAAGTCACCGAGATCCATTTCCCACTGGGAACGTTCAGAAGTGGGTGAGTCGGTGGAAGGTTTGGAGAGGGACTCCACTGTGGTAGAAAGGGTAAATAATTTTTCTTGAATGGGGCGTAGGGCTTCGGTGATGGCATCAAGAAGAAGATGCGGTAGCTGAGACTCGAGGTTAGAGATGCGGGAATTGGCTTGGGAGATTAAGGTGATGGTAGATTTAAGAAAGGTAGAGGTGCGGTCGATGTGCGGGGAAGTTTGGCCACCGATTTCGGGGAACGAACAGTGCCATCGAAGGGGATCCGCTTCGGGAAGAGGATGTCGTAAGTGAGGCGCGAGAGCGTCGGTGTAGAGGGTTCGGGGAGGTCGGGGAGGTGAGGGTGTACGTTGTGGAGAGTGTTGCTTCGGCGAGGGAGGCTCGATGGGATGTTCTTCGGGGGACGGGATGGTTCGGGGAGAACCAGTGTCCGCTAAAAGAAATGCA
The DNA here is from genome assembly GCA_033807775.1 of Saussurea involucrata. NCBI lineage: Eukaryota > Viridiplantae > Streptophyta > Magnoliopsida > Asterales > Asteraceae > Saussurea > Saussurea involucrata. Next base: position 141,424,919 of record CM066319.1, on the reverse strand, counting down.
AAGAAATCATGTGGGGGTGAAGTCTGTGGGGGGGAACCCTGATTGGGTCGTGCAATCTCATCGATCAGAAACTGATCGGGTGAAAAGCTGTGACGTGAAAAATCAGAACCCTCGAGAGGAGAGACCTCGAGGTCATCTCCACCACCCAAAGAATCGAGTGGGGAGGTTTGTTGAGGGTTCTCCAAGTGTACAACTGAGGCCTTTTGAGAGGCAACATAGGAGTTGGTGGGGTCTGAAACGGATACCCTTGGCCCGGAGGGATGAAGTTCAACAACCGGCGATTTTTGAGAATCGACAGTTGGATTTGTTGGAGGGGCCGATGGTTTCCGGGACCTCTTTGGAAGAGATCCCGAAGGGGAAGATGAGTGCCTCCGCTTATGAGAAGGGGTTTGAACCGGGGAAGCCTCCGAGGGAACTCTCGGTGACATAGTTCGAGAAGCGGGTGCGGAGGTGTCGGTGGCCTTTCGTCGTTTCTTTTGAGTGCCACCCGACGTAACTCGGTAACGGGGAGTAGGGGCCACCACAGTTGGAGGGACCTCGGGAATTTCTAGGTGTTGAAACCCGGGAATTTCCGCATCACCCCAATGTAGTTCGGGAGAAAGAGCAAAAGAGATCATACCTGGTCGTAATGGGCGATCGGTGGCGAGAGGCTTAACGTTGAGAGTTTTGGTGCCTACACACGGAGAAGACCAGTCATAAGAGAAGCGCGGTAAAGGGGATTTGCGATCTGACTCCAATGCCTTAGAAAGTTTGTGCTGTATGATCATTGAGATGAAGCGTGGAAAGGCAACATAGCATTTCTTGGGAGTCTTGATGACCTCGACAAGCTCTGAGAAGAAATATTGGGCGAAGTCGACTTTTCTTTGGAAGATGAGGGCATGAGCGAGTTTGTTGACGTGTGAAGGCGATTGATCATGCCCACTTGTTTTGCGTGAGAGGCAATGGATAACGTGGGCAAAGAAGAAATTCCAAATGCCTCCCATTTTGTTGCGTAGAAGAGTACCGAGGCCTTTGGAGCTTTTGGAGGAGTCGTCGAGCACATAACCGGTGGTAAGAACAATGTCTTCATGTATGGTGTCCAAATACATGTCTTCATAGTCGGAAAAGGCGTCGATCTTGAGAGCGAGACGAACATCATCGACTCCAAAAGTGAGGTCGTGATCACCGGCGTCGTCGGAAAGAATGGAGGCGTGAATGGCTTCGTTGGAGGGATCGTACACACATGTTAACCAAAATCTGCCAATGAGCATTTTACTCATCTTGGGGTTGCATGAAAAGGCATGAAGAAGAGGAGAGCGAGTGAGGAACTTTGCGACTATGGAGAACTCGGGATGAGCTGGATCCGGGTCGAAGCGGGCAACGTGATTGCATTGATTAAACTTAAGCTCTTCAAATCGTGTGGGAATAGGGTATCGAGAAGATGCCAGGAGAGAAATGTGTTTGAGAGAGAAGAGAGAGTGCAGGTTTGAAACTTGAGGAAGAAGTGAAAAAAATGTAGGGGACGGTATGTATATATAGTGAAAGGATAAGGTACCGTGATGATGATTTTGCATGGGGAAATGGGACATGCGACTCATGAAATGAAAGGTTTCTTGGGGAATCGGGACACGGAACGGCGGATAGGCGAAATGTCTGACACAAATGCAATTGAGTGGTCACAAGTGGGCGTTGGGAATCGTAAGGATCGGTGTAGACTCGGTGATGGTTCGGTGGACATTTCGGTGGACATTCGGTGATTATTCGGTGGACAGTCGGTGAGAGATCGGTGGGGGATCGGTGGAAAAAGGTCGTAGGGTTTCACCGATTGAGGAGATTTACCACCGAAATGGAACTTCGGTGGTAGAGTGGATTCACCGAATTTGGATTTCGGTGGTGGAATGGTATCACCGAATGGAGGTGACCACCGAAATGAGACTTCGGTGGTGGACAAGTTTCACCGATTTTGAAGATTATCACCGAAATGAGGCTTCGGTGGTAGAAAGGTTTCACCGAATTTGTAGAATTTCGGGGAGGGTTTAGATAGCTTCTACCAAAATGTGGACCGAGAAGATGCCACCGAATTTTGATTCGGTGGTTGGAAAGAAAGAAGAAAAGAAAAGATTTAACACATAGATTTGTCCACCGATGAGAGATCGGTGGTGAGAGAGAGGTAGATAAAAAAGAGTCCACCGATGTGAGATCGGTGGAGTATGAACACTTGTTTATTCTTGTAGATTGCACATCCCAAGTTCACTGATGAGAAAGTTGAACCTGGTTTCATCAAGAGGTTTGGTGAAAAGATCAGCAAGCTGCAAATCGGTGGGAATGAAGTGCAGTTCAATGTCACCTTTGGAAATGTGGTCCCTGATGAAATGATACCTGATATCGATGTGTTTAGATCTAGAGTGAAGAACAGGATTATTTGCTATAGCTATAGCACTGGAATTATCACACATAATTGGGACTTTAGAAAAGAATTGATTATAGTCCCGTAGTTGGTTTCTCATCCATAGAATCTGAGCACAACAGCTCCCAGCAGCTACATATTCAGCCTCAGCAGTAGAGGTTGATACAGAGTTTTGTTTCTTGCTGGACCAACTTACCAATTTTCCACCAAGGAGCTGACAGCTTCCTGTAGTACTCTTTCTATCAATCTGGGAACCTGCATAGTCTGAATCTGAGTAACCAATTAGTTCAAAACCCGAGTCTTTGGGATACCAAAGACCCAAGTGCAGTGTGCCCTTAAGGTACCGAAAAATTCGTTTTACAGCCTTTAAATGTGATTCTTTAGGATTGGCCTGATAACGAGCACATAGACAGGTAGCAAGCATAATATCCTGTCTGCTAGCAGTTAGGTAAAGCAGAGAGCCTATCATACCTCGGTAAAGAGTGACATCCACAGATTCACCTTTTAGATCAGCACACAGTTTCAAGGGAGGTGCCATGGGAGTTTTCATAGGAGAGCTATCTAGAAAGTTAAATTTCTTCAGAAGGTCACGAATATATTTGCTTTGATTTATAAAAATCCCTTCTGAAGATTGTTTGACTTGAAGGCCCAAGAAAAATGTAATCTCTCCCATCATGCTCATCTCATATTCACTCATCATGAGAGAAGCAAACTCATCACATAGGCATTCATCAGTGGCACCAAAGATGATGTCATCAACATAGATTTGAACAAGAATGATATTACCTGAGGTTTCTTTGATGAAGAGAGTATTGTCAATTTTACCTCTAGAATATCCATGCTTGAGAAGAAAGTTGGCAAGAGTGTCATACCAAGCACGTGGAGCTTGCTTGAGACCATACAATGCTTTGTCAAGTCTGTACACATAGTCTGGATGAGCTGGGTCTTCAAAGCCAGGAGGTTGTTTCACATAGACTTCCTCTGCAAGTTCCCCATTGAGAAAGACACTTTTAACATCCATTTGAAAGACCCTAAAATTTCGGTAGGCAGCATGAGCCAGAAAGATCCTTATGGCTTCAAGTCTTGCAACAGGGGCAAATGTTTCATCATAGTCAATGCCTTCTTCCTGTCTGTATCCTTGAGCTACTAATCGGGCCTTGTTCCTGATAACAGTACCATCTTCATCCATTTTGTTCCTGAATACCCACTTGGTTCCAATGATTGTCTTGTTTCTGGGTTTGGGAACCAATCTCCAAACTTTATTTCTCTGGAACTGAGAAAGTTCTTCTTGCATGGCAGTGATCCAACAAGGATCTGATAGAGCTTCATCCACTTTCTTGGGTTCAGAGAGAGAGGAAATTCACATAGAGACAAATATTTCCAACTCCTCTGCGAGTTTGGACACCTGCTTGATGGTCACCAATAATTTGATCTATGGGGTGATCTTTGGTCCATTTTAGAGCAGGGGGTAAAGGTGATGGGGTATGAGAAGTAGAGTGAACTGGAGTAGTGGGATCAGAGGTTTGGTGTAAGATGGGATTTTCGGTAGTGGATGCCATGTGATTTTCGGTGGGATTAAGGATGGAAGAAGGGCTTCGGTGTGGAGTTTCGGTGGGAATAGGAAAATCGGTGTGAGAGATGGGTTGATCAATTTCGGTGGGAGAGAGTGATCCAGCTGGGTTTTTTGAGGTAGATGGATTTGAGGGAATTGAGGAGATATCGGAGGAAGTGACTAAGGGGATATCGCCAATACATGATGAGATCCATCTGTGTAAATCATCCTCATCACTTGAAAGTGATGAACATCTGAGATCATCAAACTTGACATGAATGGACTCATCAATGCATTTTCTTCTGAGATTGTACACCCTATAAGCTTTGGAGGATAAGGAGTACCCAACAAATATTCCCTCATCTGCCTTGGGATCAAACTTCCCAAGATTTTCACGATCATTAAGAATAAAGCAGATACACCCAAAGACATGAAGAAAGCCAATATTTGGTTTTCTGCCATGAAAAACTTCATACGGGGTTTTATCATGTCTTTTGGATATTACTGACCTGTTTTGAGTGAAGCAGGCAGTATTCACAGCTTCGGCCCAAAAATAGGTGGGGAGATTTGATTCACTCAGCATGGATCTAGCGGCCTCACACAGTGTTCTGTTTTTCCTTTCCACCACTCCATTTTGCTGAGGAGTACGAGCAACAGAGAAGTTCTGAGAGATCCCTTTCTCGGTGAAGAAGTCTTCAAGAGCACTATTTCTGAATTCAGTGCCATTGTCACTCCTTACCGAGCGGACAAGCTGGCCATTGAGAACTTCATTTTTCTTGACAAAGTTGATGATTTCTTCAGTGGCATCACTTTTGTACCTGAGAAAGAACACCCAAGTATATCTGGTAAATTCATCAACAATAACAAGAATATACCTTTTGCCTCCAAGACTTGGAGTGCTGACTGGTCCACATAGATCCATGTGCAACAATTGAAGAGGAAGAGTGATGGAAGAGCATTGCTTCGTCTTGAAGGATGTTTTGGTGAGCTTTCCCTTTTCACATGCATCACACAGCTTCTCTTTGACAAAGTTCAACTTTGGCATGCCCGTCACCAGCTCTTTGTTGGAGATTTTATGCAAGGTCTTGAAGTTTAGATGAGAGAGACGTTTGTGCCACAACCAGTTCCTTTTGGATGCATCATTTGACACAAAGCAGACATTTGATGAAGAATTGGATTGTCCCATATCTATGACGTAGACATTTTCCATCCGTCTTCCCGATAACACCACATTGAATTGTTTGTCTACCACGGAGCAGACACAAAGTTCAAAGATAACTTTGTATCCAAGATCACACAGTTGGCTAATGCTGAGGAGGTTATGCATGAGGCCGTCCACAAAGGCCACTTTATTGAAGGTTACAGATCCATTAGAGAGAGTTCCGTATCCTTTGGTGTAACCCTTAGAATTATCACCAAAAGTTACAGATGGACCTTTTCCCGGCACATAGTTGATGAGAAGAGACTTGTTTCCCGTCATGTGGCGTGAGCACCCGCTGTCTAAATACCAAATTTGATGGTGCTCAAAAGCCTGCATGCAAACACATATTAGTTCTTTGGTACCCATTTTGTAATGGGTCCTTTGGGGTTAGAAGAGCATGATTCCTTAAGCTTGGATCTATCAATTCTATCCTTGGGACAGTCCTTAGCCATATGAAAAGTGTCACCACAGTTATAGCATTTTCTATAGATAAACACCTTTTTAACATTTTTAGCATTTTTCATGTTTTGGCTTTTATCATTTGTTCTTATAACCTTGTTAGAGGAGAACGGAGCAGAAGGCTTGGACCCAAGGATTCCTTTGGATAAATCTTTGGAGGTTGAATTTCTTAAAAGCACAGATCTAGGAATTTGATGAATATAAGTGTTGTTAGAGGGAATGCTTGGGGTAAGACTTTTAGGATGGGAGCTTGCCATGCAGTTGACCACCGATTTTCCTTTGTCGGCACAGGAGATCCTTTTTGAGTGAACAGGAGTTTCTCTTTTGGGGATCTTTGAGGGCTTAGGTTCGGTGTAGGTATCTATGTGAATAGATTTTAACACTTCATGAAGAGGAATTGGAGGATCATTGATTGAGGGATCGATGGGCACAAAGGGGATAAGATCGGTGGGTTTAGATCTTTTGGAAGGATTAGCTTTTGAAGAGTTTGAGGAGGAGGCTTCATCCATGGCCGAAAATTTGAGCTGATCATGGATGGGTTTAGAAACGTCATTTGAATCTTGCTTCTCAATGATTTGCAATGAGGAGTCTTTGGCCTTTAAGGATATACCATACTTTAAGGCTTCACACAGATCTAACGAGTTTAAAGAGATGGAATCACAAGAGCTAGAATCAGAGAGATCATCACATGCATTGGTGGGGGGAACAAGAGCAAGAGAGGACTCACAAACATCAGTTTTTCCAAATCCTAGACCGAACTTGTTTGAACTACAGATTTGACTTTGAAAGATTTGTTCAAGATTTTTGGAAGAGCTTGACCATTTTTTGATGACTTCTTGTTCCCTTTTCAGTTTTTTAAACAGGGAGTTCTTTTCTTTTGAGATCACATGATTTATTGTTTTCAAGTCCTCAAGCTCATTTTTGATTTCCTCAAACCTTTTAAGCTTAGACATGCAAATCTCAAGTTCAGCTTTGAGCTCTTTCACTTGAGCAGATTTTCTATTCTTACTGTCTTTAACAGAATAAAAATCTTGAGTTAAAGACTCATAGGCATTGATCTTTTCAATATCAGACATATTATTGAAGGGATGTACCTGAGCGTAGGCTGTGGAGCACCCAGTTGCCACCAGAGCCATAGGAGAAGTGGCCTTTTCGGAAACTTCCATTTCTTCTGAGATGGCCACGAAGCATCTATTCTGAGAATCACTGTCGGAGGTGTCTTCGTCGTCCCAATCGTGGGTTTCTGCCATGAGACCCTTCCCTTTTCTCTCTAGACCCTCACTCCTTTCCTTCTCTTTCTTGTACTTGGCCTTGTATTTCTCAGCACGCTCCTGATGATTTAAAAAGGATGGTGGGGACTCCTTTTTGGGAAAGGTTGATTTGAAAGGCATGTGTTTGGATTTTTCCCTTTTTGAAGAGGGATTGTCAGAAGAAGTAAATCTGGACTTGGAGATACGCTTGCTTCTACACTCAGATGCAAAATATCCTTTCTTGCCACAGTTGTAGCATTCCTCATTAGACTTGTCAGAAGAAGTTTTGAAAGATGAAGTTTTTCTAAGACTTCGAGATTTGTTGAAGGGACGAAACTTGTGTTTAGAACCGGCCATCATTGCCATCTCATCCGACAACTGTTCAACCATGATATCCTCACCTTCATCATCAGCATCACTAAGATATGCTTCCGTTTGGTGGGTTACATTTGTTTGGCTGTCATTGTCAGAGTCAGATGAAGGATAGGTGATTCTAGGAAGATTTTGAGAATTCTTGGAACTTTCACTAACAAGAGCTATAGAGGAGCTCTTTATTTCTTTGATGAAAGATTTCCGTTGAAGCTTGGTTTGCTCAAAATTGAAAAGAGTACCATATAAAACAGTTAAGGGCATGAACTCAAGGTCCTTGGTAGTTTTAATACAAGTACATATGTTTTCCCAAAAATCTGGGAGACAGTCCATGAACTTGCATAAAACTTCCTCATTATCATAGACTCTGCCCAATAACTTGAGATCATTAAGAAGAGAGTTGAAGCGATTGTAGAAGCTAGGAAGAGATTCTCCTTTTTCAAAAGAAAATAGTTCATACTTTCTGATAAGACCAATCTTTTTACATTTCTTGACTTCCTCTGTACCTTCGTACAGAACACATAGAGTGGTCCACATTTCTTTGGCAGTTTCAAAGTTCACCAAAGAGTGGTAGACCTCATCAGGAAGAGAGAGAGCAATAATAGCTCTTACCTTGGAGTCAAGAGTAACTAAACGTTTTTCCTCATCAGTATACTTTTTAGGATTTTTGAGAATATACCGACCAGTAGCACTGGATTTTTCCTCATCAGAATCACTAGAGATTTCCTTTTCAAAGGTCTCTTTACCTGGCCTCTGCGTGTCATAGCGAGCCCAAACTCTGGGGATAATGGGTCCCTCTTTGAGAATGGTTGGATATCTAGTATCCACTCCTTCCATGAATAGCATCATGCGGCTTTTCCACAAGGAGAAGTTGTTGGCATTAAACTTAGGAGGTTTTGAAATAGACCCATTTTCTGAAAAGTTGTTTTGAAGAGAGTTTTCAACAGTAGAAGAAGAAGAGGCAGCCATCGCAGATCAAGTTTATGGGATTAAACTTTCTGCTCTGATACCACTTGTTAGTCCCAGATGGCTTAACAAGTATTGTAGAAGGGGGGGGGGGGGGGGGGGTTGAATACAATACACAAAAATTTCACAATTTTAATTCTTATATTTGAAAAACTTTCAAAAGAATTACACACAGAAAACTTAAGACTGTTGCGGAAAAGAACAGATAAACTATTCTAACAATCTTACACAAAGTATACAACAAAACAACTAAGAACACTGAGAGCAAAGCTATTGAGTTTTAAGGCTTAAAAGAAGGTTTCTTGCACTGAGAGAATTTCTTGAAAGCGTGAGAATTGCATGAAGAGCACTTCTCCTTTTATAGTGCCAAGGAGTGCCCAAGCATTAAATGCTTGGGACACTTGTCATCTTCACATATGCTGATAATGTTGACTTCAGGAGAACTGTGAAGTCCTTGTCACTTTTCACTAGGTGCAGACAGAGTAGCTTGAGCAGATAAAAGGGACCTTAACTGAAAGTGGATAAAGAGACAAACTGTCACTTTTCTCTGCTGGAGGATATTGTCCCATAATAAATGATCTTCTGTCTTGAGCTTTTAGCACCGAAGTGGTTTCCACCGAGATTGAGAAATCTTCGGTGGAAAGAAGACTAATCCACCGAAATTGCAAGCATGTTTCGGTGGTGAGAGGACCACCGAAATTGCAAGCATGTTTCGGTGGTGAGAGGAGCACCGAAAGAGTCATCGGTGGTGGATGGGGCCACCGAATTTTTCCAAGCACTTCGGTGGAATAAGGCCACCGAAATTGTCCTATAAATTCGGTGGAGAGAAGGCCACCGAAATGTCAAGGAATTTCGGTGGTGATGACTTGTTTGAATGTTGCCGAGAGTCTTCTATTTTCCACAAGTAGAGAGTCTTCAAGCTTGGTTTCGGTTGATCTTCGACTTCACCGAACATTTGATATCTTGTACAAGTCATTCAAAGAACTGAACTAAAATATTCTAAGTAGGAGTTTTAGGGAAAACATCGGTGAGTCAATATCAAATCCTTGGTGACCCAACAATATGTTCATATGAAAAATCCTAAGTGTGTGAAAAATAGAGAAGTAATCATATCCATTCATATGGTCAAGATCGGATTTGACTGGTCAAAAAATTGCGACTATTCCAAAAATAGAACGACAGTTTCGTAACTTTTACAAATACACAGGACGAGTTCATATGTGAACTTGTGTGATTCACATATGAACCTTTGTGAATCATATATGAACTAATTAACTGATTCACATATGAACTACTTACTGCCCATATGAACTAATTAACTGATTCACATATGAATGTATAGTTCATATGTGAATCACACAGGTTCACATACGAACTCGTCCCATGTATTTTACGAAACTACCCCTATATCTCGTACAAACCACGCGAGGAATTATTCGGTGTTTCTCAGTCAAAGTCGTAAATATTGACCAGATGAAGGATGAGAATAATTTCTCTATTTTTCACACACTTAACATTTTTCATTTGAACCTCTCCAAATATATATATATATATATATATATATATATATATATATATATATATATATATACACACATGTATGTATTGCCGGTCGGTTTGGTCCAAACCACAAAAAATGTCGGTTTGGTCCAAACCACAAAAAAAGTTCGAAACCGCATATCGAACTAGACCGCTCGGTTTTTCAAACCAGACCGGGCGCTAGACCGCTCAAACCGTCAAAATGATCTAGTTTAACTTGGTTCGACCGATTTGAATGGTCAACGATTTTTTTGAACGCCCATAGTCATCCCGTCATCGACCTGAAACTATGTCGACCTTCAGTTCTTTTCTTAAAATCATTTGTTATATGTTACCGATTAAAGGCCGCAATGCACACACACTTGCATCACATTCCCTTTAGTAAGTTCGTAACCCTAAACTTTCTATTAAAACTTTTGAAAATCTCGTAAAACCTTGAAATGTTTGTTATATAATTTATAAAAGCTTATTTTATAAGATAATCGCATCTATGTATAACCTGTCCCAAACCAGACCTTGAAATTTTGCCAAAAAATAGCCCCATTTAAAAAAACTACCTAGGTTGAAACATTTTTTAACCTTCTACTTAGGGGTGTTCATCGGTTGACATCCAATGGATGTGAGGGAACCGAACCGATCCAATGATATTTTGGATGTCGGATTTTTTCAATCGAAAGATCCAATCATCCATTGGATGTTGAATTTTTCCAATCCAATGGATGATTGGACTGATTAGGTTACATCAATTGGATATTCTAATTGGATTGAATTGGATCCATACAACATCCAATAAATGATCGAATCGGATTCATCCAATGTTTTTATGTTTCTTTCTAAAATTTTAGTTTCTATTTTCTTACAAATATTTTTAAAATTTTAATGTTTTGAAAATAAAACATCTTTTTACTTTTGAAACCTTTAATTATATAATGTACTGGATGGGTAGTTGGATGATAATTGGATGGATGGTTGGATGGTGAATCGGTTTGGTTTTGGTCGGTTCCGGACTGTCATACAAGAACCGACCAATCCAAATTGGATGTTGAAAATTTTGATCCGATCCGATCCAATTAAGGTCGGTCGGTTCTGATTAGACTGGTTAACTTTCTACACACCCCTACTTCAACTATTGTCCCCCCAGTAATTTTCCGCCTATGCTCACACCAACCAAAAAACCAAATAAAATACCTCGAAATTAACAAAAAAATAAAAAAAATGCTATCGAAACTGACAAAAAAAAACTTAGAAAATATCTCAAAATCACACAAAAATTGTAAGAATACCTCGAAATCGTGGAATTAGGCTAAAACCAATTCGGACGACTTTACGAACCTTTAATCTAACTTAAAAATGTTTTAGTAAACAAAAATTGTGAATCTACCACTATCTGTACGAGTCCCAATCGGTCACGAACTGAACCGGACCCAATTTCACCACCTCTACATAAAACAAAATGTGGTTATTGGGTCTACTTTACGGGTCAAAATCTGCACTTTACATATCTGGCCCAACCCATAAAGAGCTATTAAACCTTTTATCCTCTGACAAGTGGGCCCATTGCTGACTCAATAATGAAAACCACCGTCGGCGGTGACACCACCACCGTTCTCTCACAACCAATCACGGCGGAGTATAATAACATAGAAAATCCCAAAACCTCAAATCGCGCGGGAAAGAGAGCCGTTGTTCAATCTTGGCGCGAAATTTTTCTTCATCAGCTGCCCGAAATTTCACGGGCAGACAGAATCCTATGCAAATTCTTTTTCTAGGGTCTCATTATATATATTTATATTTATATATATATAAACCCCACTTTCTCTTTTATCCTTTACCGCCTCCATTTTTAAAGCTTCCAAAACCCTCTCTTCTGCATATATTCTTATATTCTTCGCTTCTTCTACAATCTTGGTTGCTAATTTGCATCAAAAGTTTTGATTTTTGATCTGGGTTTGTTTGAAAAGCAATCTTTATCGAGTTTTTTGTATGGGTTTTTCAAAAAAGCATCAAGTAGATGGGGAATCTTTAGAAGGGAAGAAGTGGGTGATTGCAGGAATCGCCATGAGAGCTCCTTTGAGGTCTATATCTACAAAAAAGGTGAAAGAAGATGACTCAAATTCCAACTCCGGTGACACAACTCCGACGACAAAGGACTCAAGGATACCGGAGATGTTGCCGTGTCCGCCGCCGCCGAGGAAACGCCGGCCGGTGACCACTTGTTGTAATGGGAACAGGGAGTTTTTTACTTCACCGGATTTGGATTCTTTATTCAAACTCCTCTCAAATGCCGGAAAAGCCAATTAACTTTCTTGTTTTTTATGTTTTTTTGTTTTTATTTTTATCACTAGTTTTGTAGTTTCCATTAGTTTTGTAGGGTTTTAGAATTAGGGTTTGTGCTAGAAGCATGTACAAATATAGTAGTATATGAATCTTGATGGAGAGTAGTCAATAGGTAGTTTTAAGAGTTAGGGTTTGGGTTCAATGAGATGGTCTTGTTCTTATGGGTTTTTTTTTCTTCAAGTTTGATGCTTTCATGTTTCTTGGTTATTTTTTTTGAACTCTTAATCTTCTAAATCCTAAATGGCAAATGGGTTATTGTCATAAGGGTTAAAAGAGCCCTTTGTGGCCAAGTTTGATGACTTATGGTTGTATCACTTGTATGTGTGGAAATCTACAATTGGGTTCTTCACCCAATGATTTGAATGATCTTGTTTTCTTCTTGTTATAAATGTTGAATCTAAAAAGCTTGTTATTCCATACATAAAGATTGTTTCTTTTGTTTTCTTTGCTTGTTGCCTTGTTGGATTACCTTTTAAAACCATCATATTGTTTGTTTCCCTATTTGAAACTCAAAGCAATCACATACTTTGAATCAATCAAACCAAATTAACAGAATAAGAGCTTATAATAAAGATTTAGAGTATATTTTTACTCAAACTGCCATGTTAAAATGAGTATGGTGGTAGGAGACTTTACTATTAGGTGAAAAATTCAAACACTCACAAAAACAAATAAGTTTTTTTTTGGTAACCGTGGGTTTCTGCCTCAGCTTACGCACACCGACAAATACCCGGACGACCATGAATGACCTAGAGTAATCGCAGGTGAACCTCCATAGCCACAAGCCCACAAGGGCCTTGGTAGTGCTTATATGAGCTTCCACTACACCACAATCTAAGTGGTTACAAATAAGCTTTTAAAGTTATGCTAAATTGGAGAAAAGTAAATTTTTTTTATTCAAAAAACTATGATATCTTGTATGCTAAAATCAAATCATTAAATTTAAAGAAAACCTTTAAAACCTACTACTTAAGAGATGGAAATATTAATTTAATCTCTCTACCAATAAGAGAGACTTTGAAATAAAATGTATAGGAAAGAAATAATATATTAATTATTTTGATGATATAATCAAAGATACAATATGTAAAATAGAATAACTATTATTTTTTTAGATATTTTGATACTTTATTTTAAAATAAATATAAATAATTCTTATTTATGCTTTAAAAAATAGAAAATTTATTATTTTCGTGAATATCTTGTTTTAAAAGATTATATATGAGATATGGTTAATGAAGTAGGTATCTCTTTTCTTTGGTATCTAATAGGTATCTTGTTATAAAAGATTATTATATTAAAAACTAGAGTAAACTACACTTTTGGTCCCTGTGGTTTAGTGATTATAACACATTTGGTCCCTACAGTTTAAAAATTACACTTTAGCCACTACAGTTTGCATTTCGGTCCGGATTTGGTCCCTCGTCGTTATCTCTGTTGAAAAACTCAGTTAAGTGAAGGGTAATTTGGTCTTTTTCCACCTTTTTTTGTCTTTTTCGGTTAAATAATAAAATAAAATATTTTATATATTATATTATACACACACACATATATATATATACAAAATCATCATCTCCATCGCCAACCTCCACCTCCTCACCCACCTCGTCTTCCCAGTAGGAGCAACATCTACTTGTTGCTTACAAAACTAGTCACCTGTTGATGGAGGAGAAGATATTAACTGATACTGATATTGATAACCTTACATGATTGTTGTTGTAATGAGTGAAAGAAAATCATAAAATGTATTTGGGCCAAAATGAGAAACAAGTCTTTCTCAAGAAGAAATGAAAGAATTGGCATGTATGCTCTACACAACTAACTAGTAGCGAAATCTTCTCTATCCACCATTAAAGCTAGGAATTTGAAGAAAAATCACCATTCCACATAAACTTAAAGCTATATATATACCTCAGCTGTATGTATCTATCTTCCTGTACACATTCAACCAAGTTGATCAAGAATGGTGTCTCTGTTTTGCTTCTACTGCTTCCTTCAGTTTCCTACAAATAATAAATAATCACAATAAAAAACCCACCAACACATACATATATACCACTCACTGCACATATATAACACATATATATATACACAAGATGGTTGCCAGGGATGGTGATCGGAGTAGGTGAGAGTGCCGGAGAAGACCGTCGGAGATTTGACGGTCCCTGTGTCATGTGTGTGTTCGTCGGAGAAGAAGATGACGACAAAGAGCCGGTGGGAGAACTTCCAGATCTGTCGGAGATGGGGAGGGCTGGAGTACCTGACGTGGTCGTGTGGTTAGGAAGAAGAAGTCACTCGACAAAGATGGTGGGAGAACTACCTGACGTGGTCGTGTGGTTGCCGGAGGAGGTACCGGAGAAGGGGGAGAAGACGCCGGAGAAAGGGTGGTGGCCGGTAGGTCGTTCCTGTGCCGTGTGTGTATATATATATATAAATATATATAATATTAATATAAATTAGAAAAAATTACAATTTGGTCCTTATAGTTTTAAAAGAATTGTAAAAATTCTCCCTGTAAATAAAAAAGACGAAAATACCCCTACCCTTAACTGAGTTTTTAAACGGACTTAACGATGAGGGACCAAATCCGGATCGAATGACAAACTGTAGTGGCTAAAGTGTAATTTTTAAACTGTAGGGACCAAATGTGTTATAAACACTAAACCACAGGGACCAAAAGTGTAGTTTACTCTAAAAACTAGTAATGTATTTTTTTCATATAAAAAAATTAAGATAATAGATTTTATGCGATTTTGTGAAAATGGGAGTTATGGAAAACGAAGGAGAATACAGTCAACACACGTGTTTTGTTCATATGAGTCATCACCAAATAATCACAAAAACAGTTGGTCAAAATAGCCTACCATATTCCTCTATTATTATCAGGCTATCAGTACCTCATCCCTCTATCTTTCAAAGATTCCAGCTCGTCACATCAGCTTTTCTCAATCCCTCACTCAATCCTTAAACACCCTTATCTCATTCCCTCAAACCCTTTTGTCATTTCATTTATTTTAATTCTTTTATTTATACATTTAATTATTTAACAAAATAAAAATATTTATATATTTTTTAATAAATAAAAATAAGATAAATAATAAAAATAAAAATTCATACCATTCATTAAAAATAAAAATTACAAAATACAAAACACTACCAATTATGAAATTTTTGAATTTGCTCTTTCTCGCTAAAGTAACCCTCAAAGCGTTTCCCGTAAGGTGATCATGCGGGGTCATGAAAAACTAGAAGTCTTTCTCAAATCGGTTTGAGCGTTCGATTTCGAGTTCTTGTTCCAACCTATGTCGTTCGAGTTTTGAGCGTTCGATTTCGAGATCGAGTTTTTTCATTTTGTATTCCATTGTATCATCAATCTTGTCGTTGAACGTCGTCAACAACTGAGTAACACTTTCGTCCGTATTCGTCCCTGACGTATTACTCGTTGATGTTTTTTTGCCTTGTTTCTCCCGATGGGTCGTTGAATTTGCTCGTCATCGTCATCATCGGAAGGTTGGGTACGTTTTGAACCCCGCGATGAAGTTGTCGTCATCGTTGGAACAACTCCCCATTTTGGACATTTTTTTAGGACGTCCCAAGCTTGTTCGTGAGTGAAATCAACTTTATGGCGTGCTAAATACCGTTCGTGTGCCGTTCGGGATATATCGGCCTCACTCATCCCGCTTGATCTATTATTGAGCAAGTTGTTGTAGATGCCGCCAAACCAATTAATTCTTTTATTGAGGTCGTTGAACTTGCTATTGAGTTGATGGGTTGATCTATAACCTGGTTCACGACCCAAGCGAGTAAAGAACACATGCCCGATTCGGGCCCAAAAACTTCCTACATTTATGTAAAATTAAGTATAATAATAATAATAATAATAATAATAATAATAATAACAATAAAAATAATTACCACCGCTTTGTGCGTTACCGATAACGGGGTCCTCCGAAACGTCAACTCACGCCGACACTAACGCGAGTTCCTCGGCTTTACTCCACGTTTGTTTGGCGGCTTTCGTTGGTCTCGGATTTGATGGTTCCGGGTTAGATTGTTGTGTCGGGATAGATTGTGGTGTGTTCGAGGTAGAAGGTTGGGTTTCCGGAACAATGTCGTCGTCGAGATTGATTGCGGGTGAAGGAAGATTGTAGTTGGCCGGAGTAAAACCTTGTTCAATCAAACCGGGGCGTGTAAATTGGTAAGGAAATTGTTGGTGAAATTGTTGGGGAAATTGTTGCGGATATTGTGGCGGAATTTGTTGCGACCATTGCAGACGATAACCTTGTTGTGTAAACGCTTGGAAACCAAGCTCTTGATCTTCTTGCGATTGTGGTGTATTCGGTCGGTTACGACGAGATGTAGGTGTTCTGTTTGGATTCATGATGAGAGAGGTGTGAAAAATAAGAGGTTTAGAGAATTTGAGAGAGTTTGAGAGATATGAAAAATAAGAGGTTGAGAGAATTTGAGAGAGTTTGAGAGGTGTGAAAAATAAGAGGTTGAGAGAATTTTAGAGAGTTTGAGAGGTGTGAGAAATAAGAGATTGAGTGTTAAATATATAGTGGGATTAAATTGAGAAAAATTTATTTATTTTTGTTTAAAAAGAGCCGTTCAACGGCATTATTTTTAAAAATTAAATATTTTTTTTAATAAACCTTCGGGATGAATCGGGATCCCATCCCCGGAATCCATCCCGCCCCGCTGAGCCCGCAAGGCCCGTAGCCCACCCCCGCTGAGCCCGAAGGCATCCCGAGCCCGGGTACGGATGGCCTTATCGTTGTTTAAAAAATTCGTCGCACACTTGTCATGGTATCAAGACTTTTGTCTCACATTCTGTTAAGTGCGTGACACGTCAAGGCCTAATATGCAGTTCTCGTAGTACGATATTTGATTTTTCTTAATGTTTTTAATGTTTTATTTGTTAGGTTTTAATATATACCCTAGTTTAACATACTTATTACTATCGACTTATTGAGTAACACTACAAAACATATGTTTTTATATACAATATTATATATGAAAACGTCATAACTTCGCCGTGGCTCTTAAGGCTTGAGGCTTGGCCTAGCCGCTATGTCACGCCTCACGCCATTTAGAGCCTTGATTATTATAAAAAATAATCATATAAATTAAAATATTTTTGTCTTTCTCACAATACAGTAAAAAAGTACTGTAACTGAACGTGGTAAAACATTTTTTCTTGTAGTGCCATCAGTTACAACATGTTTTTACGGTGTAACAAATTGGAGTGTCTATAATTTTAACTTGCTTTTAATGTGTTGATGCATGTTTTGCCGGTGTCATAATCTGTATTGTCTCAATTTATTTTGACCGTGGATTCATTTTTAATCTAGATGTGACAGAAATGTCAAAAACCACAACAAAATCAATTTATAATTTCATGGTTTTATGAATTTTTTTGGAGATGACTAGAAAACAAAAAACAAATATTTATGATGATGACCCTTTATTTTCCTTATAGTTGTCCTAGGGCACAACCTTTATAGCAAAATTTACAACGTGTTGTTTTAGGGAAGTCTCCAACAGATATGTTATACTTTTTTTTTTATAAAAGAGTAAGAAAAATCAAAATCTATAAGAAAAAATACATTCATCTCTAACATATACTCTATTTTAATATCAACTATATTAATAAAAAATCAATACATTTAATAAAATATTGTTTCTCTCTTCTACACATTTATTTCAATGACTCCCGATTAAAATATTATTTTTTCTTTCATGTTTTCTCTAATTTTAGCATATAGGAAATTTCTTCAAATTTGGAGATTTTATCATCTTTTCTTTATTTTTAGCATATAAGATAGCATAGCTGTTGGAGCAAAAAATTGTTAAAATCCCCTTATTTTCTATTTTAGCATAGTTGTTGGGATGCTCTTAAGTTGGTTTCTTAATCAGTTTTCTCTAAATTTTATCAAAATGTTATTATATTTGTAATTTCCAGGTCTAGGTCCACAATTTGTTTTTTAAACAAATTGACCTGTATTTTTTGTCTTTTAATAATTGTGGACGTAGTGATATTTCTGTCAAAATGGGTGAGAAATGACTCGAAAACCATTTTGTTGGTCCGAAATGGCTAGTTGGGTCAATTTCCCCGTTGTTTTAACAGACTCAAAATAACATGTGGTAATTTATTAATGGACCGTTTGTAACGATCCGGATTCCCAAACAAACATCAAGTAACATACATTGCATAACATCGTTACATAACAAGATACATCATATAACAAATACGGCCCCTTTAGTCTTTACAATCCAAAATAGGGTATTTCATTTCAAACTTTTCGCTAACTAAATACATGATATCTGATAACGAGGTTATAACTACAAAACACATTTTAATCTTCATGACATAAGTCTTCACAAAAACTATCCCCTGACTATCCTTGTCATTTGCTCTTACCTGATCCACGCCCTGAAATACATATTTTAAAACAAAATGAGGGTTAGACCTAGAGGTCTAAGTGAGAAAATCCATGTTAGTTTTAAAACCATTTGCACAACCATCATATACATAACACAAATACAAATACCAGTTATGACTCATGCATCATATACTTTCCTGTCTCATTCTCTTGGCCATATTAATTGGTTGCAAGCCAACTAATAAATTAACTCCGCTGTACGACAATTACAGCCAACACCACTGTACGAATATTACAGCCAACACCACTGGTCCTAAGCCCGGCCAACGTATTCTCGTATAGTGTAATGCTCATGTAAATACAATATCTCAATATATTATATTTCAAACATAATCACACCATCTATCACATTCCCAATCCACACATATATATATATTCCAGTTTAAAAACGTTTTAAAGTAAAACTCACCTGTTTGCCTATCAAAACGCTTCCAATCCTTTCTCAAAAACAGTTCAGCTTTCACCCCAAATCCACAGAATCTCAATTTCACTTCCAAAGGCACCAATTTGAATCCCTAGCTTTATATTTCTTCTTTCTCTCTTTGTCTAAAAAACACACACTTACACACACTGAATTTCTGCTTTTATGAAAATATCTGGACTCAAAATGGTAATATCAAACCAACTTTACCATTTAAACCCTAACATATTCAATAATGACCTAAACACCCTTTAAACTTATAAATTCACCTAAACTTACCTTAAACTTCTATTGTGAAGTTAATTAAAATTTAACGGACATAGACTTTAACTAACGAATTTACCCGGGGTATTACATCATCTCCCCCTTAAAAGAATTCCGTCCCGGAATTCGGTTAAGCAAAAAGGTAAGGGTACTTAGTTCTCATTTCTAATTCTGATTCCCAAGTAGCATCCTGACCCTTATGGTGTCTCCACTGTACTTTTACTTGCTTGATTACTTTGTTCCGCAACACTTTAACTTTGTGGTCAATTATGGTTTCAGGTTCCTCCACATAATTCAGCTTTCCATCAACTTGTATATCCGGTAGAGGAACGGCCTGATCTGGTGTAACCAAACACTTTCAAAAATTCGATACATGAAAGGCGTTATGTATACGACTTAATTCTGGCGGGAGATCTAACCGGTAAGCTACTTCCCCGATTCTTTCTGTAATTGCAAACGGTCCAATGTACCTCGGACTAAGTTTACCTTGCTTTCCAAATCGAATGACTCCTTTCCAAGGTGATACTTTCAGCATTACAAATCCCCAACTTGAAACTCTAGCGGTTTTCGGCGTCGGTCAGCGTAACATTTCTGTCTGTCTTGAGCCACTTTCAATCGTTCCCGAATCTGAGTAATCTTATCCGCGGTTAACTGAACTATATCTGGTCTCGCTAACTGTTTCTCTCCCACTTCATTCCAACACAAAGGCGTTCGGCATTTTCTACCATACAGAACTTCAAACGGTGCCGCTTGTATGCTGGAATGATAAATGCTGTTGTAGGCAAATTCGATCAACGGCAAATGCTTATCCCACGATCCCCCAAAATCAACAATGCAGGCCCGTAGCATATCTTCTAAAGTCTGGATTGTTCGTTCACTCTGACCATCGGTTTGAGGATGATATGCTGTACTTAGTTTTATTTGCGTTCCCATTTCCTTTTGAAAACTCCTCCAGAATCTTGAAGTAAAACGACTATCCCGATCAGAAATAATCGAGATTGGAACTCCATGTCGAGTTACTATTTCGTCGATGTACAACTTGGCTAACTTTTCCAACGAATAAGTTTCTTTTATTGGCAGGAAGTGAGCAGACTTCGACAATCTGTCAACGATCACCCAAATGGCATCGAATCCCTTCGGAGTCCTTGGTAACTTCGTGATGAAATCCGTAGTAATCTGATCCCATTTCCACATAGGTATTTCTAACCGTTGCAACTGACCAAACGGCTTTTGATGTTCAATCTTTACCTTCTTACAAGTAGTACAACCTTCCACATGTTGAGCAATGCTTCTTTTTATTCCCGACCACCAATAAAATTGTTTTAAATATTTATACATCTTATTCGTACCTGGATGAATAGAGAAACGAGATTGATGAGCTTCTTGTAGTACTCGATCACGTAAATCACCCAAACGAGGCACCCAGATTCTGTTTCCCAGACACAGTAACCCACGATCATCTTTTACGAGTGATGCTGATATCCCCACTAACCGTTCTGATTTCAAATGTTCTTCTTGAAAAGCTTCCACTTGACACTTCTTTAATTCATCAAAGATGTTAGGTAGAAGTTCAGCTCGTAGTGCAATGGCTTTTATTGTTCCACTTCTTTCTTGACGACTCAGTGCATCAACTACCACATTCGCCTTTCCCGGATGATAAAGAATTTCACAGTCGTAATCATTCACCAGCTCTAGCCATCTTCTTTGCCTCATATTCAATTCCCGCTGATCGAAAAGATGTTGGAGACTCTTATGATCGGTAAAAATTTGACATTTAGAACCGTAGAGATAGTGTCTCCAAATCTTTAGCGCGAACACAACTGCTGCAAGTTCCATGTCGTGTGTAGGATACTGTCGTTCATGATCCTTTAGTTGACGAGAAGCATAAGCGATGACCTTCCCACGCTGCATTAGTACACAACCCAATCCCAGTTTGGAAGCATCACTGTAAACAACAAAATCATCGGAACCTTCAGGTAATGCTAGTATCGGCGCGCTACAGAGTTTCTCTTTCAAAACTCGGAATGCTTCATCCTGTTCTGCCTTCCCTTCGAACTTTAGATTCTTTCGGGTCAGCTTAGTGAGAGGCGTAGCGATACGAGAAAAATCTTTTATAAACCTTCGATAGTAACCGGCTAAACCCAGAAAACTTCGTACTTCGGTTGGCGTCTTCTGCGGTTCCCACTTCTCAATTGCCTCTACTTTCATCGGATCAACTTGAATACCTTTCTCGGAAACTACATGTCCGAGAAACTGAACTTCCCGTAGCCAGAATTCACATTTTGAAAATTTAGCATACAACTTTTCTTTCTTCAGCAATTCCAGAATCAAACGAAGATGTTGTGCGTGATCCTCTTTGGATCAGGAATAGATAAGGATATCATCGATAAATACAATAACAAATTTATCGATATATGGCTTATATACCCGATTTATTAGATCCATAAAAGCAGTTGGAGCATTCGTCAGTCCGAACGGCATTACTAAAAATTCATAATGACCGTACCTTGTGCGAAAAGCAGTTTTCAGAACGTCTTCTTCTTTAACCTTCAGTTGGTGATAACTGGATCTTAGATCAATCTTAGAGAAATAGCAAGCTCCAACCAATTGGTCAAAGAGGTCATCAATTCTGGGAAGCGGGTACTTGTTCTTGATCGTGCGCTTATTCAATTCTCGGTAATCAGTACACATTCTCATCGAACCATCCTTCTTTTTCACAAACAATACTGGTGCACCCCATGGCGAAGAACTAGGTCTGATGAAACCTTTATCGGATAGGTCTTGTAGTTGTGCCATGATTTGTTTCATCTCTGGAGGTGCACGGGCTACCGGAGCGGCTCCAGGAATCAGATCTATACCAAACTCTACTTGTCTAAGGGGAGGAAGACTATTCAAGTCTTCGGGGAAAACTTCTGGAAATTCACTGACAACAGGAATATCTTCCAACTTATTCTTTTCTGGCTTAATATCTATCACATAAGCTAAGTAACTCGGGTAACCTTTGCTGACACACTTACGAGCTTTTAACATAGATATAAGGCAAGACTGATGATTTCTACGATCACCATAAATCACTACCGGTCCCCTCTCAGGTAAGACAACATTGATCAACTTCTTATCACAAACTATGTTAGCCTGATTCTCGGCTAACCAATCCATCCCCACTACTACATCAAACTCAATCAAGGCTATAGGAAATAATTGAATAGGTACTCCACACCCCCTATATTTATCACACAACTATCAAAAACCTCTTTAACGGATACTTGATTATCATTTGCAGTATCTACCATTAAAACATGATCTAACACTTTAGGCTTTAAATGCATATAAGCAGCAAATGAAGGAGACACAAACGATCGGTTTGCACCGGAGTCAAATAGCACTTTAGCACGTGTAGAGTTTATTAAAAATGTACCTGTAACCACATCCGGAGTTTCCTCCGCTTCTTGTGCTGTCATCTGAAATGCACGGCCCCTGGCTCTTGGTTGCTCTGGCCTTTGTACTACTGGTCTAACACCCGCTGGTCTCCCCGATGTACCCCCTTGCTGTACTCTTCCCTTCGGACAATCAGACTGAATGTGATCCGGAGAATTACATGAAAAACAAAACCGCGTTACTCGACAGTCTTTAGCAACATGTCCGGTCTTCCCACACCTATAACAAACCCGAGGATCAACTTGACAATTTCCTTGGTGGATACGGTTGCATTTCGGACAAGGTCTTTCCGCTGGTCGGAAAGGCGGACGGTTATCAAACCTTTGAAACCTGGACTTCTTTGGATCATACTGTGGTCCTTCCCACTTCCTTTTTCCCATACCTTTATCACTAGCGTTTATCCCTTTATCCTGTTCCACGGTTTCCGCGGCGTCTACTGCGTTTGAGAAGGTTTCTGGTCCTTTAGCAATCACCAGACTTCTAACTTCTGAATTCAACCCAAAGATAAACCTCTCAATCTTCATTGCCTCCGTGGCAACGTAGTATTCCGCAAAACGAGACTTTTCCAGAAAACGAGCGGTGTAGTCCCGAACTGATAAATTCTCTTGCTGCAAGTTCATAAACTCCCCTTCCAATTGTTTAACTGCTGCTTGGGGACAAAACAGTTTCCTGAAAGCTATAACGAATTCTTCCCAAGAGAAAGTAGAATATATGTCAGATCCTCCAGAAGAAATAAGAGCTTCCCACCAGTATAGAGCATCGGCTTTTAGCATTGCAGTCCCATATAGTACTCTATCCTCTTCGGCACACTTACTAGTTTTGAAGATAGCTTCTATTTCTTTCAGCCACCTCATAGCTTTCACTGGTTCCCTTTCTCCTGAGTAGGTCGGAGGTTTGCAACTTAGGAACATTTTATAATCACACTTCTTCGTCACTGGTACGACAGTAGGTGTAATAGGCATCTCGTCTTCATGAGTAGGATCTGGTATTTCCGTTTCAGTATTATGAGTTCGGTTGAACATAGCTTGGATATTTGCCTGTAATCTTCCCATTTCAGCCGCTAAGTCGTCTCTCGTAACAAATTCTGCACCTCGCGGTTGAACTCTGCCGCCTGTTCTGCCTCTACCTCTTTCTCCTCCTCTTCCCCTTGTCCCAACTGTTGGATTCGTTCTATTAGGATTTCCTCCTCCCTCTCGATTCGTTTGTCGAGTACCACTTGCCATTCTGTAGATTCAAACAAGGTTAATATACACATAAGCACATACCCCATATAACAAGGTATTCTAGTTCAAACATGTACCTGTAAGATCATAATTACACTGGCCAGGTGTAATCTGAAATTACCTTACATGATGTTCCTTCTACCTTTTTATATTTAACATCCCAAGGTTCTACAATAATAGGGACATCCTACTTCACATGCAGTTTAAGTCTAGGTACAGATACGAATACCTAAATCCCTTAAACTAGGGCTCTGATACCATCTGTAACGACCCGGATTCCCAAACAAGCATCAAGTAACATACATTGCATAACATCGTTACATAACAAGATACATCATATAACAAATACGGTCCCTTTAGTCTTTACAATCCAAAATAGGGTATTTCATTACAAACTTTTCGCTAACTAAATACATGATATCTGATAACGAGGTTATAACTACAAAACACATTTTAATCTTCATGACATAAGTCTTCACAAAAGCTATCCCCTGACTATCCTTGTCATTTGCTCTTACCTGATCCACGCCCTGGAATACATATTTTAAAACAAAATGAGGGTTAGACCTAGAGGTCTAAGTGAGAAAATCCCTGTTAGCTTTAAAACCATTTACACAACCATCATATACATAACACAACTACAAATACCAGTTATGACTCATGCATCATATACTTTCCTGTCTCATTCTCTTGGCCATATTAATTGGTTGCAAGCCAACTAATAAATTAACTCCACTGTACGACAATTACAGCCAACACCGTTGTACGAATATTACAGCCAACACCACCGGTCCTAAGCCCGGCCAACGTATTCTCGTATAGTGTAATGCTCATGTAAATAAAATATCTCAATATATTATATTTCAAACATAAACACATAATCACACCATCTATCACATTCCCAATCCACACATATATGTATTCCAGTTTAAAAATGTTTTAAAGTAAAACTCACCTGTTTGCCTATCAAAACGCTTCCAATCCTTTCTCAAAAACAGTTCAGCTTTCACCCCAAATCCACAAAATCTCAATTTCACTTCCAAAGGCACCAATTTGAATCCCTAGCTTTATATTTCTTCTTTCTCTCTTTGTCTAAAAAACACACACTTACACACACTGAATTTTTGCTTTTATGAAAATATCTGGACTCAAAATGGTAATATCAAACCAACTTTACCATTTAAACCCTAACCTATTCAATAATGACCCAAACACCCTTTAAACTTATAAATTCACCTAAACTTACCTTAAACTTCTATTGTAAAGTTAATTAAAATTTAACGGACATATACTTTAACTAACGAACTTACCCGGGGTATTACACCGTTTACTAATCGTTTATCAGTAAAACTAATCATCATTACTTACCTTTTCGGGTAAAATTATCGGCTATTAAAATGGGTTGTTGCTAAACGTCTTTTATCGGGGTACGTGTTTGAATAACTCATGTCCACAAAATCTAATCTCTTTGCAAGTTAGGAACTAAATTTCAATATATGGAATTTTAGGGATATATGGCCAATTTTGGGGAAATAAGAGAGTAAAATCCCTCCTAAACCCTTTCATTTGTGATTCATACGTTTTGAGTATTAAATGAAAGGAAATTTGGAGAATAAAATAACCCTAATTGAAAGTGTGGTGGAAGAGATTGCATCAAAGGGTTAGAATCTTTATCTTCAAGTTATGAATTCTTTTACTTCTCTATGCTTGGTTGGGTTAGATTATGGTTTGGGGTTTTGTTAATCCATTTGATTATCGGATTCTAATATTTTAGAATAAGGTTTTGAGCAATTGAGCTTGTTTTCGTGTAGGTTTTTGGTTAAACATTGAGAAAACTGCACCATTTGATTGATAGCTTCTTACATATCAATGGTTTGAGTTTTTGGTCTTGAAATGGGGTTCAACGCATGGGTTTTAGAGGCATAAAATCAATTTGGGGAAGTTTGGATGTGAGAAATTGTTGGGGTTATTTTAATCGTTATGTTAAAATTTAAGGTTAAAGGGTTGAAAATGTAATTTGATCAAAGTTTTAGGTCAAATTGATTAATTAATAAAAATCTGAAGTATTAAAGAGAGGAGTCGATTATAATTTGAAAATATCTCAATTGGTTTCCCTGAAGTCGGTTCTAAATAAGGCAAAGAGAGAGAGAGAGATTCCTGAATTCTAAATTTGTTCCGATACTGGTTAGTTGGTGTGAAAGTTTGGACGTGAATCGATTGGGTTGCAGACACTGAGTTCGAACTCTCCTCAGGTGAGTTCATGTGCTTGTTTTTCTTAATAAAAATCTATATGTTAATTGAAATGGTTTATTAAGCTTATTGTTACCTTTGAGAAATGGATACAAATTATTCTGAAACTCAGGGTAGAAAACGATTGAAACAGGGTAAAGATTTGATGAATCCGGAAGATGAATAATCCGGATTGTTCCGGATTCCGGATGATTTTCCGGATTGAGTCTGGATAATTCCGGATAGTCTTCCGGGTGGATTTTACCGGATACGAATTCCGGATAGTTCCGAACTCAATTTTCCGGATACTTTTCCGGATGGATTCTGGACTTGATTTTTTTGGAAAGTACCGGATTTCCTTGGGATTCCGGATGTTTCCGGATATGGACAATATAATTGATTTTCGTACATATTTTCCGGACTGAGTTCCGGATTAGTTTACCTGACATGTTTTCCTGGATGATACTGTACAAGATCGTACTGTTCAAATGTTTTCTGAATATAAAACATATTTTGATTTTAACAGTACATACATAATTATAACTCAACTTAGAGTATGATACGAGTTGTTATGTGTTTTGAGTTTATATACAGGTATGTTAGTAAGTCTAATGGATCCATAGGCACTAGCATTATTTGATAACGTAGAATAGGCAATTGCTATTCTCGTTTATATTGGAATTGAGGAATAGACAAGGTATAATTGTTATCCCCTTTTTGTATCGTGATGTGAAACGGTGAAATAGGCACGGTATAACTGCTATTTCCGTTTTATATTGGGAGAGGAGAAATAGGCAAGGTATAATTGCTATTTCCGTTTTCATTTGGGAGATTAGGAATAAGGAAGGTATAATTGCTATTTCTACTTTCATTCCAAGAAATAGGCATGGTTTAATTGTAATTTCTTGGACATGACCTGTAATCTAGAATCCGTGGAGATTCGTAGTGGCGCTCTAGAACATGATGTTATGACTTACTTAGTGTTCGTCATATTCATGGATCGGGTATGATTCTCGTCATCGAAATATGCTATGTGTATGGTAAGAAAAGTTGGATTTCAGGTTAATTTATACGCTTTGTTTACAATTTTGGTTTTCAAAGCTTATAAATATTGTGATTTGAAAATTGGATGGTCTCACTAGGCGTAAGCCTAATCTTTTCAAATTAAATATTCTTACCAGGTACTAGCTAGGGAAGGGATACGAAAAGATGAGTGTCGAGGAGTACCAGAACTGTATTTTGGAGACGCTATGGAGAATTTAGTTGAATAGGGTTATTTTGGAGATATTATAGACAACCAGTATAATATGATTTTGTTGGTTATGAATTAGATTAGTTGGTTGTTTATGATATATCAGTTGTAATTATAGACGTTGTCACTAATTCTCCATTTATGTAAGAAATTTTGAGAGTTGTTATGATAGACTCTGATAAATTTTAAGGTTTAAATTTATTGTGTTTTTAGGGTGTTTCATACTGTCACTCCAAGTGACAAATGCTAAAACCTCCAACCTCTTCTAACGGCTACTCACTTAGAAACTTTTTCACTACCTCAACGGTTATCACATCAAAGTAGTCCAAGTATACACATGCAACTTGTAGGTTCACCATAACTCTGGCCAGGTGCAATTTTAAACGTACCGTACATGATCATCCTTGCTACTCTAGACGTGATCCTCGTTTCTAGTGACTCCATCAACATCAAAATATCCTATCTTAAAGTGCCTAATTGTGAAATTTCACTCTCATTCACTTAAAAGAACACTAGATTGAGTCTAGGTATCCAAAAACAACACCTAATTCTCTCAAACTTAAGCTCTGATACCAACTTGTAACACCCTCAAAATTGGGAAGAACAACAAAATAAAAACTTCGATGAAATGATCAAATAAGGATAAAATCTCTTCTACAAACCATCCTTGGAAATACCTCAATAATAAAAACATAATAACTTCAACATTCATTATCTAAATCACACGCCAAGACTACAAAAAGTCGGGTGTTACTCAACCCACTACAAAGTTGTTATTCCCAAAATGTGGAAGACTTTACCAAGCCACTTACTTCTTGAGCACATAACTAGCTATCCACTCTTCACAGAGTCACTAGAACTATTTCCCAACCGGAACCTGTTGCAGATGCCGACAAATAAAAAGGTTAGGCTAACGCCTAGTAAGTTCAAGAGTTTTCATCATGATTAAAATAGTTCGTTAAACGAAAAGAGTACAACTCAAATCATGATTTTCCAAAAAGGGTTTTATTTAAATACACAAACAACCCATTTTCCAACGCACTCAAATCCCGCACCAAAAGCTCCAATATAAATCATTTCTCAATAATGGACTCAAATCCAAAACTCACTTAAACATGAATAAATATTAAATTTTCAAATAACGTAGACTTGAATAAAACTCTATTATTCGAAACACCCAAACGAGGAGGCATAATACACCGCCCATGAAGCATGGAAAACAATCCATATAATTATAATACGTTCCCGAAAGCATGTGACCGACTCAACAACTCACGCAAAGCATAAATAGGAATAAAGTCCAAATACCCAAGCATGGGAGTAATCATTCAAGCAAACCTTAATCTACGTGGAGGGATTCCAATATTAAAGTCAATACTTGCAATTACTCGCACAAGGCTCAAACGGTAATAATACATGCATATCACAATATTCAATATAATACTTGACAACAACGGGGGAGACCCGTATCCATTGAGGGTGGAGGGAACACGTAAGTATACCACCCGTACAATGTTAATCGTATAACACTTCTTGACTATATGTCTAAATGTTCCTACAATTCCTCGACAAGTTTCACCTAAAGAGACAGTTGACCTTACGATGTGTTCTCTAATCTGGAGAGAAAAGAAAAGAAAGGAAATGGATGGAAAAGAAAGGAAGAGAAAAGAAAGGAAAGTAAAATAATTTTTTCATTTGTGTTCTCGAAAGGGGAAGAAAAGGAAGGAAAAGAAAGAAAAGAAAATATTTTTCGTGTTCTTGAACAGGAGAGAAATGAAAGGAAAGATGTCGTTTTTACTAATATACCCTTAAAAATATGTATTTTATAAGAAAATATCGGGTAGTTTTGTAATTTTAATAATTTCAGTGATTTTTTAAAATGTTTTTAATTTCTTTCCTTTCCTTTCCTTTCCTCCCACATTTGGGAGGAAAGTTTTGGAAGGAAACTTATCATTATTTTCCTTCCGTTTCCTTTCCTTTCTCTCCTAAAAAAGTTTCGAGAACACGAGTTTTTTTACTTTCCATCCATTTCCCTCCCTTTCCTTTCCTTTCCTTCCTAAAATGAGTTTCAAGAACACACCGTTAGTGTTCGTCCCCAGGACTTCCACCACAAGGCTCGACATACGGTAGAACTACCTCCAAGGCATTACCTCAGCGGCGAAGGTCCTAGTCTTCACCTCCAAGGTAGCACTTCCAGACTCAATCCTAGTGTCCACATGAAAAGTTTAAAGTCATAAACATGAGTCTCGAAGTCTAACCCCGCAATACCTATTCAACCCCATAAACAAGACCGACTCATATGCCTATGCATCCAATGCATTATAGTCTAACAATTACATGACTCCCAAAAGAACGTTCAACATCTTTAACACATGTAATTAAATAATAAATATGACTCAAATGCATATAATCTCAAAACTCGACATAGAGTAATTTACATTAAGTCCCCAAGACTCATTTAAGTTAAATACGAGCCAAAGGCTCAACAATACAATTGACCAACAATCAAGATCGCTAATACAATAAAATGTATTTAATTGTCATATATGCAAACACATACCTCCAAGATATGATAAATCCAAAATCCCATCATTTATTTGATCAAATCATTTTCCACACAACCGTATATATATTTTCAAATGACCCATAACAATAATCGTGCATTTTTCCAACAATACTAAAGTGCATTTTTACCAAAGGCCCCAATTTATAAAGTAAAACCTTCAAAATACTTTTCTTTGAGATATAATTATCAAATTACCCAAAAATCCCAATATGGGTGTTTTATAATATTTTCAAGGTTAAACACTTCAAGTAGTCAAAACTCACAAAATGAGTCAACCATGATAATTTTCACGAAACACATAAACACTTGAAAATGGAAATTTTTGGCATCTACAACGTTTTCACAAATCAACTTGAATTCACCTTGCTAGATTTAGGCTAAATCTAGATTTTCCCTAACTTTAGCTCATTTGAAGAAACTTGAATCTTCAAGCCAAATCTTCCAAAAACCTTGATCCACACGTTTCCAACCATAAATATTCATATTCAAACACTTAAAACCATTCCCCAAACATCTTATATCAAAATCTCAATTTTGACCAAAACTCCAATTTGACCTAACTTCCCCAAAATCATCCAAACCGAAATTTGAGAAACATAAACACTAAGAAGTCATCAATGGAGCATTTATAACTCATAAAAGTTTAGAAACTAGGAGAATGAACTCGCCACTTAGGTTTTTATGAAAACCTAGAAAACCCTAATTTCTTGAAGATGGAGGTGATGATGATGAGCTCTTGATCTTTGCTTCCACTCTACCACAAAATAATCTTGAATATTCCTAAAACTAACAATCTATCCTTGAAAAGCTCTTAAAAATGAAACCATAGCAAATTGAATCGCCAAAACGGAGTAGAAATGAGAGATATGACCAAATGAAGAAAGAGGCTCAAAATCGTATTTTATGCACTGCACCCGCCCGCGAGAGTAACACTAACATGCAAAAGTGATAGTGTGTCACTTTCGCATTGCACTTTCGCCAGGAGGTACCGAACACTGTTTTGACCATAACTTCTTCGTTTTACTCTGATTTTGCTCCAAAAAGAACCGTTGGACCTGTATTTGAATTCTTCATCCAATAAGACTATAAAATCTAGGATCTCAGCCCAAACTCATATTTCCTCTATTTCTCTTAAAAGACCGATTTCTACATTAACTTGAAATTGTACTTATCCAAAAACTATGGGTGTTACAATATTAATTATTATTATAAATAAATATTATTTATTTTTAATTAACAATTATTAACTAATATTAACTGAAAATTATTAAAATAAATTTGAATTATACATTGATATTAATTTTTAATTATTTAGAGTTATTTTAATCATATCAGTTATTTTTATATTATTTTATTTAATACTAATTTTTAGTTATTATTTAGTTACTTTTTTCATATTATATGTAATAGTTATTTAAAATCATAACTAATATATATATATATATATATATATATAGAGGACCCTTCTTTTGTTAACCAATCATTTAGTGTTAACTGTATTAACTAATCTGGACCATTAATCATCAAAATCAATGGCTAAGATTAAAATCATTTTTTAATTCATAATTAAAATAAACACACGGCTGATTTCATTTGCAGCATATATGCATAGGGTTATTATTGTCATTTAACAAATCTGGGTAACTATCAGATAAGGAAACAATTAACCAAATCCCTACATTTAAGGACCTGATAACTCATACTCTCTCTCCTATCTAATTGATTTAGAAACATACGAAAATACATACTCTCTCTCCTATCTCGATTCAAAAGAAAATCAACCAAACAAATCAGTGGGCAAAAATCAACAGGTTGCTCTCGAGAGGTTGTTGCAGGGAGCCTCTTTTGTTTGCATCTCACAAATTACTCCATTGAAATCAATGGAGAGATATGATGATGAAGAAGAACAGTAGCCATCCAATTACTTCCCACATTTCTTCTTCTCTCTCTCTATATATATCTCGCTTTTGAAGGGAAACGAGATGGATTTTTCTTCAACAATGAAAACCGATGAACAGAAACAGGGAAGGATTCCCGGAAAATTTCTGAAACATACGAAAGTTTAATGGTTTGGAAGCCGGAGAAAGAAGGACGATTCTCCGATGGGTGAATGATTTAGGAACGTTATGATCCTCCGTCCGGCGATCATTCGACGTAAATGATTGAGAAGATGCAACAAGAAAGAGAGTTTGGATTCGATTTTCAGTAACGAAACCACCAAGATGACGTTCTCATCAGTATGAAAGTGAAATCGTTTTCCTTTTGTTGTGATTTCTAGTGAAAATGAAAGTGGTTTTTTTGTTGAATTTGTTTGTTCATTGTTTAGTAGATTTGATTATGGATAATAATCGAGATTATGGATAATAATCGAGAGTGAGGTTGGAGGAGGAGGAAGAAGGGATGAAGGAGGAGAGTAATTAGGTTGAGCCGTTGGATGGTTCTTGAAGTGCATATATGCAATTCTAAGAAGTGCATATATGCAATTCTATGATGTGCATATATGCAGTTTTAAATGCATATATGCATTTTTTTGATCTTCATATATGCAACTGATGTGCATATATGCACATACACTATGCATATGATTATTTGTCATGTTGGTTTGATTATTGTTATGGATACACGCTATTTTGTTTATGTGCATATTGCATATATGCAGGGTTACACAAATGTATGGTTGTGCATGTATGCAATTTTACATATATTTATGGTTTACACGGATTTATGGTTGTGCATGTATGCAATTTTACATAGATTATGGTTTACACATAGTTATGGTTGTGCATATATGCAATTTTACATAGATTTATGTTTGTGCATATATGCACTTTTTATCTTCATATATTCAACTGATGTGCATATATGCAATTATATGATGTGTATATATGCAGTATTAATATATGCATATATGCAATTCTATGATGTGCATATATGCATTTCTATGATGTGCATATATGTAGTTTGAAATCGTGCATCTATGCAAAAAAAACGTGAAAAGAATCTCTGGAACGTGAAGATGAAGATTATGTTTGAAAATGGGTTTTAGATGATTAAAATTATCATTAATAATTACCAAAAATGAAAATTGATTTTAAAAGATTAAGATTATCGTTAATAACTACCAAAAATATCTTGTGCATGAAATTAGGAAAGTAAATAACCCATAAATAATTAAAATTCTGAAATTCCTAAACTACCCCTATCAAACCAGTAACCTATCTTGATTTCTATTGGTCCAAAAAAGTTAACATGGTTAACACTAATTAGACGGTTAACAAAAGAAGGGGACCCTATATATATATATATACTAGAAGTCTACTCGCGCAATGCAACACGATATATCTCGATTTTAATGTTCTAGTTTATTTTAATGTGTGGTTATGATAAAACAGTCATGTTTTTTATAAATTTGTTTAAAAAATGACGTTTTTAAGGAGTTAATGATTTGAGGATTTGAAAGTGGTTAGAGATAAGGATTAATTAATAAGAGTCCACGATTTAAGGATTTGAAGGTTGTTAGAGACAAGTATTAATCAAGTAATTAGCATTAAATGCTGTACATAAAGCTTAATTCGTTGTTTTTAAGAGATTTTAGATAGTTAGCATTAAATAGCGGTACATGAAGCTTTAGGCTATGTTTGGCAAACTAGCTGATAAGCTAGCTGGTAGCTGATAAGCTAGCTAATGAAAAAGTCACGTTTGGCAAAACTAGCTTATAAACATGTAAAATGACCAAAAAGGACATCATTTAAAACTTAATATTTATTAATAATAATAGTTAGTAAATAATAATAAGGGGCAATATTGGAATATTCACAATAAGCTACTAAAACGCTACTCCAAGTAGCGTTTCAAAAAGCTACCTTATAAGCTAGCTTATGGTAATCCAAACATGTACACCAAAAAAAAGCTAGCTTATAAGCTAGTTTTTTTTTGCCAAACAATGCCTTAGTGGTTGTTTTTAAGAGTTTTTCATAAATGCGTTATAATATAGTATAGATATATATTCTCTAAAATTTGTTTTAACAAATTTAAAATTTATAGTATATATATAAATAATAAATATTATATTATCTAATTTTCTTTACTAACTTGTTTGTATTAATTAACATATTATATTGCTGTAAATTTGTTTTAACTATATTATTAAATATTATAATTGATAACTTTTTTAAGATGTCATTTTGAGTCTTTACATGTTTAAAAGCTAGTTTTTGTCAAACGTGACTTAATTATCAGCTAACTTATCTGCTACCACCAAAGAGCCTTTAGCCTAGCAGTATCGGAGCCCTTGGCCTTGTAGGAGGTCATGGGGTCAAACCTCATCAAAAGTTGAGGAGGGTGTGTGAGTTTATTTGTTTCATTTGTCGTATATAAATATTATATACTTAAAAAAAACGTATCTGTTACCGGCTAGCTAATCAACGACCAACTAACTTATAAGTCAACAACAAGTTTATCAACTAGTTTACCAAACATAGCCTTATTTATTGAGATTTATGTGAAGAAAATATAAAATTAATAGAAAACTTATAAAAAATCAAAATTTATGTTTAGACAGATATAAAATATTAAATGGTTGGTTGATTTATTTTATTAAAAACCTATTATAGCTATAACAATTTATAATTTAAATATAACCACATTTAAAATATATGGTGTAATTTATTTTATTTTTAACATTTCAAAGCGTTTGGTACACTGGACAGAACATGATAAAATATAGATCATTGTTCCACGTTTGACATGACTTTTATGTAGGGGTGAACATGGTACGGTACCATTTTTTTTTCCATATACCATCTACCAACCAATTACAATTGGTACACAAAATCTTATTATACCATGTACCAACCAATTATCTTTGGTACCAACTAAATTGGTACCAACTTTTTTCGGTTGGTACATGTTGGTACGGTTTTGTACCAACAACTCAAAAATTGAATTACGAATTAATTAGATTGACATATTTACCAACTAGATCTAGATGCACTAAACATGTCGAGCATTAATAATTGTTGATATGTGTTGTATCATTTATCATTACCTATACAAACATTCAAATAATCTCCATATAACACAACATTCACTAATAAGCTAATACAAGCGACAATTAAAGAGCGAGAATGGACCATGAAGAGTGAAAGTGTAGGCGAGTTATCAAAGTTATCAAGGATATGCGACTGAATTCAATCAAGTTCTATATATTAATTTGTATTACAATTTAACAAAATGTAAAACAAGATAATTTAACATTTTATAAATCAAAATATGTTGTATTATTAATTAAACTTTAATTAATAAATAATTAAAAAAATAAGTCGGTACGGTACGGTATTACCATGGTACACGACTTCTAATACCACGTACCAACCAAGTTTAAATAGTTGGTACGGTATACGGTATACGGTATACCAACCAATTAGGTCGGTACCAACTAAATTGATACCAATTAAATTGGTACGGTTGGTACGAGAATTGGTTGGTTTGTCTCGGTACAAAAATTGACACCCCTACTTTTATGTGGAATAGACAAGAACAAAGTGGAACAGGCCTGTTCCACCTCCACCCCATGAAACAAGGTGAAACAGACTTGTGATTTACCAATATAACCTTAAAATAAAATTTAATTCTCTTCTAAAATATCAAATACACGTTCTATTTTATATTTTATTAATTCTTTAAATTTTAATTATTGTATTTTTTCTAATGTTATCTGTTATGTTCTGTCCAATTCTGCCTACCAAACGCTGAAAAACTGTTCTGTCTCATCCTATCCTGTTCTATCATGTCTGTGTACCAAACGCAATACACTTTAATTTTGTAATCCTAAGAGTTATTCCACGTTTCAAATATTTTTACTTTTAATATATAATAGTTTTAAAACAAATGTTATATAATATAAGAGGGATAACAGTTTTTGACTTTTTTTTCAGAGCAAAAAATCAGATATAATATATGGTTAAATTATATTTAATGTTTATTAAAAGGAAAATTAATGTAGTCAGAAAATTTGGAATCATGCAGTAAAAGGAGATAGACATAGGTATAAAAGATTATGAGAATCCAATGTGTTTTGTAGTTGTGGTAGGTCTTCTTTTCTCTCCTTTATTTCTCATTAATGTCATCATAAATATATTTATGAAATGTAAGTATTTTAAAATATTTGAATCGAATTTTTAATGATAAATATCATGAATATTTAGATATATTCATCATGCATGGCTATCATGGGGAGCAGGGGCGAAACCAGAAACTTGTACAAGGAGGAGCACCAATTAAAATATAAATAAATATTAATTATCAGAAAATGGCAAAAACATTGATATTATATTCATAATATTATGACCTTTACATTTTCAACGGAGACCTCTACGAGTTTTCATTTTCTGAAAACTATCTATGATAACTTCATTATCAACCTATGTAAAAACATCTTTTTCAATATAAGTAACCAGACATCAACAACATTCTTTTCCGGCATAGACGATGACTCACTAATTTTCTTTCTTTTGATTAGATATTTATCCATTAGTGTTAAAAATTAACTAAGATTAGTATAGATTTATTCATTGCAATTTCTCAAAACATACATAAAAGATACAGATTAAACAAAAATACAGAATTATCAAAATGACCACTTCCCAAATCACAAACATAATTTATACATTAATGTAATGAATTATGTATTTATGTGGCCCTTTAAGAGTATAAGACTATAACACATTTAACAATTTCAAAGTTTCACAACTCAAAACAAAAAACTGCAAATCACAATCGAAACCCTAACCTTTGAGAGAGACTAGAGAGTTTGACAGACCGAGAAAGAGAGGAGGAGGGGTCGATTGGTCATTTCCGATGAGAGGAGATGATTTAATGGTCGATTCCGGTGAGAGGACAGAGGAGAAGCTTCATTGCCGGTGAGAATTGGTCTTTGTCCACAGGTGATGCGTGAAGAAAAAGAAGTTGTAAAATAAAAATTACCGTGTCTATGTATGTATTGGGTGAAAAAGTGTTTCTATCAAAAATGAAATGGGTTTAGTGGGTGAAAGACTAAAATAGATCTATGGATAATTAGGTAAGAATTGAGGTAGGGCTCATTGGGTGATAGACTAAAACTTGATGTGGAGCCCACAAGTTAAAATCCCATAAAACTCTTATATTTTTTTATAATTTGAGGAGGGACACAGGCCCCTTGAGGCACCTGCATAGCTCCGCCACTGCTGGGGAGGGCTGGCTGGACGCACGTCTAGACATTTTTTTAGTATACAATATATAGTAGTAATTTTTTTTTAAAATGTAAAAAAAGGACAAATTTTTTAGTATATAATAGGTCCCAAAAAGAATTTAGCATTATATAAGAGTTCAAACATGTATAATTAATTACATTTGATAAGAAAAGTTTGTAAAAAGTTAATTGGTTTTTCGTTTTATGGTATTGTTTATTGTTTCGTTAAGTTTGTTTTTATCTAGTTTTACAAGAAATAATTACTTCTACCAAAGAAGGGTCCATAACTTCTATTCAAACTGTTTATGTACCCGTAGATGATTTGACCGACCCTACTTCTGCTACGACATTTGCACATTTAGATGCTACTACTGTACTATCAAGAGGATGAGCAACCAAAGTTATACTAATATCTAATAACTATATTTTCCTAGAAACATTAATATATACTCTACTACTCATCAACCACATACTATTTTCATTATTCCATCTGCATGAATTTTATTTCTGTGTTAGAATATAATAATTTTCGTGTTATTAACTAAAAACTCTTATCTTTTTTAAAACAATTACCAACTATAGGAGACAGCATAACTTATATCTATATTTAAGATTTCAAAACTACTTCTTGTTTGTTCATACATTATTGACTCCTTATACCTAATATTGAGTGCATGAATCTTAAGTACTCTCATATCTCTAAAATAAGAATAAGATTTCTAACTATAACTAACATAGACTTTTGATTGTAAGATTGATGTTTTTATATAGTTTGTTTCAACCCTAAAAGTTCAAATTGATGATGAAAAACATTAAAATCAGGTAACATGTGGAAAATATATGATATCAATCTATATATTAAAGGTATATCATAAAATGTCTTTGATGGTGGAATGAATTGACGATGTTATGTACAAATAATATGCTAGACAATATTAATTTAGAAATAATTATTGATTGATCTTGCACTAGGAATATCAGAAAAACGGGTTTACATGAATTATTAGTATTTCTTAAGTTCAATGTTATTTTTGACGATACAAACAATATATTAAGAATAATTTTGTAGTTATCGATGACCCATTTTTACATCTCGCTTAGGACTTATAAAATGTCAGGAACGGGCCTGATGAATAGTCTATCAATATATGATTCTTACGAGTCTCAAACTATTTACGTTTCTAAAATTAACCTTCCTATATATATGTATGTATTTAATGGGGTCTTTTCTAAGAACCTCTGAAACTGTAACACCTCATGTTCACAAATTCTGAAATAATTAGAAGTTTGGGGCTGAAGTGTGAAAGGTGGAGCTTCAGGGACTGAGGAGAAATTTAAGGGGAATAAAACCCTCCTAAAACCCTTATTCTTAGATAATAAGTTTTGGGTAGAGGCTAGAGAGAAATCAGAGAGAGTGACTTGATTCTTCATTGGAGCTTGGTGTAAGAAATTCAAGGATATCGCTTCATCTTCTTTAAGGTAAATCTTCTCTTTGTTCATCTTATTGCTTGGTTTGGTTGAGTTGTGATTGGGACTTCTTTGAGTAACCCATTTTGATGATTTAGCTCTTTCTTATTGGAAATAGAATGTTATATGGTGTTCTTGTTGGTTTATTGCTTTCTTTTGAGAAACCTTTGCCATTTCAATGGTGGTTTTTGATTATGTTAAGGATTTGGATTTTTGGTTGATAAACAATGAATCATATTGTTGCTCCCAAAATGGCTCAACAAGTATTGTAGAAGGGGGGGTTGAATACAATACTCAGATTTTTCACAAGTTTTAATTCAATATATTGAAAATCTTTCAATAAGAATTACACATAGAAAACAAAAGATTGTTGCGGAAAAGAACAGTTAAACTATTCTAACAATCTAACACAAAGTAAACTGAAAAACACTTAGAACAAATTGGACACTTAGACACAAGATGCAATTTCAGTAAGGAAGGAGCTTGCACTTAGTTATCTTCAGAAGCCGTGGTTTGCATGGAGAGTCTTCACCTCTATTTATAGTCCATGCATCATTTAATGCTTGGGACACTTGTCACTCTTCCATTCATTGTAGAGGTTGACTTCTGAAAAGCTGATATCTCCTTTTTAACTTATCCAAGGAACCAGGAGGACAGTCGTACCAGAAAAAGACCTTATCTGAGAATAGATAAAATGACAAAATGCCACTTTTATCTGACAATAGGATATTGTCTCATAATAAATGATCTTCTCTTTTGTCTTTAGAGAAAAAGGCTACCGACCTCCTGTATTGGAAACTGCACCAATTCGAAATCTCACTTCTTTAGAAAAGAGAGAGTTTCACCGAAGTGTATAATATTTCGGTGCAGTCTTCTTGAACTCCCACCGATTTCTGAACACATATCGGTGGAAGTCTTCTTGAACTCCCACCGATTTCTGAACACATATCGGTGGAAGTCTTCTTAAGCTTCTCACCGAATTTCTTCAATTCGGTGATGCGTGTCCACCGATAGCACAAGCATATCGGTGGTGATGTAACTTGTAGAAAGTTGCTGCCGATTTTCTCACTTCCGCAATGAGATAGTCTTCGCACTTGGTTTCGGTTGATCTTCGACTTCACCTAACAATTGATATAAGAGTACAAGTTACACAAAAGGATCCAAAAATATTCTAAGTATCTAAGCGGGTTTAATTGAGTCAACTTCAAATCTGTGATGACCCAACAATCTCCCCCTATTTGAATTTGATCTCTATACTTAGAATATTAAAGAGCAAATGAAAATAAGTGCATTTTGACCCTTTTCACTCTTTTCACATTATCAAAACTACCGATAGGTAAAATGAAATCCTACTTCTTTGACGATTGTCGGCGCTTGATCTCATCCATTAGGATTCAGTAGTAGGGTTGAGCGTCGGGGATGTGAGGGAATAAGTTGTGGAGGCCTTCAAGAAACATGGTGTCGGCAACGGGGATTTGAGAGAATCTGAAGAAGGCTCGTTTGCCGAAACCATCGTTGAAATACAGTCCTGGAATCGGTGACAGGCCTAGAGTTGTCGTGGGATATGATGCCAAAGTGGGAAGGGAAAGACTTAAGTTACTTACATTCGGTATCTTTCCTTCCTTTGCCATATCCTTGAAGACAGTGTCGGGGGGATTCTGAACTTTGGGAAGGCGCACTTCTTCCTTCAAGGATTGCAGTTTCGATCTTTCATCGGTGGTCAGCACGATGCTATACTTCTTTTTTATCTCCTTCATCTTTGCCATTAGACCATCAATGTATTTGACAAAGATGTCCTTCTTTGGGTTTGGATTTTTGGCCAAGTGTCGAGAGATCTCGTACCATTCGGGGAGACCGTAGGTTTTGAGTTGGTAGTCTTTCACACTTTTCAAGGAGCCATCTTCCCGATCAATGATAAGCCTGATGTCTTTTGGGTTGGCTCTGGAGATTGCGATCTTGACACCTGAGATCGGGGTTCTGTCGGATCGGTGGTGCATCTTCTTCTTATACCAGCTAACTTCTTCATTTCTCTCTTGTTCAAATTCACTCAGCACCGATTTCTATGCCAACACGGCATCGGTGGACTTGGCTTTCTTGGCTTCTTCCTCTGCAACTTTTAAAGAGAGGGCCTTGGTATCATCAAGGGCTTTTTGGGCTAATCTGGCTTCCTCAATTTCTTGAGGAGTCAGGCCGAGATTGGGTTCCTGCAGATGTGATGAAGGAGGTTTAAGTTTGAGTTTGTCTGCATCGGTGGGACGAGTCCCATACTTCATCTTTTCTTTCTCTATTCTTTCTTGTTCGGCCAATTGTTCGGCAGTAAGACTTTTCTTTCCCTTGTCTGTTTCGGCCGCAGAAGGTTGCTCCCCCTCAGTTGTTGCTTTGTCTTCCAACTCCTTTTCTTTAGAGAGTTGCTCCCCCTCAGCGTCGGCGGTTTCAGCGTGAGTTTCGGTGGTTTCAGGAATGTCATCGGTGGAAGATGGAGGCTTGGGGATGACCGACTGTTTAAGAGATGGCAACTTGGGTTGGGTTGTCTTTTTCTCCCCCTCAGCACCAGCCAGAATCTTCATACCCATCTGTCTGAAAATGTAGTCAAATTTCTCATGAAGAAAAGAAAGTCGTTTCGGTACCTCTTCAGAAACCATGGTGAAGTCACCGAGATCCATCTCCAGTTGGCCGAATTCTTGAAGTTTGGCATGAATGTCACGAAGAGAGTTGGCAGTGGCCTGGCTGAAGTCTTGATGAGACTTAGCTTCTTGAAGCATCCTCTGAAGTTCAGAATCTTTGACGGTGGAGGCTGCCTTGAAAGCACAAAAGGAGAAGGCAAGATCCCCATGAGATTGTGACAAAGATTCCACCTTGGAAACCAAAGAG
Source organism: Saussurea involucrata (assembly GCA_033807775.1). Classification (NCBI taxonomy): domain Eukaryota; kingdom Viridiplantae; phylum Streptophyta; class Magnoliopsida; order Asterales; family Asteraceae; genus Saussurea; species Saussurea involucrata. The sequence goes on along the minus strand of CM066319.1, from coordinate 141,383,458 downwards.
GAGATGTCGGTGGTAAAGGGCCGTAGAGCATCGGTAATAGCATCTGAAAGAATCTGCGGCAGGCGAGACTCGATAGTGGACATTCGAGAACCCGTCATGACGATCATTGCAAGAGTGGCCTGTTTGAAAGATTCAAATTGGGTGCCGACAAGCCGACATTGTCGAGCACTTTCTTGTAAGTCTTCAATCAAAGAGGGCGCTTGAACAGTGGTTTCACCCCCGACATCCCTAGGAACTATGTAGCGGATGCGATGGGGATCCTCCACCGAAATGGGAATGTTGCTGGGATATAACATTTCATCGGGGAATAGTGGTCTCGGTGGCGGAGTGGGAGATCGTCGGGGTTGACCCGGGGAGGGTGATCGATGTGGCGTAGGCGATCTTTGGGGAGTTCGAACCCGGGGAGAACTTCAGGGAGAAGTTTGGTTCAAAGGTGACTTTTTCGGTGAGGGGGGTGAGGACTTAATGAGGATCGCTCCGACCGACGGGGAGGTTCGGGGAGAACCAATGTCGTCAAAGAGACCTTCAAAGAAGTCATGGGGGATCTAATGGGGGGAACCCTGAACGGGTTGTGCATCATCATCGATCAAGAAATGACCGGGTGAAAGGCCGTGCAGTGCAAGGTCCAGACTTTCGGAGGGAGAGTCTAGACTTTGGGTGGGAGAGTCTGCGTGTTCACTCAAAGAACGAGTTGGAGGAGGTAAATTTAGGGATGCCTTAGGGATAACCAAATGGTCGGTGGTGAACAAAAATGATTTGGAAGGGGATGGCTCACGGACAGTTCCCCGAGATCTTTTTAGACGATTTTTCGGAGGGGACGAAGAGTGCCTCCGCTTAGAAGGTTTGTGGACCGTGGAAGCCACCGATGGGTTAATCGGTGTCATGGTCCTGGAAGCAGCGGCGGAGGTGTCGGCGGCCGATCTCTTCTTCGCGCCGACCGATTTTACTCTGGGACGAGGGGAAGAGGTCACAACAGCAGGAAGGACCTCGGGGATATCGGGGTGTTGAAACCCTGGAATTTCAGAATCACCCAATTGAAGATCTGGAGAGATGGCTAAAGTGATCATACCTCGGCGTAAAGGACGATCGGTGTCGAGAACACCGACGTTGAGAGTTTTGCTGCCGACGATAAGTGGAGACCAGTCATAAGTGAATCTGGGAGTTTGGGACTTGCGGTCTTCGTCCAGAGCTTTTCCAAGTTTGTGATGGATGATCATAGAGATGAATCGGGGGTAGGCAACGTGGCACTTCTTTGGATGTGTGATCACTTCCACCAATTCGGTGAAGAAGTACTGGGCGAAATCAACTCGGCGTTCAAAGATTAGGGCATGGGCAAGTTTGGTGATGTATGAAGGGGATTGATCATGGCCTCTCGTCTTTCGGGAGAGGCAGTGGATCACATGGGCAAAGAAGAAGTTCCATACACCACCCATGTGACTCCGAAGAAGAGTTCCAGGACCTTTGGAGCTTTTGGAGTTGTCATCGACCACGTAACCTATTGCACTAAGGACATCTTCGAGAACGGTATCTGAATGCCATTCGTTATAGGAATCGAAAGCATCGATTTTAAGGGCAGTGCGAACGTCATCGACCCCAAAAGTGAGGTTGTGATCACCCTCGTCTTCAGAAAGGATGGATGCATGGATCGCATCATTGGAGGTGTCATACACACAGGTAAGCCAGAATTTCCCAATGAGCATTTTGCTCATTTTGGGATTACAGGTGAAGGCATGAAGAAGGGGAGAGTGAGTGAAGAACTTGATTACGTGATTGAATTCAGGATGGGAGGGGTCGGGTTCAAATCTAGCAACGTGATTGCATGGGTTGAACTTGAGATCAGCAAAACACGTAGGAGGGATGTTCTTTGAGGACGCCATTGATGATCGAGAGATAGCTCGAAGAAGAGGATTAGGTTGCAGGTTATAGAGAGAGAACGGAGAAGAAGATGAAGGAATCGTAAAAGAAAAATGAAAGTGAAGGGTCGAGTATATATAGGGTTTTCGAAAAAATGGGGGGAACGGTTTAAATAAAATAAAATAAGGTAAAGTAAAATAAAATGCAATAAAATAGAAAGGGCAATCATGACCACTTTGGGAATCGTGGTCAGGAATCCGTTTCACGAAACGGGGAGGTGAAAGGATCTGACAGGCTAGGGTTATGGGGGTGACGTGTGGATAGGATTGAAATTCGGTGGACATCGGTGAGGAATATGAAGAGATTATCGGTGGACATCGGTGGTGAAAGGTATGCCGAGATGGAATCGGTGAGGATTTGCTTACCGAAGAGATCCACCGAGGCGTTGAGGCACCGAAGAGGGCAGATATGCGCACCGAGGCGATCCACCGAGAGATGGATCACCGAAAAGCTCACTTAGGATATTCATGCCGAAAGAGGATCTTGTTGCCACCGAGAATTATCAGACCAATTTTTTTTTTTTTTTTTTGAACCTATTCTAAATACAACATGCCAAGTTCACCGATGAGAAAGGTGAATCTGGCCTCATCCAGAGGTTTAGTAAACAAATCTGCAAGCTGAAGATCAGTTGGAATAAAATGCAGCTCAATGTCACCTTTGGAGATATGGTCCCTGATGAAATGATATCGGATATCAATGTGTTTGGACCTTGAGTGAAGAACAGGATTGTTTGCAATTGCAATTGCACTTGAATTATCACATAGGATGGGTATCTTGGAGTAGAACTGATTGTAGTCTCTCAACTAGTTTTTCATCCATAGAATTTGTGCGCATCAACTTCCAGCAGCAACATATTCAGCCTCGGCAGTGGATGTTGAGACTGAATTTTGATTTTTGCTGGACCAGCTCACCAATTTCCCACCAAGAAGTTGACAACTGCCTGTTGTGCTTTTTCTATCAATTTTAGAACCTGCAAAGTCAGAATCTGAATACCCCATGAGTTCAAAACCTGAGTCTTTGGGATACTAAAGACCCAGATGCATGGTACCCTTTAGATACCTGAAAATCCGTTTCACAGCATCCAAATGAGATTTCTTTGGATTTGCTTGATAACGGGCACAAAGACAAGTAGCAAACATGATATCTGGTCTGCTAGCAGTTAAATAAAGCAAAGAACCAATCATGCCCCTATAATGGGTAACATCCACAGATTCACCATTTAAATCGGCATCAAGTTTCAAAGGTGGTGCCATGGGAGTTTTCATGGGGGAGGAGTTTTCAAAGCCAAATTTCTTCAGAAGGTCTTTAATGTACTTGCTTTGGTTTATGAAAATTCCTTCTGAAATTTGTTTCACTTGAAGACCTAAGAAAAATGTTAGTTCCCCCATCATGCTCATCTCATATTCACTTTTCATGAGAGAGGCAAAGTCATCACACAGAGACTCATCGGTGGCACCGAAAATAATGTCGTCCACATAGATTTGAACAAGAATAAGATTACCTGAAGTTTGCTTGTGGAAGAGAGTGTTATCAATTGTACCTCTAGTATAGCCATGCTTGAGTAGAAAGATGGCAAGAGTGTCATACCAGGCTCGAGGAGCCTGCTTGAGCCCATACAGAGCTTTGTCAAGTCGGTACACATAGTCTGGATGTGTGGAATCTTCAAAGCCTGGAGGTTGCTTCACATAGACTTCCTCAGCTAGTTCTCCATTCAGAAAAGCACTTTTCACATCCATTTGAAATACCCTGAAGTTCTTGTGAGCAGCATGAGCAAGAAAGATCCTGATAGCTTCAAGTCTGGCAACTGGAGCAAATGTTTCATCATAGTCAATACCCTCTTCCTGTCGGTAGCCTTGAGCTACGAGTCTGGCTTTGTTTCTGATGACAGTACCATCTTCATCCATTTTGTTTCTGAAGACCCATTTTGTGCCGATGATTGTTTTCCTTGAAGGTCTAGGCACAAGTCTCCAGACTTTGTTTCTTTGAAATTGGGAGAGTTCTTCTTGCATGGCCGAAACCCAACATGGGTCACTTAGGGCTTCTTCAATCTTTTTAGGTTCAACAAGAGATAGGAAATTCACATAGAGACAGATGTTACTGGTGCCTCTCCTTGTTTGAACACCAGCTTGCTGATCACCGATAATTTGATCAATGGGATGATCTTTGGTCCATTTAAGAGCAGGGGGCATCGGTGGAGGAATAATTGAAGTGGAAGGAAAGTTGGAGGCTGGAGTGTTGGCAGGATGTGATGAAGGTGGGTCGTCAGAGGGATTATCGGAAGGAAGAGATTCGGTGATGGGGTTAATTTCGGTGGATGATGGATAGGGTTCGGTGGAGGCAATTTCGGCAGAGGGGGTTTTAGGTGATAAAGATGACAACTTGATTGTTTGGAACAGAGGGAATATTTGGAATACAAGGTGGATCGGTGGAGGTTGAAATGGGAGATTCCCCAATGCATGATGATATCCATCTATGTAGTTCTTCATCATCATTTGTCATAGAAGATGATCTTGAATCATCACACTTTACATGGATAGATTCATCAATGCATTCTCTCCGAAGATTGTAAACTCGGTAGGCTTTGGAGGTCAAGGAATATCCCACAAAGATTCCTTCATCTGCCTTAGGATCAAATTTCCCAAGATTTTCCCTGTCATTTAGGATAAAGCACACACAACCAAAGACATGAAGGAAACCAATGTTTGGCTTTCTTCCATGAAAGACTTCATACGGGGTTTTCTCATGTCTTTTTGTTATCACCGACCTGTTTTGAGTGAAACAGGCAGTGTTGACAGCTTCGGCCCAAAAATAGGTTGGCAGTTTTGCTTCACTCAGCATAGACCTTGCTGCTTCACATAGAGTTCTGTTTCTTCTTTCCACAACACCATTTTGTTGTGGAGTTCTGACAGCAGAGAAGTTTTGAGAGATTCCTTTCTCATTGAAGAAGTCTTCTAAACCACTATTTCTGAATTCAGTGCCATTGTCACTTCTTACTGATCTGACAAGCTGACCATTCAGAATTTCATTCTTTTTGACAAAGTTGATGATTTCTTCAGTTGCATCACTTTTGTACCTGAGAAAAGACACCCAAGTATATCTAGAGAATTCATCAACAATAACAAGAATGTACCTTCTTCCTCCTAGACTGGGAGTGCTGACTGGTCCACATAGATCCATATGCAGCATCTGAAGTGGAAGATTGATGGAAGAGCATTGCTTGGTTTTGAAAGAAGATTTGGTGAGCTTCCCTTTTTCACATGCATCACACAGCTTTTCTTTGACAAAGTTCAACTTAGGCATGCCAGTCACCAGCTCTTTGTTTGATATTTTATGAAGGGTTTTGAAGTTAAGATGAGACAAACGTTTATGCCACAGCCAGTTTCTTTTGACTGTATCGTCAGACACAAAGCAGACATTTGAAGAGTTGTTTTGACTCATATCAATGATATACACATTATCTAACCTTCTTCCAGAGAGAACAGCCTTCATATTTTTGTCAACAATAGTACAGATACGCAGTTCAAAGATAACTTTGTATCCAAGATCACACAGTTGGCTAATACTTAGGAGATTATGCATGAGACCTTCAACAAATGCCACTTTATTGAAGGTAAGGGTTCCATTTGTGAGAGTTCCATACCCTTTAGTGTGACCTCTGGAGTTGTCCCCAAAGGTTACAGAAGGACCCTTTTCTGACACATAGTTTACAAGAAGATGTTTGTTTCCAGTCATGTGACGTGAGCACCCACTATCTAAATACCAAACTTGTTGGTGCTCAAAAACCTACAGACAACATCAAGTCAGTTCTTAGGTACCCATTTGGTAATGGGTCCTTTTGGGTTAGAAATGTGAGAGACCTTGGGTTTAGATCTGTCAATTCTTTCCTTTGGACAGTCCTTAGCAAGATGAAAGGTGTCACCACAATTATAACATTTTCGGTAGATGAAAGTTCTTTTGGGTTTTTGTTCCTTTCCTTTTCCCTTTCCAATTATATCAATCTTAATCTTTGGACCGAAAAGGGGATTGCGAGGACCTCTAAAAAGTTCGGTTCTTGAGGTTGAAGCATGGTCAGGGGTCTTTCTTGAGAAAACTTTGGTCTTTCCCTTTTGGACAAAATCGGTGATGGATTTTTCGGTGGTGTGTTTTTCTTTGAACACTTGTGATTTTGAAAGATTTGAAGAGTTGTTATCAATGGTTAAATCTTTGAACACATCATGAATGGGTTTAACAGCATCCTTCAATTCTTGCACTTTATGGGTTTGATCTGATGAAGATTCTTTGGCTTTTATAAACATTCCATATTTTAAGGCTTCAGTAAGATCAACAGAATTTAAAGAAATGGAATCACAAGAGTTTGATTCAGAGTCATCATCCCATGTATCGGTGATGGGAACAAGTGCATGGGAAGATTTTTCAAGCATGGATTTTTCATATCCTACCCCAAACTTGTTATCACCACCGATTTGATCTTGAAAGATTTGTTCAAGATTCCTTGAAGAGTTTGTCCATTTTCTGACAACTTCCTGTTCTTTCATTAACTTCTTGAACAGTTTATTTTTCTTCTTTTCAATTACATGATTTATGACTTTTAGATTTTCAAGCTCAGCTTTGATTTCCTCAAACTTTTCAAGTTTAGACATGCAAGATTCAAGTTGAGATGTGAGAATTTTAACTTGAGCAGATTTTCTTTTCTTGCTATCTTTGACAGTGTAAAAGTCTTGAGTTAAAGATTCATAAGCATTTATCTTTTCAATATCAGTCATGTCATTAAAGGGATGTACCTGAGAGTATGATGATGAGCATTCAGTTGAAACTAATGCCATTGGAGACTTGGCCTTTTCTTCTTCCACCTCTTCTGATATGGCCATAAAGCACATATTTGGAGAATCACTGTCAGAGGTTTCTTCTTCTTCCCAATCATGAGCCTCTGCCATCAATTTTTTTCCTTTTCTTTGAGATCCTTCATTTCTTTCTTTTTCCTTCTTTTACTTAGCTTTGTACTTTTCAGCACGTTCCTGATGTGAGAGTGAGGAGGATTGAGAATCTTTCTTGAAATAGGATTTGAAGGATTTATCTTTAGATTTCTCAAATTTGGAAGGATATTTGTCAGAGGACGTAGAATTGACTTTTGACACACGCTTGCTTCTGCACTCAGCTGCAAAGTGTCTTTTCTTACCACAGTTGAAACATTCTTCATTTGTCTTGTCAGAAGAAGACATTTTTGTAAAGGATGGTTTTCTGAAACTTCTGGGTTTGTTGAAATTTCGAGATTTATTTTTAAAACCAGCCATCATAGCCATTTCATCAGACATTCGGTCTACCGAAATTTCATCACCTTCATCATCGGCATCACTCAGATATGCCTCCGTTTGGTGAGAAGGGTTGTTCTGATTTTCGGTGTCAGAGTCTGATGAGGGATATGTGATACAAGGAACATTTTGACTTTTCTTGGAACTTTCACAGATAAGAGCTATTGAAGAGCTTTTTATCTCTTTGAAGATGGTTTTCCTATGAAGCTTGGTTTGTTCAAAGTTGAACAGAGTTCCATACAAAACAGTTAAAGGCATGTATTCCAAATCCTTGGTAGTTTTAATGCAAGTGCAAATGTTTTCCCAAAAGTCAGGAAGACAATCAATAAACTTGCATAGAACTTCCTCATTATCATAAACTCTACCTAGTAACTTTAAATCATTTAAAAGAGAGTTGAATCGGTTATAAAAGCTTGGAAGATATTCTCCCTTTTCATAGGCAAAGAGCTCATATTTTCGAATGAGGCCAATCTTTTTGCTTTTCTTCACTTCCTCTGTACACTCATAAAGTACACACAATGTAGTCCACATCTCTTTAGCAGTACCGAAATTAACAAGAGAGTGATAGACTTCATCAGGAAGTGAGAGAGCAATGATTGCTCTAAGCCGAGAAACCAGAGACACCAATCGTTTTTCCTCATCAGTATATTCCTTTGGGTTTTTGAGAATGTAACGACCAGTAGTCTTTGCTTTCTCTATGTCGGAAGGTTCAGAATCATCAGAGTCACTTGACTTATCAATTGGTTCCTTACCAGGCCTCTGCTTTTCATAGAGAGCCCAAACTCTCGGGATGATAGGTCCCTCCTTGAGAATGGTTGGATATCTAGTATCCACTCCTTCCATGAATAGCATCATACGGCTTTTCCATAGAGAAAAGTTGTTAGGATTAAACTTGGGAGGTTTTGAAATGGAACCATTTTCAGCAAAATTGTTTTGACCAGTGTTTTCAACAGTTGGGGATGAAGATGAGGCAGCCATTGCGGATCAAGTTTATGAATTAAACTTTCTGCTCTGATACCACTTGTTGGTCCCAAAATGTCTCAACAAGTATTGTAGAAGGGGGGGGGGGGGTTGAATACAATACTAAGATTTTTCACAAGTTTTAATTCAATATATTGAAAATCTTTCAATAAGAATTACACATAGAAAACAAAAGATTGTTGCGGAAAAGAACAGTTAAACTATTCTAACAATCTAACACAAAGTAAACTGAAAAACACTTAGAACAAATTGGACACTTAGACACAAGATGCAATTTCAGTAAGGAAGGAGCTTGCACTTAGTTATCTTCAGAAGCCGTGGTTTGCATGGAGAGTCTTCACCTCTATTTATAGTCTATGCATCATTTAATGCTTGGGACACTTGTCACTCTTCCATTCATTGTAGAGGTTGACTTCTGAAAAGCTGATATCTCCTTTTTAACTTATCCAAGGAACCAGGAGGACAGTCGTACCAGAAAAAGACCTTATCTGAGAATAGATAAAATGACAAAATGCCACTTTTATCTGACAATAGGATATTGTCTCATAATAAATGATCTTCTCTTTTGTATTTAGAGAAAAAGGCTACCGACCTCCTATATTGGAAACTGCACCAATTCGAAATCTCACTTCTTTAGAAAAGAGAGAGTTTCACCGAAGTGTATAATATTTCGGTGCAGTCTTCTTGAACTCCCACCGATTTCTGAACACATATCGGTGGAAGTCTTCTTGAGCTTCTCACCGAATTTCTTCAATTCGGTGATGCGTGTCCACCGATAGCACAAGCATATCGGTGGTGATGTAACTTGTAGAAAGTTGCTGCCGATTTTCTCACTTCCGCAATGAGATAGTCTTCGCACTTGGTTTCGGTTGATCTTCGACTTTACCGAACAATTGATATAAGAGTACAAGTTACACAAAAGGATCCAAAAATATTCTAAGTATCTAAGCGGGTTTAATTGAGTCAACTTCAAATCTGTGATGACCAACACATATGATGGATTTGGTGGGATTAAATGTAGTTTTTGGCTCTCAATGCTTAAGGGTTCAAAACTATCAATTTGGGAGGATTGGAACTGATTTGGGGAAGTTTGGGTGTGTGAAACCCTTGAAGAATTGGAGAAAAGTCGTGCAGGGGTCAAACCAGTGTCCCACGCGACTTGTGGCACGGGTAAGGGCGCACCAAAGGCCGCCCCAAGCAATGGTGTCCCGAAACTCGACTTTTGCTTCGATTCTCATTTGGGGCTAGGACTGAGGCACTGTGTGGGGGATTGTCTTATGGATCATTAGGGTTAGTTTCAGGATGTAATTAGAGGGTTTAACACCTTTCTTATGGCACCCAACTCAGGTGTTCGGTTTTGTCGAAAGTGGGATTCGGAGTGTGTGTCGGAATGCCAAAGCTCAGGTGAGTTCCCTTAATTCTTTACGTGCAAATGAAATGTTTTCTTTACTTTTCAGTAATTGAAATTGGTTTTAATCATGATGTTATGATTATACGTTTTGAAGAGCTTTGATGATACAATGATGTGAGATGTTTACGAATGCATGCTCGTTGCTTACCTTTCGCTTATGAAAGTTGGTATGTTGAATTAGAGTCGGGTTGCACAGTGGGATTAGGGTACCTTGGGATTGTGAATATCCATTGGGGAGTGTTTCTATCGTGTGCATTGAATATGTTTCTTGTGCACACGGGTTTGGCAGCTACTATGGGGCCATTGGGATCTATTGGGGGCCTCGAATGCGGATATCACGGAGAGGTGATGGAGGAATATGAATACTGTGAAAATACCTAAATGTGGTGTTATTTTATCTAATTATTTGTGGATGGTCTTATGGCAATTCACTTGTTTATGTCTTAAATGTTTTAAACTGCTTTAGGAGGGAATTCACTAGACCCTATGGTCTAACCCTCGCTTTCCAAATCTTAAAAACCATTTTCAGGCAAGAGCTTGGTAGGTGCTTCATCCAAGGGTAAAGAGAAGGCTTGAAGTCTAGAGGCGGAGAGCTAGAGACCGCCACCCTTTTCTTTTTATCTAGTTAGACATCTCGGTTGTGGTTCTTTGGAAACCACTGTACTTTTGAGAATGTTGTTAAATTTTGAATTGTGGGGACCCTTATGGGCTTTTTGTTATGAATTTGATTAATGGTAAATTTTGGGTTGTTACAGAAACTGTGATGACTTTGAGAACTAGTGCATCATGTATTATTTCATATGATTCATTTTTCATCTAAAATTATGAGTTAGAATATTGATTAACATATATCTGTTTCACAATGTGTCTGTTTCTTAATGTGAACATTTTTAGCCTATTTATGAAACAAAAGAAATACCTAAAAATATTTCAAATTGTGAACCGAATATTTATGAAATCAACACAATACGAAACAAATATATGTTCATCAATACATTACACGAGAAAAAGTCATGTGAAATAATACATTAAGGTAAAGTTATCATGGTTATCATAATATATGAAGTTTTTATTTGATTTATTACCCCTATATATTATGTGTGTGTATACACACATACACACCCCTACATATACGGTACACTTGACAATGAGGCGAGACGACTTTACATGACAACTTCAAGTTCGAACCATACAAGAGTTGGACTTATACCACTATGCCAGCTTCAACCGTTAAGTCAGCTCTAAAATGCTTCCTCACATGTAGTTCATAGTAAAGGATTGAGTTCTAGCAATAACTCCCTTTTTTTGTGAGAACATATGCACAATGTCGATTATTTTTTATCCAACGTATATCATCACACCTGTTTTTGAAAAGGAGGGATAGTCTAGTATTTTGGTTTCCACATTTGGTGTAGAATCTTGATGATTTGTGAAGTTATGTTCATTCATACGAGCCTATAAAGAAATGATATATTCATGTTAACATATTTGCACAATTGCACGTCTAGTATTCATTACAACCATACAATTGATGTTTATCTTTTATTATAAATTTCTTTTGCCATCGTATTTTTAAATCTTTCAAGAAAAGATAACATATATGAAAAATAGTTCTCATAAGATCATATATATATATATATATATAGAGAGAGAGAGAGAGAGAGAGAGAAATTCAACTAAAAACACATTTTTCATTATGCACGTGAGGCCGTATCTTGGCCACTCCATCTCCATTGATCCAACAACTCATATTAAAGAAAGTTTTTAATTAGATTTAGAGTAAATTACGGATTTGGTCCCTGTGGTTTGTTTAAAATTACGGATTTCGTCCCTAAACTTCATTTATTATGGAAATGGTCCCAGAGCTTTTCACTTTCCATTGGATTTGGTCCCTCGACCTAACGTTCGTCCATTTCTTCCGTTAACTCCAAGGGTATTTTTGTCTTTTCACTATTTAACCATTTTCCTTTTCTTTTTTATTTTTTTCTTGAATCTTCTTCATCATGTTTATCTTCATCAAGAACACTAAGAACCCTAAATCAATAACAACAAACCTAAAGAGTAAACGATGGGAGCAAATCCTTAAAGAACAAAAATCACTTTTTTGGATTCTTAAAGAACAAAGAATCAAAAGAGTAACCGACGGGAGCAAATCCTTGGCAAATTCAGTTGGATTCCAAACGATGAAGGTAGATCCATCTTCACTCCAGTGGACGACATCGTCAATGGTGTTATCATCCACGAGCTGGTAAGTTTTGGTCAAAAACGGTGTAAGAAGAGATCTAGTAGTTGTATCTCCGGCCGGTGAATCCAGCGGCGGCAGCGGCGGCGGCGGCGGCGGTGGCGGAGCCATCTTTTAGAAACGAGCTACAACATAGGAAAAGAAGAAACATGAATCTAGATTTGAACAGGGAAAAGGGATCTAAAAAAGCAAAAATGAAAAGAAGATTACCAAATCAACAAGTGTTGAGATAACACATTGTATGTGGATAGATCGATTTCTAGGAAGTTCTGTGTGGGGAGGTGAGAGAGAGAGAGAATGGAAATGGAAATAGAAATAGAAATAGAAAGGGGATGTATTATTATTCAAATGAGGATGAAGAGAAGGTACGCAAAGAGAAATACATTTTCCAGAAGTTTCTGTTTCTCCATTAATTTTAGGGACGAAATCCGTAATTTTGAACAAACCACATGAACCAAATCCGTAATTTACTCTTAGATTTATTAATCAAGATGATTAGGGTAAAAATGAAAGATAAGTAAAACTAACGCCTACCATATTTGACTTTTTATTTCCTTTTTTAATTAATTTTTTTTATCCCCTTAAAGTTTAAAATAAATTATCTTGAAAATTACTAATATTTTAATCAAACAAATTACATCAAAAAAACGAGGATTCCGTACTCTTCGATATGACATCCATCTCGATATAGTTTTTTTGTTGTTGTTTTAACCGTTTTTACGTGAAATGCTATATATGTGTTATATTCATAATGAATATTTATGTACATTCAAGTGTGTACAACACTTCGACACCGTAAGTCTGTAACTCAATATCATCTTCTTCAACACTTTTTCAACGTCGTAAGGCATCGTGTTCTTCATCACCGTAACCCAACACCCAACCAGACGAATCGAGTTTCGGTTGTGAATCGGGGAACAAAAGAGAGTGTGCCACGTCTCCACACCTTCATGGGTCATTCATGTTTATTCATCATGAATAATGTATCATTCAAGATGAATAATACACCATTCAGGGTGAATAATACACGATTCATGAATTTGTGTATTAGCCATCATAAATGTTGTATATTCATTATGAATACTGTATTATTCATCATGAATAGTGAATGAACATCCACATTTGTTATTCATACTGAACGTGGACACCGTGGATGTGCATACGTATTCATAATGAATAAAATCAAGTTTCAGTTGTGAATCAGGGAACAAAAGAGAATGGTCCATGTGTCACACCTTCACGGGTCATTCATCTATTATTTATCATGAATAATTCATGATTCATGTATTATTCATCATAAATCGTGTATTATTCACCCCGAATATTGTATTATTCATCCTGAATAGTGAATGAACGTTCACATTTGTTATTTATACTGAATGTGGACACCCGGTGACGTGCATACATATTCATAGTGAATATAACACATATATAGCATTTTACGTAAAAACGGTTAAAACAACAAAAAACTATACCGAAGAGCACGAAATTCTCGGTTTTTTATGTAATTTGTTTGATTAAAATATTAGTAATCTTTAAGATAATTTATTTTAAACTTTCAGGAGGTAAATTGTCCACAGTGGAAAGCACAGCAAAGTAATATGACAGTGAGACCAACGGGTGGTAAGTTGGGAGGAGTACAAGGGTCTGAACTACCTGGAATCCAAGGTCGTGTTTTTCAGATGACGGAACAAGAGGTAGAAGAAAGTCCTGATGCTGTTACAGGTATGATTCTAATAAACTCTATACGTGCTAAAGTGTTATATGACCTCGGTGCAAAATGGTTATTGGTATTTCCGTACTTTTGTTGCTTATCGGTGTTAGAGATATAGATAGAGGCGGGGTGTCTATTCAGTTAGTTCCTATGGTTTTGATTGAGTTCGAAGCAGTAGTGATAAGTATTCGTTACCTTTTTGCTTAACCGAATGGAATTTATTTAAGGGGGAGATAATGTAATATCCCGGGTAAGTTCGTTAGTTAAAAATATCTTTCCGTTAAATTAAGTTAACTTTAAAGTTGATGTTTAGGGTAAGTTTGGGTAAATTTATAAGTTAAGGGTGTTTGGGTTATTATTGAGAAGTTCAAGGACCAAAGTAGTAAATTAAGTTTGATATTATCTAATTGATATTCAGATATTATTCACAACTCATAAATCAGATATTTCAGTCTAGTATGTGTGTGTGTGTTGAGAGAAAGCAAGAAGAAGAAAAGAAAGAGCTTTGTGATTAAGACATCAATTGGTGAGCTTTGGAAGTGAATTAAGGTATGTTCCTTTGTATTTTGTGTTTGTAATTGCTTTTAGAAGGGTTCTATCGGAGTAGAAACATCATTTACACAACTAGGGTTGATTCAGTCGTTTTCTGGGTAAAAAGCACCAAACCGACAGTAGTTTCCGGATAGAATGAACGTGTCCGGATACTTTTGTTGGTAGTGTCCGGGTAGCTCTGATGATGGTGTCCGGACGATTCAAGTATCCGGGTAAGTCCCTCTTGTTATACTTTTCCGGATGGAATGGGATACCGGATGGTATCCGGATTCCTCATGTTGTCCGGATTCCTTGTGTTGTCCGGAAAGTTTTGTGGTTTCCGGATATTGTGGCTTTTTGGTCATTCTTTGAGGATACGAGTTATATAAATGTATCTAAAGTCCATAGCCTGCTAGTAAGTCTTATACATACGTTGGTAAGAAGATATTTGTATGTAAATGGTTTCAGAATCTGAGAATTTTGGATAAAGGATCGGATAGCTCGGAGAAAGGCTTGGAAGCGTATTTTTAAGCATTTAAGGTGAGTTTTACTTCAAAATATTTTTAACTGGAATACATATATGTGTGGAATGGATATATGATTAAGGTGTGAATATTTTGTGTTTATAATATAGTAAGATATTATATTCCTATGTGCATTACCTTACACAAGTGCACATTAGTCGGGTTCCGGTGTGCGGACCGATGGGTAGCCAGGTTCCGGTGTGCGGACCGGTGAGTAACCGGGTTCCGGTGTGCGGACCGGTGAGTAACCGGGTTCCGGTGTGCGGACCGGTGAGTAACCGGGTTTCGGTGTGCGGACCGGTAACGTTGATTATTTATTAGTTGGCTTGCTACCTGTAACATCCCGAATTTTCGTTGATTTATTTTGTGAATAATATTAATCATAAGGGTTAAGTTTGTAATTTGGTTAAAGTAAAGTTAATTGGAGATATTAACTTAAGGGTTTATTATGTCATTTCCTTAAGTATGAGGTGTGTTTGGGAAATGAGTTATGACTCATCTGATTTAAAAAGGATGAGGTGTCAAATTGTTGTCTTAATTAAGTTTTCCTTTGTGAATGTTTACTGAGAAATCAGTAAGAAGTCGAGAAACAGAGAAAAGATAGAGATATCGAGAGAAAAAGAAATAAGAAGGAAGAAACTGATTTTGGGGTTCTGCTGTTTGATTTAGCCTTTGTACGTGAAGCAACAGTGTTCAGACTTCATTAAGCTGTTCGATTTAGCTTCTGTAAAGGAAGAAAAACTGTTCAGATTCTTATTAAGGTGAGTTTACTCATATCTCTTTAAAATTTAAACCATTAAAGTTGAAATAGATGGTTAAATATGTGTCTGAATGCTTTAGTACGACTTAATTGATAAATAGTAGGCTTATTTAGAAGTATTTGTGAACTGGATAAATGAAGAAGACGATGAACAGTGCTTGCGAGTTATAGAGAAAATCGCAAGAGTGGCTTGCGAATTTTGAAGAAATTCGCAACAGTGGCTTGCGAGAATTAAGAAATTCGCAACAGTGGCTTGCGAGAATTAAGAAATTCGCAGCTTTGGCTTGCGAGAATTAAGAAATTCGCAGCTTTGGCTTGCGAAAATTGTAGCTTTTCGCTACAGTGGCGTGCGATTTTGTGGACTTTCAGT
Organism: Saussurea involucrata; assembly: GCA_033807775.1. Lineage (NCBI taxonomy): Eukaryota > Viridiplantae > Streptophyta > Magnoliopsida > Asterales > Asteraceae > Saussurea > Saussurea involucrata. The sequence goes on along the minus strand of CM066319.1, from coordinate 141,367,702 downwards.
AGCAATTTGAGGCTTTTATGTGGAATACAATCTGATATTTATATGCTATTTGTTATATGATTATAACTTAGAATTTGATATGAAAGCCATGATATGATAAATTGTAAAGACTTATTTATGAGTCCGATCATGTGGTTTACATTTGAGATATTGATCCCCGTGCTAAATAGCAAAGAGGGGATAGTTGAGAAGCCGAGGTGTCGAGATTAATATTTTATAGATGTATATAGAATATGTTAAATGTGGAATTGATGTGAGTAATCGTAATTCCCATTTATATGAATTAAGGAATTGATGTGAGTAATCATAATTCCTGAGTGTATGATAAACATGGAATTGACGTGAGTAATCGTAATTCCAATGTGTGTATGTTGAATGTGGAATTGACGTGAGTAATCGTAATTCCAGTATATATGTTAAATGTGGAATTGATGTGAGTAATCGTAATTCCCATTTATATGAATTAAGGAATTGATGTGAGTAATCATAATTCCTGAGTGTATGTTAAATATGGAATTGATGTGAGTAATTCCTGATTTCTAAGGAAGAATAGAGATTGACATGAGTAATTGTAATCCCTACTTCCTTTCTAATAAATAAGCATGTGTAATTGCGATTTATTATGTTAGAGCATAGATCTAGAATCTGGGATTGATTCGTAGTTGGCTCTGGTTTGTGATAATATGACTTACTGAAGGTTAGTCATAGTTTTGAGTTTGGGGTAGGTTTCCGTTGTTGAGATTAAGCGCGTGTACGGTAAGATGGGTGAGAACAAGTTTGATTTATCTGTTGAGATTTTGATTGTTAAATTTTAATTTGATTTGAATATTCTCACTAGGCGAAAGCCTAATGTTTCAAGTTGAATTTTCTTACCAGGTACAAGTTCCGGGAAGTAAGCGGGGATGTGTGATGAGGACTTTTGGAAAGATTCAAACTTAGAGATGACGGAGGATCTAGCTATTCTTTTGATATTTTGGGACAGATGATTAGATAACCTAGTCAATCTGATTTTGATGTATGATTAGATTAATAGGTTATTTGATTTAGACGTTTGTTGTATATAGAAACCTTACTGATGATCCTCTTGTTATATAAGTTTGAAGTTTTATGATCATAACTTGTGGAGTTTTAAAGGTTTAAATTAGCCCTGTTTTTAGGGTGTTACAATATGGTATCAGAGCATTAGTTTAAGCGAACTAGGTATGTTAAGTGAGATACCTAGACTTAAGCTGAGATGAAATAAGTTATGATAGGTGAGAAATGGGTAGAAGTACTAAGACGGGATAGTCTTAGAGTTGACGGAAGTACGTGAAATTAGTACCGTAACGATGGTATAGAGGATTTTCGTGTATAGTATGTTCACAATTGCAATTAGCTACTGTTATTTTGAATATATTGTTATACGATTATACTTGTTCCTAAATTGTTGCAGTGACTAATGAGTGTTAAGGTACGTTTCGTGTATCTGGTTAATTGTAACCATTTAGTATGGTTATTTCTTTGTGCTAACTTATCTGTTATATATTTGGGTCTGTATCAAAAGTTAGCTGTATTAGTTGTTAGTTTTGAAGGATGCTATAGTGATTGAATTAATTAAAGAAAATCAATGCTATATGTGGATAAAAGTTTGATGATTATAATGTTACTCAAGAAGACTTGTAAAATTTTCAAGTTGGGGAGCGGGTAATGTTGAAAGGATATGAGTTTTAATAATGTGAAGAATTGAGTTCCTATTCTTTCGGGATCTTTATTTATGATTAAGTGATTGTAGAAAGATATATTAGAAAGTGATGAATTAATAAGAAGTGGATATGTCAAAGTGCTTATGTGATTTTAGAACGGAGGAAGTTATGAGGAATAGATATTTCCATTTGTTTGCTTGGTTTGATTTCGGGGACGAAATCATTTTCAAGTTGGGGAGTATTGTAACATCCCGAATTTTCGTTGATTTATTTTGTGAATAATATTAATCATAAGGGTTAAGTTTGTAATTTGGTTAAAGTAAAGTTAATTGGAGATATTAACTTAAGGGTTTATTATGTCATTTCCGTAAATAGGAGGTGTGTTTGGGAAATGAGTTATGACTCATCTGATTTAAAAAGGATGAGGTGTCAAATTGTTGGCTTAATTGAGTTTTCCTTTGTGAATGTTTACTGAGAAATCAGTAAGAAGTCGAGAAACAGAGAAAAGATAGAGATATCGAGAGAAAAAGAAATAAGAAGGAAGAAACTGATTTTGGGGTTCTGCTGTTTGATTTAGCCTTTGTACGTGAAGCAACAGTGTTCAGACTTCATTAAGCTGTTCGATTTAGCTTCTGTAAAGGAAGAAAAAGTGTTCAGATTCTTATTAAGGTGAGTTTACTCATATCTCTTTAAAATTTAAACCATTAAAGTTGAAATAGATGGTTAAATATGTGTCTGAATGCTTTAGTACGACTTAATTGATAAATAATAGGCTTATTTAGAAGTAGTTGTGAGCTGGATAAATGACGAAGACGATGAACAGTGCTTGCGAGTTTTAGAGAAAATCGCAAGAGTGGCTTGCGAATTTTGAAGAAATTCGCAACAGTGGCTTGCGAGAATTAAGAAATTCGCAGCTTTGGCTTGCGAAAATTGTAGCTTTTCGCTACAGTGGCGTGCGATTTTGTGGACTTTCAGTAGCAGTTTGAGGCTTTTGTGTGGAATACAATCTGATATTTATATGCTATTTGTTATATGATTATAACTTAGAATTTGATATGAAAGCCCTGATATGATAAATTGTAAAGACTTATTTATGAGTCCGATCATGTGGTTTACATTTGAGATATTGATCCCCGTGCTAAATAGCAAAGAGGGGATAGTTGAGAAGCCGAGGTGTCGAGATTAATATTTTATAGATGTATATAGAATATGTTAAATGTGGAATTGATGTGAGTAATCGTAATTCCTATTTTGCATTATTGAGAAATCATGGGATTGATGTGAGTAATCGTAATTCCTGATTTCTAAGGAAGAATAGAGATTGACATGAGTAATTGCGATTTATTATGTGTAATTGCGATTTATTATGTTAGAGCATAGATCTAGAATCTGGGATTGATTCGTAGTTGGCTCTGGTTTGTGATAATATGACTTACTGAAGGTTAGTCATAGTTTTGAGTTTGGGGTAGGTTTCCGTTGTTGAGATTAAGCGCGTGTACGGTAAGATGGGTGAGAACAAGTTTGATTTATCTGTTGAGATTTTGATTGTTAAATTTTAATTTGATTTGAATATTCTCACTAGGCGAAAGCCTAATGTTTCAAGTTGAATTTTCTTACCAGGTACAAGTTCCGGGAAGTAAGCGGGGATGTGTGATGAGGACTTTTGGAAAGATTCAAACTTAGAGATGACGGAGGATCTAGCTATTCTTTTGATATTTTGAGACAGATGATTAGATAACCTAGTTAATCTGATTTTGATGTATGATTAGATTAATAGGTTATTTGATATGATGTTTGTTGTATATAGAAACCTTCAGGTTAATTGTCCACAGTGGAAAGCACAACAAAGTAATATGATAGTGAGACCAACGGGTGGTAAGTCGGGAGGAGTACAAGGGTCTGAACTACCTGGAATCCAAGGTCGTGTTTTTCAGATGACGGAACAAGAGGTAGAAGAAAGTCCTGATGCTGTTACAGGTATGATTCTAATAAACTCTATACGTGCTAAAGTGTTATATGACCTCGGTGCAAAATGGTTATTGGTATTTCCGTACTTTTGTTGCTTATCGGTGTTAGAGATATAGATAGAGGCGGAGTGTCTATTCAGTTAGTTCCTATGGTTTTGATTGAGTTTGAAGCAGTAGTGATAAGTATTCGTTACCTTTTCGCTTAACCGAATTCCGGGACGGAATTCTTTTAAGGGGGAGATAATGTAATATCCCGGGTAAGTTCGTTAGTTAAAAATATCTTTCCGTTAAATTAAGTTAACTTTAAAGTTGATGTTTAGGGTAAGTTTGGGTAAATTTATAAGTTAAGGGTGTTCGGGTTATTATTGAGAAGTTCAAGGACCAAAGTAGTAAATTAAGTTTGATATTATCTAATTGATATTCAGATATTATTCACAACTCATAAATCAGATATTTCAGTCTAGTGTGTGTGTGTGTGTTGAGAGAAAGCAAGAAGAAGAAAAGAAATTGTTGGGAACTGAAGATTTGCTAAGAATGGATAGTACTGCCAGAACAACTTTAATACTGCCAGGGCATAATTAATACTTCTAGAGTGAAGTTAGTACTGCTTGTCAAGATTAATACTGCTGAAGCAAAGTTAGTACTGCTTGTCAAGATTAATACTGTTGAAGCAAAGTTAGTACTGCTTGTCAAGATTAATACTGCTGAAGCAAAGTTAGTACTGCTTGTCAAGATTAATACTGCTGAAGCAAAGTTAGTACTGCTTGTGTAGTTAATCCTGCTGAAGCAAGGTTAGTACTGCTGAGTCAAGTTAATGCTGCTGGAATGAATTAATGCTGCTGGAGAATATTAGTACTGCTCATGCTGAATGAAGTTAATACTGCTCGTGCATAAAGATGTTAATGCTGCTTGTGATCATAAGTTTGGAATGCGAGAATGTTGGAGATAAATATGGAATGATTGAAGATAATCGTGAAAGAATATTCTGAAGATCAATTTTGTTTTGATAGTTATCTTGTAATTATTTTGTATAAATAGATGTTGATAGATAGCTATTGAAGATATGCGATATACGAGAGTTTTTGAAAATACGTTCTGTTTAAGACAGAATTAACCTCAAGGTTTAGAACCCTATTTCTAGAGAAGTAGAAGTCGTCTTGATTGAGCCTGTTCATCAAGATTGAGGTTTGGTTGTAAGCTTGTGAGTTGAATTAGTGAATACAAACAGCTGTGTGTTTTCTGATATATTGTTCTTTGATTGTGTGAATTAAAGTTCTATTCCGCAGATTCTTTAATTCTGAGTTCTAAGTATTATTAGTCTTGTTAAGATTCGATCCTGACAAGTGGTATCAGAGCTTGTGTTTCTTAGAATTCTACAATTATTATGGACAATTCTATTGAATCAAACAGTACTCTTGTTTCTAAGGTTCCCATGCTCAGACCCAATGAGTTTGACATGTGGAAAATTAGAATCAAGCAGTATATTCTGCTTACTGATTATTCCATCTGGGATATCATAGAGAATGGTCCATGTGCTGAAGGAAGAATTGGACCAGATGGCAAAAGACCTCCTCCAAAGACTGATGCAGAGAGAAAAGTCAGACAAATAGAGATGAAGGCCTTAAGCACTCTGCTTTTGGCTATCCCCAATGAATATCAGCATCAATTTCATCACTGCACTGATGCTCAGACTCTGTGGAATGCATTGGAAAAGAGATTCACTGGCACCAAAAGCACCAAGAGGAATCAGAAGGCAATTCTCAAGCAGCAGTATGAAAACTTTACTTCTACTAAGAATGAGTCTATGACTCAAACTTTTGATAGATTTAATAAGCTGATTGGAGAATTGGCCACAGTAGGAGTCAAGATGGAGGCTGATGATGTTAACAGAAAGTTCTTAAGATCATTAGGTGAAGAGTGGACAATGTATACTGTGTCCTTCAGACAGAATGACCAATTGGAAGATAAAGAGCTTGATGATCTTTACAATGATCTTAGAGTCTTTGAAGCAGAGGTTGAAGCCAAAAAGAAGCCCTCTGGATATGTACATAATGCTGCACTCCTTTCAGCATCACCTGATTCTACTACTAACCCTGAATCAGTTAGTGCTGCTGGAGGAGTCAATCAGGAAAAGACCAATGATTCAGTACTAGAAGCCTTCTTTTCTAGTCATGTTAATTCCTCATTGATTAATGATGACTTAGAACAGATTAATGCTGATGATCTTGAAGAGATGGATATCAAGTGGCAGATGGCTATGCTGTCTATGAGGGTGAAGAGATTCATAAAGAGGACAGGGAGAAACAACTTTTCCCAAAGAAGAGAAGATGGTGCTGGATTTGACAAGTCCAAAGTTGAATGCTACAAGTGTCACAAGATGGGACACTTTGCCAGGGAATGCAGAGGTGGAACATCTCACAACAGCCATCAACAAACTCAGGCTGGAAGCTCCAATCAAAACAGAAACTCTATTCAAGCTCTTGTCTCTCAACAAGGAATGGGATTTGATTGGAGAGATCAAGCAGAAGAGGCCATCCAAAATCAAGCACTTATGGCTGAAGTTTCAGATCTTCCCACTGAGGTAAAATCTAATCTCTGTACTCAAGCTTGTATAGACACTGTTAAAAGGTAGAGAGATCACAATCAGGGAATGTGTGATGACCTTAAGAGATTAGAAAAGGACAGAAAAGACTATGTAGTAATTGTTGAGAAGTTTGAAGAACAGATTAGGGCTTTTCAAGCCAATGAACTTCAACACTCCTATGATACAAACTACTGGAAATGGGAAAAGGATGGTCTAGAGTTCCAGCTTAGAGAATCCAGGGAAGAGTGTGAGAAACTAAAAGGAGAGCCTGAGAAAGTTAAACTTGATGTAGAAAAGTTTAATTGTGCCTCTAAAGTCTCAAATCCATAGTAAGTTGAAACCAGGCATAGGGTACAATGCCACACCCCCACCCTACAACAACAACTACATCCCTCCTAAGTCAGACCTATTAGAAACCAAGGATAGGAAGGACTTACCTGAAGGAGCCACTGAAGTAGATCCATTAGATAAAGTAGTTGTTGAGAATAAGACTGAAAAAGAAGGATCTGATGAGGAATGTGTAAGTCCATGTGTTAAGAACAATGAGATGAAAAGGACTGGAAAGGGAAAGGGAGTTCATTATACACAGACCACTGCTGTGAACTCTAATACTTGTGAACATTGTTCTTGCAAGAAATCTCAAGAGAATCAGCCCCAAAAACATGATAAAAAGAGGGGAAATCAAAGAAATTGGAATAACCAGTGGGCACAAAAGCAAGGAGTTGATCTGCAAAGGATTAACAGACCAAAACCTTGTTTTATTTGTGGCAAATTGAATCATCTTGCCAAACACTGTTATTTCAATCCTATTAACCAAAAGAAAAGTTTTCAAAGAAGTTTTCAAAAATCTTCTGGTTATAGGAAGCCTGCAAGGAATAATGTGGCTAAGAAACAAGCTGAATCCAAAAGCCACATGAGAAAACAGACTGAAAAGGAATGTGTCAATATGTGGGTCCCCAAAAGCACTAATGTTAGTACTGATACCTCAGATAGTACTGCTGACAAGGATAGTGCTGCTAGAAGCAATACTACTGCCAATACTGCTGCTAGCAGTGTTAGTGCTGCTAACACTGTTAGTACTTCTTTTCAAGAGAATGTTGCTGCTAGCAGTGTTAGTGCTGCTAACACTGTTAGTACTTCTTTTCAAGAGAATGCTGCTGCTAGCAGTGTTAGTGCTGCTAACTCTGTTAGTACCTCTTCTAAGAACAATACTGCTGCTAGCAGTGTTAATGCTGCTAACACTGTTAGTACTTCTTCCAAGGTTAATACTGCTTCTAGTTTTTGTGCTGCTAGACCAATCATATTGACAAAGTACTCCAGTACTGCAGTACCTAAGTTTGAAAATCTCATCAAAACCCAGTGCAAGTACTTTGATGAGCAAGGGAGACCCAAGACCACTTTGGCTTGGGTTCCCAATAAAAACTAACTGATTTATCTGATGTGCATGGCAACCAACAGCTCAAGGGGAAGAGCATCTGGCATGTTGATAGTGGTTGCTCCAGGCACATGACAGGTAACATTGCCTGCCTCAAGAATTTCAAAAGAATTGATGGAGGACATGTTGCTTTTGGAAATAATCCTGCAGGAGGTAAGATAAGTGGTAAAGGTGATGTGTCAAAAGGTAAGATGACATTTATGACTCAGATTGACAAGTGCTGCAAAGTGTAAGTATAGTTACTACTGCCAGTGCAGAGTTACTTCTGCTAGTACATATTTTCTACTGCCAATGTGTAGTTAATACTGCTTCGTAGTTAATACTGCTTTGTAGTTAATACTGCTTAGTAGTTAATACTGCTTTGTAGTTAATACTGCTTAGTAGTTAATACTGCTTTGTAGTTAATACTGCTTCGTAGTTAATACTGCTTTGTAGTTAATACTGCTTAGTAGTTAATACTGCTTTGTAGTTAATACTGCTTTGTAGTTAATACTGCTTAGTAGTTAATACTGCATGTGTAGTTAATACTGCTTTGTAGTTCATACTGCTTAGTAGTTAATACTGTATGTGTAGTTAATACTGCTTTGTTGTTAATACTGCTAAATCGTTAATACTGCTTTTAAAGAAAATCAGGGCTAGTACTGCTATAAATACTCTTTCAGCCCGCCAAAGTTCATAACGTCTCTTTGCATTCAATTTATCTCTCTCTCGTTCTAACCTTTTCTCCCTAGAATCTCTGTGTTTTCTATCCAAATCCTCAGGAAGAATGACGACAATGGAGTTTGTCGATGAGCACAATGAGATTGCGATGCTTCAGAAGCCAAAGCAGGTCGCATGATTTCATGATATTGTGGATTTTCTCAAGTCCACACACATCTCTCATGCTCTAACAGTGTGCCCAACCATATATATCGAGCATCAAAAGCAATTTTGGGAGAATGCCACTGTTATATTCGAAGATGGGCAGAAAATCATTCGAACAAGGGTTTGTGACAAACCCTTGAAGGTCACAGAGGAGGTTATTCGCATCACTCTTCACTTAGATGATGCCTCAGGTATAACCTATCTCTCTAATGATGAACTTTTCTCGACCTTACCAAGAATGGGGTATGAAGGTCCCATTGGAATTTTTAAATTCTACAAGTCAAAGTTTTTCACCCAATGGCGATTTCTTGTTCATACTCTTATGCACTGTATTTCAAAGAAAACAACTGGATGGAGTGAGTTTAGCAGTACCATTGCTTATGCCTTGGTCTGCTTAACCACTGCCAGAAAGTTCAATTTTTCAGCAATGATTTTTAATGATCTTGTGGCAAACCTAGAATCCAAAAAGAGCTTTTACATGTATCCCAGGTTTGTCCAAGAAGTAATTAACCATGAATTGACGGATTTACCTCAGTCTGCTGAGGTATATGTGCCAAAACCCCCTAAAGGGAAGGTTTTCTCAAATATGAGAAGAATTCCTAGGGACTCGGAAGGAGTTGACACACCATTGTTCTCTACAATGATGGTTGTGTCCCACACCACTGAAGGTATGGCATCAGGGTCAAGGCCCCCATTAGACACACCCACTGATGGCCAATCCCAACCTTCCATCACCAAAGAAATCCCACGGTCCATTCTTTTAAGACCCACTCCCAAAATCACCAAGAAGTTTGAAAGAAGAAAGGTACACAAGGTTCCTTCCCTTGGTGTATCTCCTAATAGCCCAAAGCCTACAAGCCCTCTATTGGAGCATTCTCCAATAGAGAATATCAAAAGGGTAACCACAGGGGTGTCTCCCAACCCCAAGAAGGTGCTCTCTAAGGAGAAGGATGAGCATGTGGGATGCAAGGCTGCCACTACTTCTGCTAGCAAAGAGAAGGACAGTGGTAACATCACTAAGACCTTCCCCACGGCAACTCAGAATGTGAAAACATTCAGAGGACCCAGGCGCCAAGAAACCATGGGAGTAGGTTGTGCTTTTGCTAGGCAAGAGACACCTACTAAAACTTCCAATGATCCTGTAAGGAAGGTTAACACTTCTAAACCAGGTGAGGATAGATATACTTATGAGGAATTGATGGAAACCATTGCCAACATCAACATTGATGTCATGAATCAGCAGAAGGAGATTGATGAGCTTAAGAAGGTGGTTCTTTATCAACACACCAAGATAGAGAAGAATAAGAAGATGATCACCAAGCTGCTGCAAAGAAGGAAGAAAGCTCAGTATGTTCTGAAAAGGAGAAGATCAACCACTGATGCTTCCAAAAAGGGGGAGTTAGAAACTGAACTAAACATGGAGGATGCAAAGGTTGAGGGGGAGAATGAGCATAAGGTTGAGGGGGAGGCTGAGCAGGTTGCAGAAGTTGCAAAGGAAGCAGAAAGTGAGAAAGCAGCAGTAACTGAAACTGCAGAAAATGAGAAGGAAGTAGTATCTGAGTTTAAAGCAGCAGAAACCACAGAAAAAACAGTAGAAACAGTTAATGCTGCAGTATCTGAGATTGAAGCAGCAGTAGCTGAAATTATGAAGAGTCTTGTTGATGCAGCAGTATCTGAAAGTGAGAAGGAAACAGTATCTGTATCTACAGTAACTAAATCTGAGATTGAAGCAGAGGTATTTGAGATTGTGAAGAATAGTGTTGAAGCAGCAGTATTAAAGATAGTAAAAGAAGCAGTAACAGATAGAGCAACAGAAATGGTTAATGCTGCTAGTAAAAAAGCAGCAGAAACCATTCAAGCAGCAGAAACCATTCAAGCAGCAGAAATGGTTAATGTTGCTGAAAAACTTAAGGCAGCAGAAACCATCCCTGAAGCAGCAGAAACAAAGGAAACAGCTGAAACCATTCCTGAAGCTGTTAAATCACTCAAAAGAACCAAGATGGTGTCAAACAAAAGACCAAGAACAAAGTCTATAGCTTCAAAGAAGAAAGTTGTAAAGAAGCTGTCAAACAAAAGACCAAGAACAAAGTCTATAGCTTCAAAGAAGAAAGTTGTAAAGTCTATAGCTTCAAAGAAGAAAGTTGTAAAGAAAGTTGTAAAGAACCCATTGTAGAAGAAGCTAAGGAGGAAGTTGTAAAAGAGAAAGCTGATCAAAAAGTTGCTGAAGAAGAAGTGGCAACTCCATCATGTCAACCAAGCAATGTACAATCACATACAAATGCTCAATGTGATATGTATATTACTGTGGTTGATACTAGTCCAATCAAAGTTAAACCATTAGCTTCTATGGCTCCTGAGATCATCTTCTGGGACACATTGATAGAGCAGAGAAAGGAGTATATTAGAATCAAAAGAGCAGATGGGAAGTTTGAAGTCTGTTCTACATGGGGAAGACTTATCTGTAAAGCCCGTGTCCCGGTACGTTTTTGTTTAAAATTTTAATTAATTAAAGTGTGTACCTTTATTTGTTTGTGGTTAGTGTTTGGTGTCAAAAAGGACCAATAATGTTAGAAACCATGTCTTTTAGTGAAGTTTGTAAAATAGGGGTAGTTTGGGGGGCTAAAGTGAACTTTAGGGAAAGAGTTGCATGGGTCACGGCCCATGGCCGGTTTCCCCATTCCCGTTTTCTTATTGCCTTGTTAGACAAACAAACCCAATCGAGATTCCACAACCCTATTGACTCTTCCTTGTTGTGTGGTGCGGCAGCGAGAAAAGGACGAGAGATAGAGGAGAGCCGAGAGAGGTTAGAAAGAGAGAGAGAACGGCGGTAAGAAGGAGGACGCCGGAGGTGAAGGACGCCGGAGAAGAGGCGCAGCCGCTGCAGTCGCCGGGAAGCCGCTGCCGCCACCATCTTTCGCCGAGAGGTAAGCTTTACGATCTCGTTTCCTTTCTGTTTAGGTCGCCGGCGAAGTAGCCGCCGCTGCCGTCGCGCACGGCCTTGGCCGCTGCAGGCGGTAGCCGCCGTGGACCGCCTTGTGGGGTGGTGGCGTAGGGTGGTCGAGGTGTGTGTGTAGTGGCGTGTATGGCGATCGAGTGAGAGGAGGAAAGATGGTGCGAGAGGGTGGGGTGGTCGGTGTGTGTGTGTGTAATCGTCGCCGGAGAGCCGCCGCCGGTCGCCACCGGCGACCGCCACTGCCGGAGATGGCAGTGGGTGGCGCGTGGTGTGACCAGACCATTGTCACTATAGAGCCCTTAACCCGTGACTTAATCGTTTAAGCCGAATAGTTTAAACCGTCGGTTCTAAAATCACTTTTTATGCGAAAATATGGTTCAGCCCCTGTTTTGTGACGGCAATAACTTTTCCGTCGTAACTCCGATTGAGCCGAAACTGGAGCCCACGCTTCGAACTCGGGACCGGGCACGTTTTCTGTGTTTTAGCGGAAAACTGGTTCGGCCTCGAGTTGGGAGAAAAAGTGGTCGCAAGTTCTGCGGTTCGTCATTTCATGTGAAAATTCTGGAATCTGTCTCGGTTTTGCGAAAGCCGTAACCTTTTACTCGTAACTCGTTTTGAGGTGATTTTGGTGGCCATAGTTCCCTATTCGAGTTGGGAAGGTTTTTTGTGTTTTGCCGAATGTCTGATTAAACCCGTAGCTAGGCTGTTTTGGACTGTTTATGCAGGCTGGACCGAAAACTGGCAGTTTTGGTAACCGTTCGTATTTAATTCATAATAAATTGTAGAAAAATCGTTAGGAGGCGTATAATATGTCCTTGGAACCCTAACTCAGAGGACTTTCTGGTCATGAAATAATATTGGGATTTCTCTAGGTTTAAAGGGGTCGAAACAGGTCCCGAACAGACCTGTTTTGTGAGATTGGAAATTAGTTTTAGTGACGGTTTAAGCGTGTGTCGTGTCATAGGGTCCGAGTCTCGTATTGACACGTTTTAACATGCGTTTAGGTTCTGGGAAGTGACCGTAATTGTGAAGCTTGATTTGTGTTGATTAAGCTAGGCGCGCATTCGAGGTGAGTTCTCTCACTATATCTAATAATAGTTGTTTTATCATTACTGTAGTACGTGTGTGGTAGCTTTATGTGATTGTATTGTGGAACTAGATAGTGGGGTGTCTAGTTGATACTATGTTGCCATGTTAACTCGGTGGGACCGAGGGTCCGGCGGGGCCGGAGGTTTTATACGCGGGGCGTAGAGACTCGATGGGGCCGAGGATTCGGCGGGGCCGAAGATGTTATCATGTGGTCGGTGGGACCGACTGGTGCCTTTTAGGCGGGTGGTTGTGGATATACATGTTTATGATTTGTTCGTAGACCTGTGTGATTGTTTATGTGTCACTATCTGTTTAGGGGTAGTGTGGAATAACTGTATTATTTATGGTGTTTGAATTCACTAAGCTTCGTGCTTACCCTTTTCCCAATAAACTGTGGTTTCAGGTACGAGTGGCTCTAAGGCGTGACGGGTACACACTGGCGCGCAGGATGAGCGGGCTGATATTAGTTTTATTTATTGAACATTGTTTCCGCTGGTTTCTGATTACTTGAACAACATTTATGATTTTGCAATTAATATGTTGGGGTTATTTAATGAGTTTTTATATATGAAGCGTTTAATTAAAAATTTTAATTTTCTTGAAATTTTGGGATGTTACAACTTGGTATCAGAGCACAGCTTGAGTGAATCAAACGCACCTCGGTGTGTTTGGTCTCAAGTTGCGGCTGGGAACTTTTCAAATTCTTTATTAAAACTTTTTGGAAATAAAAGAAAAGGTAAAAACCCGTTCGAGGAACGGTGATCGGGGGCGCAGTGTGTACCGTCAGCCGGAGCCGAAGGGAAAGGTACAATGCTTAGTGTTTTATTGCTTTCTAGATCATAGAGTATGCATGCTAGATTGCCTGTTGTTGACACTATGCGGTATGTTGAACTGCTTGCTATTAGGAATTTATGCTAATTATGATAGGTTACTAAGTGAATGCCCTCTAGGTTGTATGCAGTAAGAGACTTATAGCCTTAGAATATTCGATTTAGTTCTATTGTGCAGCTCTTGTTTGAGTCCAACCGTTCTAGGATAGAATCTTGTATTCGACTGTCTATTTGTTTTGCACTGCATGTAATCGGGTATTCGCGAGGCCACTCTTTATGATTAGTGGGGATTCAGTAGTAGCAAGGGTAGTGGTTGGGATGAAATTCCTAGGGAGCTAGGAAGAGTGTGTATATATGCCGGTGCGGGCATATGTGTGTAGTTGCGGTGAGAAGCTACTTGGACCCCTCGGGATGGGACTCGGAACGAGCGATGATAGGTGTGGAAGGTAGTAGTAGAGCTCCTACTACCGGAAGCACAGGATCAGTGCTCGAGACGAGAAAGTCGCGAGGAATCCAAGGAGCTGAGCGTGAGTGTTGTTGAGGTGAGTTATTAGGTACTAATAACTCGTTGTATGTTTTTCTTCTTTCTAGTATGGCCATCACTAGGAGGAGCAACGCGACTGAGCCGCGAACTGAGGCGGGGATCACGGAGGAGCAGATCCGAGAGATGATTGCAGTGGAGGTAGCGCATGCGGTCGGGGAGGCAATCCCCGAGATTATCACCGCCATACAAGATCAAGTGACGGTTCTGCTAGAGGAGCGCATTGCAGCAATTCCGCCGCCTGCTGGGGGACAGCCCCGTAATCGAGAGTTCCAGTACCGGGATCTCTCTGCCTGTTCTCCCCCGGAGTTCAAGGGAGACTCGAACCCAATTGTTAGTATGCGTTGGGTTTCTGATATGGAGTGTGCCTTCTTGACCTGCGGCTGCCCGGATAATCTGAAGGTCCGCTTTGCTGTGAACTTGCTTCGCGATGGGGCGAAGGATTGGTGCGCCACAGCGCTGACTCTTGCCGAGCGTACTACCCTTACGTGGGAGGAGTTCGTTACTCGTTTCCGTGCCGAATACGTGCCTCCGGTAGAGATGGAGCGGATAGCGAAGGAGTTTTTGGAACTAACCCAGACCACGAAGACCGTTAAAGAAATGAATAAGAAATTTACTGAGATGGCGCTGTTTTGTCCTCAATATGCCGCTTCGGAGGAAATGAAGATGGCTCGGTATAAAGATATGTTACGTACCGAGATCAGGGAGTTCGTGAGCACGGTACCGTACGCTTCTTTGTCAGCAATGATGGATGCAGCCCGGAGAAGGGAGCTGGAGTTAGAAACCCAAGCCAGAAAGAGAAAGGCAGCACAGGCGGTGACGCCAATCTCTGCGGTGCAAAAGAAGTCAAAGTTTTCTGATTCGCGCGGAAGTTCGAGGAGTGGTGGGTTTAAACCCAGGGATTCTAGTGGGAAGAAGACTGGCGGGTGTTTCAAGTGTGGGCAGTCCGGTTATCTCAGCCGGGATTGCAAGTCGCCTTTGATGATCTGCTTTAGCTGCAAGCAGACGGGCCACGTGAGGGCCAATTGTCCGAACTCGAGAGCAGCTGATGGGGGTGGTGCACAGAGGGCTCCTGCAAATGCCCCACTGCGCATCACTGACGGTTGTACGGGTCAGTCGGGGACAGAGGCAGCCCGAGGTAGAGTCCACCAGCTGAAGTTGGAAGAGGCGCATGCGACGCCTAAGGTGGTGACAGGTATGTTCTATCACCCTTTTTCTTTTCGTCCTTCCTTTTCATGCCTTGTTTTTTTATATATGTTGTTAATTGTATGTTAGGTACGTTTCTAGTAAACTCGGTGCCTGCGGTTGTAATGTTTGATAGTGGGGCTACTCATTCATTTGTGTCTCGCACCTTTAGCGAGAGTTTGGGCCGAGTGGTGGGACGGTTAGGATGTCCTTTGGTAGTCGAGGTTGTCGATGATCGAACCTTGACGGTTACGGATGTGTATCGGGGATGCACGTTGGAAATCTCGGGTGTGAGGTTTCCCATTGATTTGATTCCAATAGCTATGCGAGAGCTTTGTGTGATTGTGGGCATGGATTGGATGGACGCGTTTGATGCGGAAATTGTTTGTCGCCACAAACAAGTGCGGGTTCGAACCCCAAGCGGGGGAGAGTTGTTGATTCAGGGAGACTCGCCCAGACGGACTACGGCAATATGTTCCGCGGCGAGGGCTCGGAGACACCTTCATCATAGTGGTCAGGGGTACTTGGCGTATGTGGTAGATACGCGTTTTGGCGAGGCGAAGAAGACTGCCGAAGATGTGCCAGTCGCGAGGGAGTTTGCCGATGTGTTTCCCGACGAGTTACCGGGGATACCTCCCGAACGACAGGTGGAGTTTCGAATCGATCTGATTCCGGGTGCTGCTCCGGTGGCCAAGGCACCCTATCGCCTGGCTCCACCGGAAATGAAGGAGTTGTATGATCAGTTGCAGGAACTTCTCGAGAAATAGTTCATTAAGCCGAGTTGTTCACCGTGGGGAGCTCCGATCTTGTTCGTGAAGAAGAAGGATGGGTCTCAGCGAATGTGTATTGATTACCGGGAGCTGAATAAGCTTACGGTAAAGAATCGTTATCCTCTGCCAAGGATTGACGACTTGTTTGATCAGTTGCAGGGAGCCTCGTGGTTCTCTAAGATTGACCTGAGATCTGGGTATCATCAGATGCGGGTACGAAGTGAGGATACGGAGAAAACGGCCTTCCGTACGCGGTATGGCCATTACGAGTTCGTGGTGATGCCTTTCGGGCTCACCAACGCACCAGCAGCGTTCATGGACCTCATGAACAGGGTATGCAGCCCGATGCTGGATCGCTCGGTGATCGTATTCATCGACGATATCCTCGTATATTCGAAGACGAAAGAAGAGCACGAGGTGCATTTGCGGGAAGTTTTGGATGTGTTGAGGCGGGAGAAACTTTATGCTAAGTTCTCCAAGTGTGAATTCTGGTTACGAGAGGTCCAATTCCTAGGACATGTCGTGAATCAGAACGGTATCATGGTCGATCCGGCCAAGATCTCAGCGGTAATGCGGTGGGAGGTGCCGAAAACCCCCACCGAGGTACGGAGTTTTCTCGGGTTAGCAGGGTACTATCGGAGATTTATCCAAGATTTCTCCAAGATTGCCTTGCCTATGACTCGACTGACGAAGAAAACTGCAGCTTTCAGTTGGGGTGAAGATCAGCAGAAGGCATTTGAGGAGCTACGCAGACGTTTATGCGAGGCTCCTGTGTTGACTTTGCCCGAGGGTATGGAGGACTTGGTGGTTTATTGTGATGCTTCATATCAGGGGTTGGGTGTCGTGCTTATGCAACGCGGCAAGGTCATAGCTTACGCTTCGAGGCAGCTGAAGCCCCACGAAGCGAACTACCCGACTCATGACTTGGAGTTGGGAGCAGTGGTGTTTGCTCTGAAGATTTGGAGACACTATCTTTATGGTGTCAAGTGTACTATCTACACTGATCATAAGAGTCTTAAATACCTGATGGATCAGCAAAATCTTAATATGCGACAGCGAAGATGGCTTGATGTGGTCAAGGATTACGACTGCGAGATACTTTACCACCCGGGTAAAGCGAATGTAGTCGCGGACGCACTTAGCCGACATCCGGTTGGGGGACCGCTGAAGGGTCTGTGTCAGCGGTTGACAGTGGTTGCACCTCTTTTGGAGTCGATAGGTGTCGCTCAGGAGGTGGCCGTGTTGGCGGAAAATGCAAAACGGGAGAGAGTTTCGGGAGAAATTCCGAAATTAGTACGGGATAGTCGAGGATTATTGACCCGATATGGTAGAGTTTGGGTCCCATTCGCCGGTGGGAACCGACAGATACTATTGGACGAGGCGCATAAGTCCAAGTTTTCAATTCATCCGGGAGCTACCAAAATGTACAGAGACTTACGGGAATGCTATTGGTGGCCCGGCATGAAGCGGGATGTAGCCAAATGTGTGGAGGTATGTTTGACCTGTCGGAAGGTCAAGGCGGAGCACCAGCGACCGCACGGGAAATTGCAGCCTTTGGAGATTCCGGTGTGGAAGTGGGAGCAGATTACGATGGATTTCATCACGAAGCTTCCCAAAACTCAGCGAGGGAATGATACCATCTGGGTAATTGTGGATCGTCTGACTAAGAGCGCTCACTTCTTGGCGATTAAAGAGAGCTTCTCGGCGGATAAGCTCGCGGAGGTTTTCATCCGAGAGATTGTAACTAGGCACGGGGTGCCAGTCTCGATTGTCTCGGATCGGGATACTCGTTTCACCTCCCGGTTTTGGGAGAAGTTTCAGAATGAAATGGGTACGCGGTTGCATTTTAGTACAGCATTTCATCCTCAGACCGACGGGCAGAGTGAGCGTACTATTCAGACACTTGAGGACATGTTGCGAGCGTGTGTGATTGACTTTGGTGGTAGTTGGGATCAGTATCTTCCACTAGCTGAGTTCTCCTATAATAACAGCTATCACGCTAGCATCGGTAGAGCGCCGTACGAAGTGTTGTATGGCAGGAAGTGTCGGACGCCCATTTGCTGGGGCGAGGTTGGTCACAGAGTGTTGGGGAGCACCGACGTTGTGCTAAAGACGACAGAAATGATTCAGATGGTGCGGGATCGGTTAGTCACGGCTCAGAGTCGACAAAAGAGTTACGCTGATAAGAGACGATCGGATTTGGAGTTCCAAGTCGGGGATTACGTTCTTTTGAAAGTGTCACCCTGGAAAGGGGTAATCCGTTTTCGCAAGCGGGGAAAGTTGGGTCCCCGATATATCGGACCGTACAAGGTCATCGCGCGTGTGGGGAAAGTAGCTTACCGATTGGAGCTACCAGGGGAGCTGAGCCTGATCCACAACACGTTCCATGTCTCTCAGTTGCGGAAGTGTGTGATGGATGAGTCTGCAGTAGTTCCCCTTGAAGATATTCAGATTGACGAGCGACTCAACTATGTGGAGAAGCCAATAGCCATAGTCGAGAGGAAGACGAAGACTCTGCGGAACAAGGTCATTGAATTGGTGAAGGTCCAGTGGCAGCACCGGAAAGGTTCAGAATGGACGTGGGAACCAGAAGCCGAGATGCGGGAGAATTACCCGGAGCTGTTTGCGGGCATGGACTTCGGGGACGAAGTCTAATCCAAGCGGGGGAGAGTTGTAAAGCCCGTGTCCCGGTACGTTTTTGTTTAAAATTTTAATTAATTAAAGTGTGTACCTTTATTTGTTTGTGGTTAGTGTTTGGTGTCAAAAAGGACAAATAATGTTAGAAACCATGTCTTTTAGTGAAGTTTGTAAAATAGGGGTAGTTTGGGGGGCTAAAGTGAACTTTAGGGAAAGAGTTGCATGGGTCACGGCCCATGGCCGGTTTCCCCATTCCCGTTTTCTTATTGCCTTGTTAGACAAACAAACCCAATCGAGATTCCACAACCCTATTGACTCTTCCTTGTTGTATGGTGCGGCAGCGAGAAAAGGACGAGAGAGAGAGAGATAGAGGAGAGCCGAGAGAGGTTAGAAAGAGAGAGAGAACGGCGGTAAGAAGGAGGACGCCGGAGGTGAAGGACGCCGGAGAAGAGGCGCAGCCGCTGCAGTCGCCGGGAAGCCGCTGCCGCCACCATCTTTCGCCGAGAGGTAAGCTTTACGATCTCGTTTCCTTTCTGTTTAGGTCGCCGGCGAAGTAGCCGTCGCTGCCGCCGCGCACGGCCTTGGCCGCTGCAGGCGGTAGCCGCCGTGGACCGCCTTGTGGGGTGGTGGCGTAGGGTGGTCGAGGTGTGTGTGTAGTGGCGTGTATGGCGATCGAGTGAGAGGAGGAAAGATGGTGCGAGAGGGTGGGGTGGTCGGTGTGTGTGTGTGTAATCGTCGCCGGAGAGCCGCCGCCGGTCGCCACCGGCGACCGCCACTGCCGGAGATGGCAGTGGGTGGCGCGTGGTGTGACCAGACCATTGTCACTATAGAGCCCTTAACCCGTGACTTAATCGTTTAAGCCGAATAGTTTAAACCGTCGGTTCTAAAATCACTTTTTATGCGAAAATATGGTTCAGCCCCTGTTTTGTGACGGCAATAACTTTTCCGTCGTAACTCCGATTGAGCCGAAACTGGCGCCCACGCTTCGAGCTCGGGACCGGGCACGTTTTCTGTGTTTTAGCGGAAAACTGGTTCGGCCTCGAGTTGGGAGAAAAAGTGGTCGCAAGTTCTGCGGTTCGTCATTTCATGTGAAAATTCTGGAATCTGTCTCGGTTTTGCGAAAGCCGTAACTTTTTACTCGTAACTCGTTTTGAGGTGATTTTGGTGGCCATAGTTCCCTATTCGAGTTGGGAAGGTTTTTCGTGTTTTGCCGAATGTCTGATTAAACCCGTAGCTAGGCTGTTTTGGACTGTTTATGCAGGCTGGACCGAAAACTGGCAGTTTTGGTAACCGTTCGTATTTAATTCATAATAAATTGTAGAAAAATCGTTAGGAGGCGTATAATATGTCCTTGGAACCCTAACTCAGAGGACTTTCTGGTCATGAAATAATATTGGGATTTCTCTAGGTTTAAAGGGGTCGAAACAGGTCCCGAACAGACCTGTTTTGTGAGATTGGAAATTAGTTTTAGTGACGGTTTAAGCGTGTGTCGTGTCATAGGGTCCGAGTCTCGTATTGACACGTTTTAACATGCGTTTAGGTGCTGGGAAGTGACCGTAATTGTGAAGCTTGATTTGTGTTGATTAAGCTAGGCGCGCATTCGAGGTGAGTTCTCTCACTATATCTAATAATAGTTGTTTTATCATTACTGTAGTACGTGTGTGGTAGCTTTATGTGATTGTATTGTGGAACTAGATAGTGGGGTGTCTAGTTGATACTATGTTGCCATGTTAACTCGGTGGGACCGAGGGTCCGGCGGGGCCGGAGGTTTTATACGCGGGGCGTAGAGACTCGGTGGGACCGAGGATTCGGCGGGGCCGAAGATGTTATCATGTGGTCGGTGGGACCGACTGGTGCCTTTTAGGCGGGTGGTTGTGGATATACATGTTTATGATTTGTTCGTAGACCTGTGTGATCGTTTATGTGTCACTATCTGTTTAGGGGTAGTGTGGAATAACTGTATTATTTATGGTGTTTGAATTCACTAAGTTTCGTGCTTACCCTTTTCCCAATAAACTGTGGTTTCAGGTACGAGTGGCTCTAAGGCGTGACGGGTACACACTGGCGCGCAGGATGAGCGGGCTGATATTAGTTTTATTTATTGAACATTGTTTTCGCTGGTTTCTGATTACTTGAACAACATTTATGATTTTGCAATTAATATGTTGGGGTTATTTAATGAGTTTTTATATATGAAGCGTTTAATTAAAAATTTTAATTTTCTTGAAATTTTGGGATGTTACATTATCAGAATATGCTCTAGATCTGACGTAGAGGAGATGTACAAGGTTGGAATGAAGCTGTATGGAAATATGCTAACTGAGAATGGAATGTCCATCACCAAAATGGTACTTGAATACTTGTGTCTAATGTTCAATACAGAAGCAGTTAAGTATTTGACAGAAAGGCAATTTCAAGTTGTTACCAACTGGATGCTTATTGAAAACTGTGGTGTGTATGTCATAACACTTGACTATGCATATCATGAGTATTATTTGGTGGATAAAGTATACAAGCACAGCATGACAAGGTTGAATGGAATGTTAAAAGCTAAGTTGTTGGGTAACAAAGATTCTAAGATGGCAAGATACCTGGTAAGAAGGATCATCAATCAAAGTTTGGGATTAAATCCTGACGTGTGTGTTCAAGATTAAGTTTTGGAAGCATCATCATCTGAAGAACTTGACTTCTCTTTCTAAAAGTCAAGTTAGGGGGAGATTGTTGGGAACTGAAGATTTGCTAAGAATGGATAGTACTGCCAGAACAACTTTAATACTGCCAGGGCATAATTAATACTGCTAGAGTGAAGTTAGTACTGCTTGTCAAGATTAATACTGTTGAAGCAAAGTTAGTACTGCTTGTCAAGATTAATACTGCTGAAGCAAAGTTAGTACTGCTTGTCAAGATTAATACTGCTGAAGCAAAGTTAGTACTGCTTGTCAAGATTAATACTGCTGAAGCAAAGTTAGTACTGCTTGTGTAGTTAATACTGCTGAAGCAAGGTTAGTACTGCTGAGTCAAGTTAATGCTGCTGGAATGAATTAATGCTGCTGGAGAATATTAGTACTGCTCATGCTGAATGAAGTTAATACTGCTCGTGCATAAAGATGTTAATGCTGCTTGTGATCATAAGTTTGGAATGCGAGAATGGTGGAGATAAATATGGAATGATTGAAGATAATCGTGAAAAAATATTCTGAAGATCAATTTTGTTTTGATAGTTATCTTGTAATTATTTTGTATAAATAGATGTTGACAGATAGCTATTGAAGATATGCGATATACGAGAGTTTTTTAAAATACGTTCTGTTTAAGAGAGAATTAACCTCAAGGTTTAGAACCCTATTTCTAGAGAAGTAGAAGTCGTCTTGATTGAGCCTGTTCATCAAGATTGAGGTTTGGTTGTAAGCTTGTGAGTTGAATTAGTGAATACAAACAGCTGTGTGTTTTCTGATATATTGTTCTTTGATTGTGTGAATTAAAGTTCTATTCCGCAGATTCTTTAATTCTGAGTTCTAAGTATTATTAGTCTTGTTAAGATTCGATCCTGACAAAAGAGCTTTGTGATTAAGACATCAATTGGTGAGCTTTGGAAGTGAATTAAGGTATGTTCCTTTGTATTTTGTGTTTGTAATTGCTTTTAGAAGGGTTCTATCGGAGTAGAAACATCATTTACACAACTAGGGTTGATTCAGTCGATTTTCTGGGTAAAAAGCACCAAACCGACAGTAGTTTCCGGATAGAATGAACGTGTCCGGATACTTTTGTTGGTAGTGTCCGGGTAGCTCTGATGATGGTGTCCGGACGATTCAAGTATCCGGGTAAGTCCCTCTTGTTATACTTTTCCGGATGGAATGGGATACCGGATGGTATCCGGATTCCTCATGTTGTCCGGATTCCTTGTGTTGTCCGGATACTTTTGTAGTTTCCGGATATTGTGGCTGTTTGGTCATTCTTTGAGGATACGAGTTATATAAATGTATCTAAAGTCCATAGCCTGCTAGTAAGTCTTATACATAAGTTGGTAAGAAGATATTTGTATGTAAATGGTTTCAGAATCTGAGAATTTTGGATAAAGGATCGAATAGCTCGGAGAAAGACTTGGAAGCGTATTTTTAAGCATTTAAGGTGAGTTTTACTTCAAAATATTTTTAACTGGAATACATATATGTGTGGAATGGATATATGATTAAGGTGTGAATATTTTGTGTTTATAATATAGTAAGATATTATATTCCTATGTGCATTACCTTACACAAGTGCACATTAGTCGGGTTCCGGTGTGCGGACCGACGGGTAGCCGGGTTTCGGTGTGCGGACCGGTAACGTTGATTATTTATTAGTTGGCTTGCTACCAATTAGTATGGCCAGTTGTGGAGGAATAAGGTGGGATGAGATGTATGTGTCTTGAATGATATTGATATACGTGTAGTATATAGATGTATATGAACAGTTTTATATAAATGGTTTTGATACAAAGGTTTATTAAACTGACAGGGATTTCCTCACTAGACCATTAGGTCTAACCCTCATTTCTGTTTTAAAAATATGTATTCCAGGTGGCGGATCGGGTAAGAGCAAGTAAATAGGACTCTTGATGGATAGCTTTTGTGAAGATGTTGGTTATGAAGTTATGGATGTATTTTGTACTTATGACTTTGTTATTAGTCAGCATGTAATTTAATTTGCAAAAAGTTTGTACTGATTTACTTATTATGTTTTGCAAGACTATGGGACCGAATGTGAAATACGATGTATCTTTGGATCATTTTATAATATAAAATGTATGTTATTTATATCAATGCAAACCGGGATGTTACACTGGTAACCTTCATTTAGACGGTATGCACTTGTATATATAAGTAATTTGTAACATGCACAAGTGCATAATGCACTTGTGCATAAAAACATAATTTATCTGCATGCACAAGTGCATACCGTCCAAATGAAAGGTCACCAGCGTATTTTTCAGTTTTTCATTTTTTGAGATTTTTCCCTAACCCCCCCTCTGTCTCTCTCTCTCTGTATATATATATATATATATATATATAGAGAGAGAGAGAGAGAGAGAGGGAGGTTCATTTGTTAACCTCCCATTTTGTATTAACTTCATCTTAGCCATTCATTTTCTTGTTAATGGGTGAGATTAAAATCATTTATTAATTAATTAAGAAATTAAGTCGTGTAATTAATTCTCCTATTGAACACAAATGAAGAGGGTAATTTTGGAATTTGACACAACCTACTTTTTACCATTAATTAAGTCGTGTAATTAATGTTCGTATAGTTGAACATATTGTTCCTATGTTCAATCCAATGTTCCTAATTGTTCAATTATATGTTCATATTGGTTCAATTATATGTTCATATTTGTTCAATTATATGTTCATATTTGTTCAATTATATGCAAACAACAGATTGTTCATATATGAGCAACTATATGTTCATTAATGTTCGATTACTCCGAAATTACACGGTGTTACTTACTAGTTAATTACTATTCCATTTAGAGCATTTAATATTGATGTCACATCATGTGTGATGTGCAAATATTAAGGCTATGCATGAACAATGATGAAATATAAGCCTAAGTGAACCTATATGAACAATATATATATATATATATTTGTTATATTTGTTCATGTTCAAATGAACATCTACGTCTACTCTCTCTTCAACGTCGTTGAAAACATCTTGATCACTCATGTTCATGATGCAACAATAGGAATTCAAACACTAATTTGATAGAAAAGACTACAAAATATTTGAGAAATAATAATATAGCTAGAATAAATGAGATTTTAATTTTTGTAACTCCCTTAATAAATCAATGTAATAAAACAAAAACATGGAATTCCATCCATGCCCTTATTTAATGGTTATATATAAATTTGAAACCACCAACTAAAATGGATTCCTATTGGTTGAATGAAGTTAATAAAGTTAACACAAAATAGGAGGTTAACAAATGAACTCAACCCTATATATATATATATATATATATATTATTTTAACATGTATACTTTAAATTTTATAACGATTAATGATGATTAAAAACAATAGGTGACTTGAATAGGCATGGCAACGGGGCGGGTATGGGGCGGGGTTCACCGTCCCCGACCCCGGTTTTGATACCTTCCCCCGGCCCCGGGCGGGTACGGGGATTGAAATCCCATCCCGGTCAACTTTTCGGTCAACCCCGGTCAAGACCCGTTCCCCGATTTCTACCCGGTTCCCCGACCCGGTGACAAAATCTGTGAAACTAAATACCCTTGATCGAAACAGTGCCATACACAATTGAATTAAACAAGTGATATACAAAAGAAAAACTCACTGCCACATAGGCTCTTAACATTTACTCTAAATTCATATTTATATAAAAAAAACTAAAATTCAAACCAACTTGGCCACTAATATACACAAGAATTTGAGCCTTTTATGCTTTAAATCACAAGAATCTATCCGGATGATGACAAAACATGATCATGAAGGTGTAGAAAAATAGCCTATAATCCAGTAGTTAGGCATAAAAGAGACAATTACACTAAATTCTTGAAGCTGCTGAAAATATTGCAATAAAATCGATTGAAGATTAAATATTTAATAAATATATAAAATAATTTTTTTAATTATATATATATACCGGGTCCGGGGCGAGTCAGACAGGGGCGGATGCAGCTTCAGAAAGGTGGGGTCCCATCCCCCACTAAAACAAAAAAATCTTGATTTTTCAAGCTTAAAAACAAAAAAAAATTAACGTTCTACAACGGTTCCTCCCAATGATTTTTTGCATGTCCCCTCACTAACTAAAAAATCAAAGAAAATACCTCAAAATCAACTAAAAACCAAAAAAAATCTTTTGAAATCAACTAAAAAATCAAAAAAGTCTTTCGAAATCGACAAAAAAAACTTAAAAATCCTTTGAAATCAACTGAAAATCTTCAAAAATCTCTTTGAAACCGTAGAATTAAGCTAAAAACACATTGAACGATTTTGCGGACCTTTAACCTACCTTAAAAGGGCCCCCAATATGCAAAAATCCTAGATCCGCCACTGGGGTCGGGGGATAGTCATCCCGGCCCCGTCCCCGTCCCCAGTTTTCTGAATGCGGGTATCCCGGACCCCGGTACCCGGTTTGACGGGGAATCCCCGGCCCCAGTCGGGTCGGATGGACCGGGTTCCCCCGGGTCGAACCAAATTGCCATGCCTAGATTTGAACATACCAAAAAGTAGAGGGGTGATGTTGGATTGGGTAAGGCTACCACTTTTTAAGTTACTCACTCTTGGATTTCATGACATCTTTTATTTTATTCAATGTTTATCCATATATTGATCAAGAATTGTGATATTAATATTAATATGAATAAACCCTTTTTTAGGTATATGGCGGTTTAACTTTGAATTGCCCGTCTGCCCGGTTTTTTTATTTATTTATTGGCGGGAAGCAATTCTTCAAATAGTTATATTTCCCGCCCGTGAAACCCGGGGGTCTGCCTTCTTGCTCTCCAAGTTTTTAATGTAAAAAATTATTGTTATTTTTTAAAAAGTAATTTTCAATTTCAGTCCTAATGTTTATGATTTTCAACGGATATGAGATGTCGTTCATAAACTTCAAAAACTTAAATTTGGTCACTCACGTTTGTGAATTCCCAATGGTTTTGGTCCTGCTATCTAATGGTCGTTAATCTTTTTGTTAACTCAAGTTAAATCCATGGGGTTATTAAGTTAATAGTCGTCCAAAACTCTAGTGACACTGTCTTGTAGACGCTAACGGGACTTGAATTAACGACTACTAGGAAACAAACACAATGTCTAATTAGTTGAGCTACGATTCACGTGAGAAACAGATTGCATAGCTTTATTTCCATTGTGTTTTCATGACGGGTTTTTTTTAATCTAGGTGTCATATTTTTTAACTACAATTAATAATGTAATAAATTAGAATATATAATTTTAAATGTTAATATGTGATTTTGAAAGAGAAAATGATAAACTGAAAAATTATTGGTATATGCATCCCTATTTATGTCAGAATTAAGGTAAATTGTGTATTGAAAATGTAACTTTTTTGATGTTAATGTGTGTGATGAGAAAAACTAGTAGATATCGTGCATTTAGCAATATATAAGTGAACTTACTCCGCCCAAACTAACCAACAATGTGTTTAAAATATGCGTCCCTTTTGTGTCGTTATAACGGAGAGAGTACACTACAAGTTTGATCGATGTGGTTTGTCGAAAATAACAATTTTCATCTTAGCACTTTTGAAATTACTAGGTTGTCATCGTGGTTTGCAAAAACGTCCAGATTTGGTCCCTCTTTTTAACAACTGTAAAAAAATCCCGTTATATGAGAGACATTTTCGACATTTTATCGAATTTTTATCTTTTACCTAATCAGAATCGATTTTATGATTTGGTCCTTGTGGTTTTTGATTGGCTAGAAGACAAAGAAAAACATATAAAAGTACGATAATGGCCCTCATATAACGAATTCTTTTAACGACCTTTAAAAGTAGTGATCAAATCCGGACGTTTTTGCAAAGCACAAAGATCACCTTCCACAACGAAAAAGGGTTATTTTTGACAAATCACAAGGACCAAATTTGTAGTTTACTCTAACGAAAAAAGTGGTACGGATTGATATATAACTAAAGGCGAAATCAGTGAGCAAAAAGGTCCTATGGTCTAGTGGTTAGGACATTGGACTCTGAATCCAGTAACCCGAGTTCAAATCTCGGTAGGACCTTCTTCCATTTTTTAATGCTTTTTAATGTAATTTTCTAAATAAAAGTTAAATTTTAAAAGAAATATATTTAATTATATAAGTTTTTTAGTTTGAAAATTTAAATTATCAATTATATATTTAATAAATCTACCATCCTAATTAACTTTTATTTTTTTATATAAAAATAATATTATATAAAATTTATCGGTAAAATAATAAATTTCTTTTTCTTATAACATTTAGGGGCCATTTACCAAAGCTTTCCGGGTAAATACTGTCTGGGTAAGAGTGTTGTTTCTGGTAAGTGATGTCCTCGATAAGTGCTGTGCTGGTAAGAGCGTTTACCAAATGTTTTTTTGTAAGTGTTTACCGACAAAAAATGACCATTTAAACCTTTTTTGTAGTATATGTTAAATAAAAGTATCTATCATTTAATGGAAGAAAAAACAAATTCGAGTAGAACCACGACAACCGTGGAAAAATGATTGACCTAATCCATAAAATAGACTCAACGAAATAGATCGAGAGCTAGCTTCAACAAAAAAACAATAGAATTTTAACTTATATAGAAAAATTAACGGCATTTAGGATTGAATTGGAAAAGACAAAAGATTCGATCATAAAAGGAATGGATAATCGATAAGAGCAAAAGAATCGCAATAGATCTCAGATAAAATAGGAAGGAATCGAGCTCTGTTTGTAAAATATTCATTATGCCAAAATTGCCCTAAAGCCAAATTTGAGCGTCGACTAAGATTAGGACCAAATCAAGACTGTGATTTGTCTCCATGTTTACAACGAAAAATGAGTTTTATTTGAATTCTCTCTCTCTCTCTCTCTCTCTCTCTCTCTCTCTCTGTGTGTGTGTGTGTGTGTGTGTGTGTGTGTGTGTGTGTGTGTGTGAGGGAACTTCTTTTGTAAACCCATATTATTATGTAAACTTTGTGACCGGATCTAGGTCATCCGATTTTTTGATCAACGGTTGAGGAATTTTCGGATTTAAATTTAATTAAAAAAATAGGGAAAAGGTAGTTTGTGAAAAGATTTAACTAGTTTAAATTTAAATTTATTAATTATTTGAGATTATCTAATTATGGTTACATTATCTTCTTAATTCTCTCCATATTTACCTACTCTCTCTCTCAAAAAAAAAATTCTGCCACTATGATGAACAAGGACGGTGGTTCCTGCCACACGCACCACTATGGACGGTGGTTCTTCACGGAGACGAAAGATATGCAGCCACCATGATGAACAAAGATGTTCGATACCAAACTCTGGAGAATCCTTCACAACTCCGACGGGTTTTCTGCATACGCACCACCGTGAACGGTGGTTCTTCACGAAGACAAAAGTGATGAAATTTTTCTGTACACACACACAATACGGTGGTTTTTCACGTATATGAAAGATATGATGATTATGAGGATCTTTTCCCTCTCCGGTGACGTCCTCCCTCCCTGACGACGATTTCATATATTTTCATAAAACGGTTTCATATATTTTTCTCTCATATGAATAATTAGATTTTTAAGTTTCATATATTTTCTCCTATATGAATATTCGGTTTTTTTTCTCTCGAAATAATTAATATATTTTTGAAGTTTCATATATTTTTTCTCATATGAAACGAAAACATAGATTTTGAAACTTAAAAAACTTGAAACTTACGAAAAAACAGTTTATGAAAAGACAGTTTTATGAAACTCAAAAAAATTACGAAACTCGTCGAAATTAGGGGGATGTCGCCAGAGTGGGAGGTCGCCGGAGAGAGAGAGCTAATTGAGAAAATTAAGAAAATTTGGTGTTGTTAAAAATATGAATTATTCCTAAAATTACGAATTTAGGTATAAAGACACAAATAACTTGGTTTACAAGTTTACACAAATAACTTGGTTTACAAGTTTACACAAAAAATTGGGTTTACAAAATAAGGAGCCTCTATTATCATTTGAAGATATTGGTAAGATATTATCGTTTGAAGACGTCGATCCTATATATTTATAACATGCATTACTAGATCATTCTTCCATTCATTAACCATTTTTGATGAACCAAAGCATCTATTTGGAATTTGTGGATCTGGAAACAATTTATTAACGGTGATAACAAATTATTATATATGCATGGGAAATCATTTTTTCCGAAGGAAAATGATTGACCTAATCGCAAGAAAGGGGCACCCATGGAAAAAAGAAAACCGGGCCGGAATCAGCATGATTTAGATCTCGGTTATATCCGACACTTGGTAAACGCGCTGATTGCTGAACGAGTCAGACTTGCTAACTGAGTCAGTCTGGGCAACAGTTAGTAAACAACCCCTTAATTTCAAGAGTTCTTTATTTTTAGAAGATTGAATCTTCAACTCATCATTAAAAGGAGGTAATTTCTCTTTCAAGTCGCCATTAAATCACTAAAAAAGTTAAAGTAATCAACATTGGCCTCTATATTTGGTAGTTATGGCTAACCCGTCCCGGCCCGAGACTGCGGGAGGACTGAAAAGGGCTGATCCGACCCGATTTTAGCCCGCTGGTACAATCGGTTACATAATTTGGAGGTTATGTGGGACTGGTTGGAGGTCTGGTTTTGGGCCCATCCCTCCCTGTTTTTTTCCTTCAAAAAACTAGTCGTTAGCTAGTCGTTGCCCACCGTCCGTATGACGTTTTTTTTTATTTTTGACCCTTTTTTTCATTTTTAAGCCCCCTAAACTCTATAAATAAGTCATATGGTGTATGGGGTAAGATAACAACTTACAAAACCCGAAAAAGAACATTCACAATCGCTATTTCGTGATTTCGGCTCGTATTCGTTCTTCGCAAGTTGTCAATCTCACAATTCTTCTCTCTTTCGCTCTTTGTCTTTGAAAATGGCCAGTGTGGAAGATTTTGAACAAATAAATTTATTAGAATTTTGGCAACAAAAGGAACATCAATTCCCGGTTTTGGCAATACCTCGTAATATACTAACAATCCAAACTAGTACCGTAGTTGTGGAGTCCGGTTTTCTCTTTGTGGTTGGATCATTTCGGTACGCAGGACAAGACTAACCCTGGAGTCCGTAGAGTGTTGCGTATGCTTGACACTTGGATATCGTTGATAGAATTAAAGACCAAACATCACTAGAGGTAGAGCTTGAAGAAGTGGAAGAAAACTTAGAAGAAAACGAAATTGCCGTTGTACCAAGTACGCCGCCAGGTACCGATAATGAAAGTAGTGTCTCACAATATGACGATGATGAGGAACTCGACATTGATGACCTCGATGAACTAACGACTCTTCAAATAATTCAATCAACCGGGACTCTACAATACAATCAACCATGTGAATAAGTCTACTTTTTAACAATTCAATCAACGTAATTTTGAATGTATTGGTAAATCGAAACTATAATAAAACGTATTTTTAAAGTTTCAATTACGTATTTTAAAGTGTATTAGAATAACACTGATTAATTTTGTTTATACAACACCAATTTGGGACCCGGACCGGTTACACAACATCTTAACCGGTCCTCTTATTTTCGACCAATCACATTTACACAAATATACATCTTTCTTCATGAATACATGCCAAATATTCATTAAATAACAATTTAGAAATTCCAATCCAACTGTTAAACGTACCTGTTCTTGATTAGGGTTGGATTTCGATAAACTTATTTGTCATCCATCTTCTAGCAACTTCAGATAACTTACGATCTTCAACTTGCAACTTTCTCAATTCTGGAGAATTCAGGATCACGAATTCAACACCTTCAACCTGAAATCCATGGCAGTAAAGCAGATCGATACTCTCCAAATGCTTACAGTTCTTACACAACGAGATCAGCGATGAATTCGTTAACCTACTGCAACCTCTTAGTTTCAATCTTCGAAGATCGCTATATGAACTGATCATCGATGCGAACTCTTTATCAAGCAGCATATGATTGTAAGACAAATCTAATATCTTAATGTTTCTTAAATTCTGAGCTAATTCAACTAGGAATCCGTTGTGTCTGTTGATCACATCACAGTTTGTGAGCGATAGTTCTTCGAGATTATCACTCAAAGCTAACCCTAGGGATTTGAATCCTTCACCTGTAACCATCGAACAACTCTGCAATCGTAGAACTCGTAATCGGTTGAACTTTGCGCCGATTTCGAACAAGTGATTGTCGTCTAAATCGAGAGGCAATCGGAGGTCGAGTTTTTGGAGATTACAACGAGTTTCGCGGATGAAATGAAGCAAACCGTCTTTGCTACCGCCATCGTAGATTAACAAAGATATCAACGAATTGCAACGATTCCCCGCTAATTTGATCAGAATCAAGCTAACAATCGATCTACAAGTCTTCAATTCGACTTCGTGAAGGTTCTTCAATCCTTTGATGAAGCAGGAAAATGAATAATTATCGCCAACGCCTTCACAGTTCTCGAAAACGAGCTTCGTTAGGGTTTTGTAACTGCAACTCCTCCATAACCAATTGAGTTCGTAATCGCCGGCGCGAATTCCTGATAAACAGAGTGATTCTATTTCTATCTGCAATTCAGGTGAGGAAGGATAGTGATCAGTTGTGGATTCCGGTGAGGCGTTTCCGGCGAGAAATATTGTTAGCGATTTCAGATTTCGAAAAGAGGAGAGGAAGTGAAGGGAGAGACGATGTCTGGAGAGGATAAGAGAAAGCGACGAGAGGTGAGGGCATGAGGTGGAGAGAGAAAGCAAGGGAAACAAAGAGACAGGGCCGGTGGAGAGGCGGAGGCGCGTGAGGTTAGGGCAGGCGTAGGAGATGGAGATGAGGAGGTTGTCGGAGAAGGCGGTGGTTGCAGCGGCGGAGGAGGAGGAGGGGGAAAGGGAAAGGGAAGAGAGGTAGGTGTGATGAGAAAGGAAGGAGGAGAGAGAAGGGTGGTTGTGGGAGAGACGGAGGGAGAGGGAGGAGACGGAGGAGCGGAGGAGGCGGAGCCACCGTTTGGAGACGAGGGAGACGGCGGAGGAAGACGGAGGAGGGAGGCGGTGGAAAATTTCTTGGAGGAGCTCGTCGCAGAGGATTATTTCCATTATCATGAAATTATTCCGACAAAAAATAACAATAATAATTGACTAAATTTATACAAAATAGGAATTAGTAATATACAATTTTGGTACCTGTGGTTTGTTGAATATTACGGGACTGGTTCTTAAACTTCATTGGTTAAATCATAAGCTTTTATGTTTGAATTTTGTTATGGAATTAGTTCCTTATCTAACGTCTTCTCACTATCTCCGTTAATTATGAGGGTTAGGGGCCATTTACCAAGCACTCACCCGTTAAGCGTTTACCGATAAAATTCAACGCTATCGTTTACTTATCAGGTAATATTTTAGTCCATAAAAAACGCATCGCTTGTAATAATTTACCCGGTAAGTGCTAACCGTGGTAGAGCCGTCGCCCTCCCTTACCGGGTAAGACTCTTGGTTCTTGTCTCGTTTTTACCGGGTAAGATTTTTGGTCTTTACCATATTCATCCGGTAAGGTAATGCAACTTGGTAAACATTTACTCGGATAAACATTTGATAAACAAACCCTTAATTGGTCGTTTTACTTTCTTTCATTTTAGTTATTATATTTATATGATTTATTATTATTAATCGCCCATTGCGAATAATTCCCCAATGATTTCATCTTCTTCCAAGAAGATCAAGGAAGACACAAAAAACTAAATCAAAAATCTTGAATCCATTCCAAATTATAAACTCTAAATCAAAAGTCAAGACCTTAAAAAAAAACCTAAGATCTAAAATCATGATGGTTTTGGGATGATTTTTTTAGGCAAGACGAGATGGGGGTAAAAACCACATTTGAACTCGAGATTGACGTATGACGAATCCCGGAGGTGGGTACTCGTTTCAAGGTTGAATCAAATAATCCTCGATTTGGAGCAGAAAACAATGTCATTTTAAATGGTTTAATGGGTTATCTGTTTCGATTTTAGGACATGATCTATATGAGGCAGTGAGTCATTTAGGGATATGACCTTAAAGATAATTTAATTTTGACATTCTGACCTATTAAAGAAAATTATTTACATAAGAAGATCATTGATTTAACGAAATTATCATTTAAGGTTATACACGTAAAACTCCCATGGAGCAGCACGCTTTCGTCTAAAATGGTTTTATTAACCGTGGTTTAAATCAAACCTATGTAAGAAGAACCTATATCTGAAATCGATTTTTCGATTTTCCAAACCTATTATTCGAGTTAATTTTCCAAATTGGTTCTTTGATTTTGAGATCGATTGTGCAAACTGGTTCTTTAAGTTCAATGTTTTGATTTTACAACGGGATCTTTGAGTTGTTTGCTTCAATATATTTCATCTGCTAGGTTTTCTTGAATAATCAAACAACTAGGGGTGTGTAGAAAGTCAACCGATTCAATTAGAACTGACCGACCTTGATTGGATATCCGATTGTAATTGGATTAGATCAGATCAAAATTTCAACATCCAATTTGGATCGATCGGTTCTTGGATAGCAGTCCAGAACCGACAAAAACCGTACCGAACCGATTCACCATCCATCCAATTATCATCCAACCACCCATCCGGTTATCATCCAACTAACATCTAATACGTTATAATTCAAAGTTTCAAATGTAATTTTTATTTTATTTTTAAAGCATTATAATTTAAAAATATCTGTAAAAAATAAAAACTAATTTTTTAGAAAAAAAAAACATAAAAGCATTGGATATATCCGATCTAATCCAATGGATTATTGGATCGGATCGGTTCCCCTCATATCTATTGAATGTCAACCGATAAACACCCCTACAAACAACACTTTGGGTTCCATAATTCTGCATATACACCTCAGATAATCAAAATGTATATCCACCTTTTGCACTTATTATATTTGAATATTTGATTTAGGGTTTATGAAGTTTAATTTATGTTTTATTTTAATCTTGATTTTGCGTTTGATTTAGTCTTTTTATTTTAAACTTTCTAAAATGAAATTGTATTAAATTGTTCTTGATAATCCATTTGGAGAAAATGAACATTCAACAGAAAACATAACAACAGATAAACAAACCCATTAAAAGGGAGGGAAAAAAAACTGAAATGCCCTCGTAGTTAACAGAGACGGTGGATGACCGTTAGTGTGAGAGACCAATTTGAAAACAAAATTCAAACATAAAAGCTTGAATTGTAATAAATAAAATTTAAGGTCGATTACGTAAGTGTTACCAAACTATGGGGACCGAATCAAGAAATTTTAAGCGTCTAACCTTCTGTGTCACCCACCTACTTTCGTCATTGGTGGCCGGAGGACTACACACCACGCGACTTACAAATGCAATTTAAGACACGCGCGACATTGAAGGCGATAAACGTGAATTTTAAATAAAATTAAAAGAAAATCACAAAACAATCCTTCATTTATATTCATGCTTCATCTTTGCCCCCTCTTCATTGGTCCCCCCCCTCCTTTTATTCAAATGATAAATTTCTAAATGATTTTGCTCCTTTTGAAATCGTAAGTAAGGGTGTAAAAGATTCGAACTTTTAAAGAGCTACTTAATAGCACTAATGTTCGACTTGCCTTGTTCAAAAGCTAGATTAAACTTTACGAGTCGAGCCATATCATTCGATCATACATTTTTTTTAACCAAACAAGATTTATATGTTTATAAATTATATAATCAAAAGTATAAAAATCATCGAGCTCGAGCACATAGATGAATTAATCGATCTCGAGGTTGAGTTTGAGTTCAAACCCGACTTTGGAAAAGTTATTTGAGCTTGAGCATGCTCGAGTCTGACATTATTTTCTTGAGTCGAACTCAAATAACCTGCTACTAGATTCAACTCGTCTCGTTTACACTGTATTAGAACATAAAAAATTAATATCATAAGGATGAGAAATGAAATTAATAATACAAGGACCCATTTTTTTGATATTAAAAACATTGGGGTTTGACTTTTTTTGGGAATGAGAAGAATAGCAATATATCCAATCCATTTTATTACAATCTCGGTCATTATCTATTTTTTTTGTGTTGAGTTCATTTGAAAATGGATGTGTGTTTTTATTAAATATAAGACAGATTTTAGTTTTTGATGTTAGCCCACATACCCGTTTTTAGAGAGAATTTGAAAAACTTTAAAAATCGGCCGAGTTAATGGGTTGGATCGGTCAAGTTATCGTCTTTTCAAAAAGTTAGGGGTAAGGGTAGGGGTAGGGGAGGGGAACCTAAAAAACCCTCGAAAAATCATGAAAAACGGATAAAAATATATTAATATGAATGTCATATTAAGGATGAATAAAATAATGGTTTTTTGTTCAATCTATTTTGTTTCAGTTTTAGTTATATTTCACCAATTTTCGATTGAAAAATAAAGGGGATATTTTTTATTTTTATTTTAAAAAGGCGATTATGCTTCTTTAACTACATTCGTTGGATCATTTGGACTTAACGGTTTGGATAAGCTATTCGGTTCTTTGTTTTTTAAAGATTCTTTCGATAACATTTTCCTATTAAAATATTGATTTTAACGTAGGTGGAGGAATTGGCATGACATCTTTTTGTTGTGGTAGTAGATGCTATCAATGAAACATTAGATTGTATGTATGTATCTATATCAAAACTTATATGTTAAAAGACAATTTCAAATATATTTATATTTTCGGTAAGTCGAGAGGAAACCATGTTGTCTTTTTAGATACAAACAAAGAGAAGTACAAATATTATGTTAACCACGCTTTCAAATTTGTAAGAGCATCTCCAACAGCTTCTCCATTTTGGAGAAAATGGGGAATATGAGGATTTTGGTCCTAAACTCATCTCTAACAGCTTCCCCAAACCCTTCCCCATTTTGGAGAAAGTTAGAGATTCCCTAAAATTTTCTCCATATTTGGAGAATACCCCAAAACTAGAAATCTCTAAAATGGGGAATCTGTTGGAGATGGAATCAATTTTTTTTGGGGATTTTGACATTTGCTTCCCATTTTAGAAAATTTTTAGGGAAGCTGTTGGAAATGCTCTAACCATTTATATAATGAATACTAAACAACATTAGTTAGTTAGATAAGTTATTTTGGAATTTTATGAAGTTGTTTTCTACATTTTATGAAAAACTACAAATTGGCAACCTTTTCCTAGCCATCCTATTTAATGATGGATGTATGGGGTTCTCGATAGTAATAAAAAAATTGAATTTCAATTAATCAAAATATTAAATAAACTTATCTATTTATTTATAAGTCACACGTTTATATCTTTATAAGGTTAATTCAAATGACAATAAGGACCTGTTTGTTAGTTTAATGAGATTCATAGCTAGCTGACTGTTTGGTAGTGGCTTAATTATATAGAAAGTGACTTATTTATTAAGCTTTTAAGAGGGAGCTTTATGCAGAAAGCCAAATTTTGTCCATACGAGTCTCTCCCAATTAAAAAACATGGTCCTTACATCTATGAAAACACCCTCCCAAACAAAAACCTTTCCAATCTATACAAACAGCTTAATTCACACATACAACTTTATTCATACATGACTTAATGGAAAACCAACCAAACAGCCCCTAAGACTTAAATTTTATAAAGATCTTTCTTAGAAATCATATATATATTTGAATCTTGCAATGCTACTAGGGATTCTTTTTGTTGTTCTCCATTGCGTCTAGAATTAATTAAGGTGTGCACAAACTAACCGCCCGGACATTCATGCTTAAGAAAAATATAAGTCACACGTCTATCATTGATTCCTAAAAAAACTGAAACCTCGTGTTTAATTGATGAACCATAACCTTAATTAAGTAACAAGAGTGTGATTAACCGATCTACCACTGGCTTTCATCGGTACAAATATTTTTACATTGTTTCACATGCTTTGTTTATTATACATTTTCAATTATTTGATTTTATTAAAAAACTTATTAGCTCAGAATGCCTTTGGTTGACTTTTTAATTATTATTTTTCATAATGTAATATACCATAAATGACAATTGTTCAAACAAGTCATGCCAAATATTCAATTAAAAAGCTATAAATAAATAGACTATAAAATTTGGTATGAATTTTATAACAAAAATTCATCAAAAGAGTAAATATATATGTATAATATTTTAATTGCATTCTCAATTTTTTTTAAAACTATAACAAAATAATGAATTTATATAATCGTTATATTTTAAATAAATCACAAATATTATCATTTGAACCATAAAAAGAGAAGAACAAGATGAAAATGAAAGGAATGTAATGTAATGTAATGTAATGTTTGAAACGGCAAGCAAGGTGTGTTGATGAAAGCATGGAGCATCTTTATTACAAGTCACAACCACTCACTCAATCAATGGTTTCTAAATTAGAACAAGAATTAGAAGCCAAAACTCCACACAGCCCTTTCTTTAAAACCAAATAATCCAACCATACATATATTATTGCTATTTGGGATATGCCAAATATATCATTATTCATCACACCTATATCCACCCCATAAAAAACAAACAACTCCCACTTTTAAATGGAATACACACACTTTCAACCTTACTTTATTTATCACATTTTTAAATTACCATTTTTGTGATTTTAAGCATCTTTAATGTATAAGTATTTAAATTACACGAAAATTAAAATTATATTTATTATGTTTCATGTATAATAAAACAGTAATAAATAATTTTAATTCAACAAATCCAAATATTACAATACACATATATGATTATTTTTTAATCAATATACTATATTATTTATTTTTCTTTACCATTTTGGTATTAATTAGCATGTTAAATTAATAGTAATTTGTTTTCATTATATTATGGAATATTCTAATTAACTAATTTTTCAAGATGTTACTCATCTTATACTTTTTATCAACTAATTTTTATCAAAAATGATTGCTTCATCAATTAGCTTTCTATATATAAAAATATTCAAAAGACATGTTTGAAAATATCATTTAGACATTTTATATCTATTAAAATCCGATGAAAATGAAACCCAACCAAACAAATATAATATAAAAACTAATTATACAAAAAGAAATGAGTTACCACCTTGATTGAAATGGATTGAGAAGATGCACTACACCTACTGATGCTCCAATTTCTCATCTATTTCCCCTTAAAAACACACACACACACACCTACTGATGCTCCAATTTCTCATCTATTTCCCCTTAAAAACACACACACACACACACACACACACACACAAGATCTCAACTTCTAAAATCTAACAATAAGTTTAAGATGTATATGCAGATCTGACCTAAACCAAACGAACCGAGTATATTTCCTCTAAAAATACGGTCTGAAAGAGTTAAAATATAGGCACATCTGACCTCTATTCTAACAAGAATGTAGCAGAATGCAAATACATAAAACCCAACAAGGAAGGTGAACCATGCATATATAGATATAAGTGGCACTATTCCAAGCCCACAAAGACTCCACCCAATACCAAAACTCAACTAAACCCGACCCGTTTTGAACCCCAAACGCACCTTTCACCACGAAAAACGCAGCACCCGGAAACCCGACCATTAACAAAAGAAAATTAAAAGCGGAGTGAGCTTTACCTGCCACCTTCCACGGCTTAATCAATAAGCACATCGGGACCAAAATTAGAGCTCCGATTTCTGCGGTTGCAAAGTTTATGACCGACATTAGACACAACCCGATGAACAGAGATGAAACCGTGACTGATTTCAGAAGAGCCCATTCTTGAAGACGGGTGGAAGTGGGCCCGAAAAACGAGTGAAGAATAGCGAGGATAAAGATTGAAAGGGAAGCCCAGATAAAAAGGCGGGATGTTGGTTGGCAGTCGGGTATTTGATATATGAAATAAGGAAGTAACGAGACAATGGCTCCCCATAAATGAACGAGAAATATGGTTTTTGTTGGGTAAAGCCATCTCCAAGATTGGAAAGGTGGTTTGGAAGATGTTGATTTATGTTTTTGTGAATCGGGATTTGACTTAGTGGCGTCGGAAAAGAGAGAAGCGGCAACCACGGGAAGGGGAGCAACAAGAAGCAAGAATGCAATCATGTAGACTCCGACGGATATGAACTTATTTGAAGCTGTTAAGAGGTACAAGAAAAAGGATTGGTGAAACTTTTCTAGGAGGTTATTGACCGAACGTATAACTCCTTCGATTAACCTGCAGTTTAAAAATAAAGAGTTACGGGTTGCAAAACCAGTGGATGAAGCTTGTATCATTTCCAAGTCCCTAAAAACTTTCCATTATATTTTCAGCAAGCAAATATTACAAAGAAATAGAGAGAACTGCTTGGAAGCACCAATCACAATGCAAAGTGGCAAACTTAATGAGCTTAATGGGACTCATGGCTTATTAGGTCAGCTATATATGATTGTTTGGTAGTGGCTTAATAATATATAAAGTGGCGTATTCAGTAAGCTTATAGGATGAGCTTTATGCAGAAAGCCAAGTTTTTTTTCCCAAAATAAGTGAAAAACGGTCAGGTTGTGAAATAGTTACTCTCTCCACCCCAAAATAAGTGTCTACATTACTATTTTAGTTTGTCCCAAAATAAGTGTTCACTTTCAAAAGTAAATGTCCACTTAATTATGTGACGGAGGACATTTCTCTCTCTATAATTAAGGGTAAAATTGTATTTTTGTTAATTAATAATTACACACTCCTAAACCCTTTGCCTTTTTCATTGTGGACGTTTATTTTGGGACGGAGGGAGTATAAGGGTAGCAGACTCTTAACAATAAGCCAAACTGACCCTGAGGTAGGCTTAGATAGAGCTTTCAAAAGCTCGTTGGCACAAATACTAGTATTCCTCAATATGGTGTCTAAATGTGTTTGTTGCCATTTGAATTCTTGCGATATAAATAAATATTCATCTCTTTTCTGGTAGAGATATTACTATGACTGCAGTAATCTCTTTTCTGCTGGTCTTGTAGCAGGATTGATGTAAATGTTTGCTCCTATTTCCATCTTTACATATAAATTAGAGTAAATTGCATATTTGGTACCTGTTGTTATATGATTTCTTTGAAAGGAGTACCTGAACTTCAATAAGTCAAAGATTGGTCCCTGAGTTATACGATTTTGCTCCAAATGTAGTCCCTGGTCACTAACCCCGTCTATTTGGTCCGTTAGTGCCAGGGGTAGTTTCGTCCATACAACTTTCAAAAATGGTCATATAACCACAGGTACCAAAAATGCAATTTACTCTATTAAAAATTAATATTTTTTTAAAAATATTTGAGATTTGATTGGATCACTGATAAACCATACAAAATATAAGATTGAATTGGAATTAGAGATTGGATAGGTGGAAGAGAGAGAAATTATTTTTTTAATAGAGATTGGGTTGGATTGGATTGTGGATGATGATAGTCTTACGGTTCTTTCTTTATGATCTAAAAACATTATATCACAAAAATGAATTAAAATGTGTATCAATACAAAATAAAACGCTTTATCGATTTAACGATAATTTTTTTATTAATGACATAAATAATCTAGAATGTGCTTTATTATAATATATTTTTGATTTTATTAATTCTTCATGTATATATATTGGCGCAAATAAAAATATAATCAGTTAATTATTTTTAATTTATCATCAAAATTATATTAAAATATTTATGAATAGAAAAATGAAATGTTTTATCAATTACTGGTAGATTTTTTTACTAATAATAAATTTTTAATTTTGTTACAATCATCCTATAAGCAAATTTCTAAATGGCGTGAGGTGTGGCGTGGCGGCGAGTTCAAACCTTAAGTCTTACAAGTTACGACGAGACTATGGCGTTTTCCAAGACGTGGCTTAAAGCGACAAATATGAATATAATACATACATATATATATATATATATATAGGGTCAGGTTCAAGGGAAAACCTCAAAAAAACGGAAAACTGAAGAACACCCTAAGAGCCCTAATCTGGGCGGTATGCACTTGTGCATACAGGTTATTTGTAATGTGCCATAACGAGCTCCACGCCTTATCTCGACGCCAAGGGATAAAACATAGCGGCACCAAGACGAGTTTTTTAGAACATTGTCTATAAGTTATATATATATATATATAGGAGAGAGATCAAATGCAAACCACTTTTATTTTGCAAACCGTCGATTTCATTGGTTAAGTTAATGAAATTGGTTCATAAAGTTGTTTCATTTGATGAAATTGTTTCATATAATTCTTTTCTTGATGAAATTGTTTCATATATTTGTGTTTTTTATGTAGTTTTATGTATTTTTCTCATTCTGGTGAAATTGTTTCATGTATTTTTCTCAGTCTGATGAAACTTTCTCATTTTTACATGAAAAACACAACTATATGAAACAATTTCATCAAATTAAACAATTTCATGAATCAATTTCATCAACTTATCCAATGAAAACGATGGCTTGCACGATTTGCAAAATAAAAGTGGTTTGCAAATGAAACTACCCCTATATATGTATTTATATAAATAAATTACAGATTATATATATAGGAGTAAATTGCATTTTTGGTACCTGTGGTTATATGATTTCTTTGAAAGGAGTACCTGAAAGGAGTATGAACGAAACTACCCCTGGCACTAACGGATCAAATAGACGGGGTTAGTGACCAGGGACTACATTTGGAGCAAAATAGTATAACTCAGGGACAAATATTTGACTTATTGAAGTCCAGGTACTCCTTCAAAGAAATCATATAACCACAGGTACCAAAAATGCAATTTACTCTATAAATTATTTGGTAGGCATGATGAACACCACTGCAGTTATTCTTGTTTTTATGGGAATTTGGATATCCAGAAAGAGACTTGATTCTAAAAAAATGGGCGTCATTTATCCAGAATTGTTATGCAGATTTACTCCAAACTTGGAGCGTTAATGAGAAATTTCAGAAATAAAGTGCCTTCTAACTTTGTTAATCCTAAAGATTTATCTGTTTTTAGTAAGCAACTTTCTTAATCCTACTGATTCCTTTCTTAAGGCTGAGAACTACATTAGGGTTTATCTGTTAAGCTGAATAAAGCTGATTCAGTTCTGAATAAATTATTTAGACCTCCTTAACTTTTATCTTTTTAATGTCATATTTCCTTGCTTTTCATCTTTTAACAGGTTCATGCAGGTTTCTTTTTACAGCTAACATATACTGTACATTAGTCTTAGGGGCCGTTTACCCAAACGCTTACCCAGTAAGTGCTTACCGGTGAGAATCTACACTATTATTTAACTTACCGGGTAAGATTCTAGTCAACCAGAACAACATCGTGTGCAATAATTTATCTGGTAAGCGAATCGTCACCCTCTCTTACCGGGTAAGACTTGGTCCTTGCCATCGCTCTTACCGGGTAAGTTTCTAGGTTCTTGTCGTGTACATCAGGTAAAGTAATTGACCCGGTAAGCACTTACCGGGTAAGCATTTGGCAAACGGCACCTTAGTATACTTCTTTTCTGGACCAAATTATTATATTCCATGTCAGGTTCCTGGTTTCTTCAGATATTTTGTACTATTATCGGTTATGGTATTCCATGCCCATACATTTGCTTCTAGTTCCCTATGTTAA
Source organism: Saussurea involucrata (assembly GCA_033807775.1). Classification (NCBI taxonomy): domain Eukaryota; kingdom Viridiplantae; phylum Streptophyta; class Magnoliopsida; order Asterales; family Asteraceae; genus Saussurea; species Saussurea involucrata. Next base: position 141,324,923 of record CM066319.1, on the reverse strand, counting down.
AAACACATACTCATCCACTATTGATCATGCTTTGGAACTGAAAATGAGAGAGCATTACTTGATGTCTGGGTTTAGTTTTCGAAGGTTAAAGTATATGATTAAATTTGAAGACACTTTGCAATTCATAAAGGAAAAAAAAACACTAGCCAGCATGTAACATGGTAAAAATATAAAACCAGCTTGTATAATATATCATAATGAATTCAATCAAAACAATTTATCATAATGAAGTATGTACCTGCCACCTCGAAACAAAAACTCCGTTTGTCTGGCCTTGTTACTAGAAGATAGTTTGGGTGAAATCTCCAAAGTAATTGCATCAACTTGATAATCACGGAAAGCGCCATGGGAACCGGTGGGGACACCTATTGCCTGACACGATAAAGTGAGAAATGTACTAATCAACCCAAAATACCCTTGTAGTAACACCAACCAGCTTCATCTGATACAAATGTACATCCTATGCTGTTAAAATCGCGATATATCGCAGATATATATCGGAAATCGGCCATACTCCAAAAATCGGTGCAAAATATCGGCCAGCGATATATCGGCCGATTTTGCCGATTTTTAGGTCAAAAAATCGCCCAAAATCGCGATTTTTAAAGGGTGTTTTTTCTTCTTAGCTTCTTTCTGTTCCAGTTCCAGAAATTTCCAAAAAAATTGAAACTGGGTCAAAACGAAAATTAGCAAAACCAAGCTGCACGAGCTCGAGATTTCGGAGCTGCATTCGTGTCCGCAGGTCGCGCCCACACACAAGTTCGGTGATTTTAGCTTACAAAATCCTCAATCGGCACCCCCCTGCGCGCGGGTAGGTGTTGGAGTAAAACCATTCAAAGGAGCTTGTAAAATGTAAACCCCTCACACTTTCATGGTTATAAACCATTAAGGTTTTACTCTTTCTTCCTATGTGGGATACATTCCCACACCCACTTGGTTTTTGCTAATTTCATCCAAGTACTCAACTTTGAGTATCGATATCTCATTTACACATACTCCGTTTTGGACACATTATGCATCGTTTCGAAGCTCTCATATAGGAGAACACAAACTCACTAAGAGTTAATTATATATAATACATATATATGTATTTAAATGTGTCCAAAGTTAGTAAAAACATATATTTTTTACTAAATTTTCCAACATATATATATATATATATAATTCTAAAAAATATTATATAAACCGATATTCCGATATATCACCGATATATCCGAGATATCGAATATCGGTCCTTGACCGATATCGCACCGATATCCGATTTTAACAGCATAGTGTACATCCATTTTGTTTTCTTTCTTTTATTTCTCTTATTCTATGCTGTTAATATCGCCGATATATCGGATATCGAACCTGGGCAAAATATCGGTTCCGAACTTCCGTTAATATCGCTGATATATGCCAATATTTACCGATATTTGAGTGATATTTTGGTCAAAATATCGGTTTGAAATACCGACTTTTTAGATGGGTTTTTTGGGCCCTTTTTAATAACCATTGGGCTTTTAGTTTTATATATTAGTTGGGTTTTTTTAATTAGTCAACTAAGTAGTCTAAGTTAGGTTTCCAATTTTCCAAACTTTTGATTAGCTCGTTTATGAAGAAGTGAACGTATTAGATGATGCTGACTCGGATGCCGAACCTATTGCTTGTGATTAGCTTATTTATGAACACTTTTCCTATTTTGTTTTGTGAAACTTGTTTAAGTTGATGTTTTGATGTTGAAACTATGTTTTTAATTAATGCATATGATATGTTTATGGATGTATACACACACACACACACACATATATATATATATATATAATATAATTATAAGAAATATTATATGAACCGATGTTTTTGGACCGATATATCCGATATCTCAAATATCGGACCTGGCCGATATTTAGATTTTTGCCGATATTAACAGCATAGTTCTTATTGATGTTTTGTTTTGTTTTTATCTTTCCCTCCCTTCTGCTTTCTTCCTTTTTCTCTTTTTCCATTTACGAAAGACAACATATATTCTTGGATGCTGCCATAAGGGTTCCAAAAGAAGGTCAGAAAGACAACTAACCTGGTTATAGAGCGAACTGACAAGAGTAGCACTGCCTTCAACATACTCCTGTACAGGGATACCAAACTTCCATTGAGGATTCAAGCTTCTTGCGATTTTCCCTACCGACTCTAACATCTCACCAATGAAATTCAGCCACTTCGAATCAAGCAAAGATACGAGTTTCTCCACCTTTACACGAAGACCCTGTCCATGCACAGCCAAATAGCTCACCACGTTTATAAGGTCAAGATTCGGCATTTGCCCATTAGATGCCTCAGCATAAATGTTTAGTGCATCTTGCTCGCCTTCTTCACCTGTGTTTGCAACCTTAATTACAAAGGCAGCTGCCATTGTTCCAGCACGTCGGAAAGTATCCGATACTTCTGTTTCAACAAACATATCCAATTTTGATTCGTGCATATTTCCATGACAATTATCAGCATGCAGCTTCCCATGGCCACCAAAAGAAGGAGTATGATAATCTCTTAGCCAAGAAGCAACCGAGTTATATTCTCCATACTGTGAGTCTGCGGCTAGCCATATAATATCTTTGGCTAGCCAACTAACTTGAGTCAATAATGAAAACACCGAGTATGCAATCCCTAAAGATAGAATCTCATTATGAGTAAGATTTACAGGATTGTAAGGAGTCACCAGCACAATAGCTTCCTTTCCATCACCACGTGGAGCCCTAATAATTCCTACAGTATTGGTAGCATATGATTGGCAAGTTTTGTTCACAAGGTTTGCTTCTGCATCAGGACTGGTGAAGAAGTAAAGAGGGTGGAAATTGTTTGGTTGAGTTTGGAACTTATGATAATTGACTTCTCCACCCAAATTCGACATATGCAGTGCTATCAGTCTTGGGATTTCTCTGCATTCACAGATGAACAAAGCAAAATTTTCTTTCTAGTCAGACTTCATCATGACTTGTGAGCTTCAAAAGAATGACTAAATACATGGAAGGAAGCATGTGAGGATCCACATACATGCCCGTGTTCCAAGACTTCAATTTCTGGCTAGTTAGATGGTTGATAAATCTGGTTGCCCCAGAAACATCCTGATCAGAGAGCATGGGAGTGGCAGAACCTGTGAGATGATCATATGAATTTCACAGCAACCAGGAATATAAGGTTGGTATACAGCACGACAGAAACACAATCCTAGTAGCAGTACACAAGTTTCTCCAACCACATCCGCATCTCAGTTTTAACTTCAATATCAATACACCTTTTCTTAAAATCAATCTTAACAGTTGTAAGGGGCAAAAACACTACAAGACAGATAAATAAGCTATTAAACGAAGAAGAACGTTGTAATAACTAAGAATCTCAAATTACAATCATCAATTACAAAGAATGAAGATCATTCAACAATCGTAGCTGGTAACAAAATTAAGCAAACCAACACAAACAACGCATTTTACCACCATAGCAAAAGTTCACACAAATCACAATATACGTGGTTCCAGTCGAATTTAACCGCATGTTAACTGAATTCAAGGAGTAAAAGATAATGAACTAACCAGGCATTAAAGCATTTTCTGAAACGTAGGTTTTCTTCGCCAGAACAGGTAACAGTAAGAGAGCCAAAACCCCAGCCGTGCAACAAACAACACTACACACACAATAATCATAAGAAAACCTACTCACTTCACTCTTCATCCATTCACAAAGCATCTAAACCTAATTATACGTAGAAACGCTTATAGTATTGCAAACGAAAGTGAAATCGAAGGAGCAGTACCTAACTAAGAAGCTGTGAGCAATAATGAAGATACCAATTCGGATAATCGGTCGATGCTTGGGTTTCTGTCCCTCAGTCTCCGCCGTTGAAGCCATCGTGATCTCGAATCGGAGCGACCGGCGACGAGCTCTTTTCGGCTATTCGTCTGAGAAATGGTTGGATCTACGATTGAAGTTACCAATGGTAAAGGACTGAAATTAAGCAAATTACAAAAGCATGCCTTGAAGTATGGATATTATGCAATAATGGTCCTTCATACAAAATCTTTTTGCATCATTGCTCTTAATTCGATTATTGTTCTTAATGAAAACTTAATACAAGACAACTTTATCAATACAAAACTTAATCAAACAACCCTTTAATGTAGTCTCTTTTGCTAGCAAACGTTAACATCTTTACCGACAAAAAAGTGTTATTTTTTGGTAAAATATAAGCTAGTGTCAGTTTTACTGTTAACAGAATAACATCCGACTTTATTAAAAAAAAAAAATACAGTTTTAACATAAATCTTTTATGAGGGACCAAGTTGTCCATATATGAAGTTTTATTCAAATAACTTGATTAAGTCTTGTTTTGTTTCTGAATACATTCAGTCGTAGAATTGTTGATTCTCTCACATGCTCATTTGCAACATTTTATCGTATATGGTAAAGCTTCGGCCCCCCTGGTTTCTTGAAATTCTGATTTTTGATCTGATCTAGAAATATGAACGTCGGTATCTTACAATCCATAACCACACACAATTTCAATATATAAATAATTAATTATTTCTATATAAATTCTAAAACAAAGTATATATAGTCATTCATTTTTTTTATATCTTAGAATTCTGCATTGTAAATTCTTTGCAATTGCTTTTTTGATAGGCATCCAAGAAGGGAATTATTTCAGTGAATAGAGCTGTTTTTTCATGGCGTCACTCACGGTTGTTCACCACCGCACCGCCACCCGGAAAAACCCACTACGGTGGCCTAAAAGACCAAGATCGGATTTTCACCAACCTTTACGGTGTTCATGACCCTTATCTCAAAGGAGCCAGAAGACGCGGAGATTGGCATCGAACCAAAGATTTGGTGATCAAAGGCACCGATTGGATCGTTGATGAAATCAAGAAATCCGGCTTACGTGGCCGCGGTGGCGCCGGATTTCCGTCCGGTCTCAAATGGTCGTTCATGCCGAAAGTCTCTGATGGCCGCCCCGCGTATCTCGTGGTCAATGCCGACGAAAGCGAGCCCGGAACGTGCAAAGATCGGGAAATTATGCGCCACGATCCGCATAAATTGTTGGAAGGTTGTTTGATTGCCGGAGTTGGGATGAGGGCGATTGCCGCTTATATCTATATTAGGGGCGAATACGTAAATGAACGAATTAGTCTTGAAAAGGCTCGAAAAGAAGCGTACGCCGCGGGGCTATTGGGGAAAAACGCTTGTGGTTCGGGTTACGATTTCGACGTTCACATTCATTATGGTGCCGGTGCTTATATTTGCGGCGAAGAAACCGCGCTTCTCGAAAGTCTCGAAGGGAAACAAGGGAAACCGAGATTGAAGCCGCCGTTTCCGGCGAATTCGGGTCTTTACGGGTGTCCAACGACCGTTACGAACGTGGAAACGGTTGCGGTTGCGCCCACGATTCTAAGGCGTGGGTCCGAGTGGTTTGCGGGTTTCGGGCGGAAAAACAATTCGGGAACGAAATTGTTTTGTATATCGGGTCATGTGAACAAACCATGCACGGTGGAAGAGGAGATGAGCATGCCGTTGAAGGAGCTAATCGAGCGGCATTGTGGCGGTGTTAGGGGTGGTTGGGAGAATCTACTGGCGGTGATCCCTGGCGGTTCATCGGTGCCGTTGATCCCGAAGAGCGTGTGCGACGACGTGTTGATGGATTTCGATGCACTTAAAGATGCTGGAACGGCGTTGGGAACCGCAGGCGTTATCGTGATGGATAAATCGACCGATATCGTCGATGCGATTGCTAGGCTCGCGTACTTTTATAAGCACGAAAGCTGCGGCCAGTGCACGCCGTGCAGGGAGGGCACAACGTGGTTGTGGATGATCATGGAACGTATGAAGATCGGGAATGCAAAATTGGAGGAAGTCGATATGCTCCAAGAGTTAACGAAGCAGATCGAAGGGCACACCATTTGTGCGCTTGGGGATGCTGCAGCTTGGCCCGTTCAAGGTCTGATTAGGCACTTTAGGCCCGAGCTCGAGAGGCGGATCAAGGCGCATGCGGATAAAGAACTACGACAGGGATTGAAGTGAATTATGTTTCGTTTTCTGACACATTTTTTCAGGTTTTAACAACATCGAAAGTAATACCATTTGTTCTCAATCGTATAATAAGAATATGCGACATTGAATATCTATTTGTGCAAAAAGTTGATTTCCAATGTTCATAGTCTAATAAAACCAGATTAATAAGCATGTGGATCCGGACATCTCTAATTTTGCAAATTGTTTTTTTTCTTATAATATAAACAAAATGTATATTATTGTAAACGATTTATTTAGTATGTGTGTATAGATTATTTCAAATCAAAACAATTGTAAGAAATAAGAGTATGTACTCAAGTTTAGAAGCGTCCAGAAAGTCATTCGATCTAATTTAAATCTATTGATCATAATATCTAATTTAAACAGTTAGCCATAATCAAATATTCAGTTATAATGGGATCGGATGGGATCTAAAGTTTCAACATCCAAATTGGATTGGTTGGTTCTTGAATGACAGTCCGGAATTCAATAAAACCGAAGTGATCCAATCCAAATATCGTTCAATTAATAACTATATATAATTATTAACCCGCGGTGTGCACTCTGAGGTACCAGACTTCAAGACGGCCTTTGGGCCGGGTCCTGGGCCAGGCTTAGCCTGGTTGGGCCAGCCATAGGCTGGGCCGAGTCGACGGGGATTAGTCGGGTGACACCCTTAAGTGGGAGCCCGGATACCCCGAAAAAATGTGTGTGCGTAAGCTTGCCTTTCAAAAAAAAAATATATAATTATTAACATTTTACGGTATTGTTTTTTTTTGTTGAATCTAACACAAATAACAGTGGTTGAAAACAACAATTAGATAATAGGAAAAGTTAAAAAAAACATTTTTTTAGGTTTGAATTATTAAGTGCTGGACCTGTTTTTCTAAATAAAACAAAAATCAGTATACTTTCTATTTTTAATGATCAAGTCTTTGAACATTTTTTCAATACATAAACCATCGATTTTTTTTAAACATGTTACGTTTGAATGCAGAAAAAACTACCTTTTGATATGCTATGAATGTTTTAAAATAAAAGTATTCAAATCAGTTTTATCATTTTCAAACCCTACGACATTCAAATACGCACACCCAACGACATCACTCCCCTTCATTACCTATTTTCGTCTATTCTCATATGTTGGTAGAGAGAGTATTACGATGGGACGTTGAGAGAGAGTGGTGACGTTGGGTGTGTTGGATATTTTATACAATTAAATGGAAACTCGGCCTTGGGTTTCGGTTTTCTTTTTGGTTTTTCAGTTTTGTGGTTGACAGTTTTACATAACTGTCTAAATATCTTATCCAAACAAGCATATATATATATATATTAGAATTTTCTAGTTCTTTCGGTGAAGTTTTTTTTCTTCTTTGTTTCTTTGTTCCCGGGATTTCTTTGTTAAGTGTTCTAACACTAAAAAGAAGAGTTGCACATTATTGGGTTCGAACGACTTCAAATATTTGTGTCGCGATTGACGAAGGTACGCATACGTTGTTATATCATGGGAGACATATCGTCGTCTAATTCCGTCGGCAAATACGGGACGATTTTGTCTTAAGGAGAGAGATCTAAATCTCGACTCAACATTTCTAGTTTTATTTTCTTTTCGTTTTTCACTTTTACGTTTATATACTTTGTTACTTCTTCTTTACATGTCTTCCTTTGTGTTTTGATGAAAGTTTGATGCACAAGGTATAAAAATGTGCAAGGGTTTGAATGACGTAGAATTCGAGAACGGTAAAATGTATTTAGTTTTTTCTTTAATTTGAAAATTTTCTAACCGGTTGCATGTATCATTTTTGGCTTATAACTACATAGGTAACCGATTTCTAAAATTTCGATTATGTATTTAGTAAAAAAAAGTGTTCATTAACTTGGTCATTCAAAATAGAAAGTTTAAATGGTTCTTTCATTTAGGAAAAAAGAAAGTTAAAAGAACTTAATTATACAAAACAAGGAAATTGATCGAGTTTTCTGGACTTTTTTCCTATAGGGTTGGGTTCCGATGAGAAATTGAGGTTAACGTGGGAAACGTGAGAAATGGTTATCAATTGCTAGATGAGAAATGGATGCGGGTTATGGCATCTCCAATCTAACCACTAAAAATGGTGGGTCCATTGAACGCTAAAAAAATCAACTTCAACCACACACTAAAAATCATTTTTAATATTCTAATAAAAATAAACATATTAAACTTTTAATCAATATATACATATATATTTACAAAAACCTAATATTATATTAATATATAATTTTAGAGGCATACTTTATTTGTTTCCAAATATAGAGGTCTACTTTATTGACCTCCATTTTTTAGTGTTTCAGTGTTGGATTAGAGATAATATCATCAATTTTTGGTATTTTAAGTGTTGAGTTGGAGATGATTTTTGGATGAAATGCACCAGACTAATTCACATCTAAAACGCAATTCATAACAGGATGTGAAATTAGAATTTAAAATTATCAACAATTCAGATCCACTTCTCACATTTCTCTCCCGATTCATTGCCATTTTCCTATATTACATTATTTGTCTTCTTAACCCCACTCTCCTCCAAAAACATATCACCAACCCAACCCTCCATGTGTTTGTTGGTGTAAATGCATGAACAAGCTTAATTTGTATCCAAAAGTATATTTTTATTATAATACCATACAAATCTTTTTTATTATCAATTAAAATATAAATTATTTAAGATGCATCCTATATTATATTCCCAAGTACTAACAGTTGAACAAAAAGGAATATGGTATTAAGATAGAGGACGTATTCATAGGGGCGGAGCTAGAAATTTGAAATAGGGGGAGGGGGGCTAGTCATCAAAGTCGTTCTTAGTAGTAAAATAACAACAAAACACCAAGTAGTAAAAGGACAACAAAGTGGTGTTTGTGAAAAAAATTCTTATCATCAATTTTATTAGATTTTGGATGAAAATCGTATCAATGTTGGCAGGGCAACGCTGAAGGTATGTATGATTAGGACATGCAAATATTGTTTGTAGCCAGACATCATTTGACCTTTTCCGCGTATATCAACCTACGTATATACGAGCCTTATAATTTAATGTTTTTAATCTTGTGATCTAATCCAATCTTCCTTCATATGTTGTAATTTTATGTTTTGTTTTACAGTATATTGATTTATTTGTTTTGCATATAGTTTAAAAGAGATTCTCATAAATATTATTTCTAAACTCCATTTAATGAATATAATTATTAATAAATTAAGATTATTAGCCAATATATAGACCGCATAGAATTCCAAAAATCTTGCACTTGAGTTGTACCAAATAAAATAACGAAGACTAGAAGGGTAAAACATGAAATATTAATCAAAGTGAAAAAACATACTTTATAAAATTTGGAAATAAGGAGTAAATGAGACGGTGGCTTTAGGCATGGCAATTTGACCCGATTCGGTGGAGAACCCGGTTCACCTGACCCGACCGGGGCCGGGGATTCCCCGCCAAACCGGGTACCGGAGCCGGAGAAACCCGTTAGTTGAAAACCAGGGACGGGTTGACCACCCCCCGACCCGCCCCGGAACCGGTATATATATTAATAAAAAAAATTAATTTTAATTTTATAAACCCATTACCACTCATCAATAAACCAAACCAAACTAATTTTGAATAAGACAAAAATTTTCATTTAAAAAAAAAGAAAAATCAATATATGGCAAACCAAACTCTTCCAAACCGTTTGCCTGTGCAAACTTTGTTTGAGTAATATTTTATTAATAAAACTATATTTTTTTAGATAAATTATATGATAGGTGTCAAAATCTAATTGATTGGTTTAGATTTTATTAGGATAAAACTTATCTGATTAAAAAGATAACTTTAATAAAAAAATTAAAAATTAAAAAATATACCAAAATTCATATTTTTCAATTCCCTACAAATAGAGACCAATCTTGATATATTTTCAACACACCAATCTTTCTCTTCATTTCAATACTCTCATCCTCTTGAAAATTTCAAAGATCTTGATTTTTTTTCAAGTTTTCCTCTATGGATCCAAACCAGCAAAATTTTTGGATTAACTCTCAACATCCTGATAACTCTCAATATATCCCTGAAAATGTTCAAACCTCACAAAAAGCCTCAAGAGCCGACCATCCATGGGACACTAAAGAAGATATGACTTTAATGCCAGCATGGGTTTTTGTTAGCGAAGACGCTACTTGTGGCAAAAACCAAAAGAAATGAGCGCTTTTTTCACGAGTGAAAAAAATACTATGATGCAACTCGAGAAGAAAATCCAGAAGGAATGCACGAAAGGAACGAAAATCAAATGAAAGGTCGTTGGACTCGACTTAACGAAAATGCAAACAAATGGATTGCTGCTTACAAAGAAGCATATCGACAACAAGGAAGCTCCGTAGAAGATGATAGTCAGCTGCCTGGATTCTCCGTTGAACGAATTGCAAGCCTATCATGGTATATGGCTAATAGGGAACAACTTCGCAATAGGGAAACCCATAACGCTCTAAAAATTGATTTGATTGAGCATATATGGCAAAAAATCGGCCCTAATAATTAACTATGTTATTTCCTTCTTTTAAATATGTAATTTCGTACTTCTTTATGTATTTCCTTTTATTTATTTTCAATTGTAAGTTTTTTATATTTATAATTATGTTTTAAAATATGAAATTATTTTTATTTATTTTTTATTTAAAGTTAAAAGATATATATATATATTCTAAAATATTAAATATATAATTTTTATAATATAATTTTTAAGATTAGTTTGGATTATGAATAAAACATAAAAAAGTTGGTTTGGATTGGAATTGAAGATTGGATAGGTGGAAGAGAGAGAAATTAGTTTTTTAATAAAGATTGGTTTGGTTTGGTTTGTGAATAAACATAGTCAGACACTTACCAGCTACCACTCCAGTCTACTTCTACGGTTCTACCAGACCTCACCGAAACCCTAAAATCCTAAATCCTTATTCCTTATTCCCTACTCCCTACTCCCTACGGCAGCACCATCTTCGACTCTTCCGCCGCTCACGTCGACCAGACCACCACCGCAACACCATCTCTCCCGGGCTCCTTTGTTTGCTGATCGGAGGGTGTTCGATAACTTAAGCATCTGGTAATTTCCATTATTAAGCCCTTCAATATCATATATTAACTTTGATTGATCAGTTTGTTAGGGTTTTATATCCCCAAAATTTGGATTACCGATCTGACTATAAATTGGTCAAATTTTCGCTTTTCAGTTCTATATTTCATCGTTTGATCTGCGCGTGTGTTATAATCGACTATTTCTTTCAGTCGTTAGCAGTTCGAGACTGTTTAGTAAGCAATGCTTTATGTTTAAATTCGTGTAGATCGGGATTATCCGTCATTTATCGAACTGTCGTTAGTTTTGCTGGATTGGGGTTGAGACAAACGGGTCGGGGAACCGGGTCCAAACCGGGGACGGGTCTTTGACCGGGCCTTGACAAAAAGTTGACCGGGGCCGGGGGTCATTATTACCAACCGGGGCTGGGGAACCCCACCCCATACCTGCCCCGTTGCCATGCCTAGGTGGCTTTGAGACAATCTAATGGATTATTGGGTATTATATAAACAACTAAATACAAGTGAATAGTTGGAGGAGATGGTAATAAAGAAACCACAAGGTTGTGGCATACTGGTTAAGGTTCATGGGGATGTGGTGAAATATCTCATCCGCCTAGAGTTCAAATTCAGGCGTACACAACAATTGTGGCCACTAAAGTTTAATCAGGACTGATGTTTTACGATCATAATTTGCCAAGGGATTAGTCTAGGTATAGCCTAGGACACCCTTAAAAAAAGAAGGTAATAAAGACCGTAATTGATGTAGATTTTAGAAAAGTTAAATGTTTACAAGAATATAAATGGAAGGTTTTGGCATATAACTTAGGGCATATCCAATGAGTCACAGTGTCACACTATATTTTACATCAAATTTTAAAAGTAGTGTAAAAAATAGTATAAATTTTAGTGTAAAATTTACGGCTTTGACAAATGTTGCAAGTATTTGACCAAAGATCAAGTCAACAACAAAAAGAATACAACATATGTTGTGTATAATGACTATATTTCACACTAAATTCTACTTCCTGTGTTCCAAAATAATTATACATAATGACAAAAACACGTAGTTGTATATGTATAATTATTCTATTTTTAATTAACTAAATAACAAGTTTACCCTTAATAACATAGACTTATAGAGCAATGAATTTCTCCACTTCATAGTTAAATATATCACGGGAAAGTACACTTTTACCTTTGAAATTATAGTTTTATTTATTAACCATGAGTATTTGCATCAACTTATATGTATCGATTATTTCTCGGGACGACCGCAAATAGCCACAAGGCTTGAACATCGTCTAGATTTGAACCCGAAGAAAATAAGATTTTCACTATATTCCATTGACCTCTGAATTTTAACTAGTATGCTATAATCCAACAGTTATGTAGACACATTTTTTTAAGCAAATTAAAATAAAATATAGACAATTGTTTTGAAAATAAAAAATATCCTACCAATATAAATTTAAATATTTTAATAGAGAAAAAAATGTATTAAAAGGGCAAATTTAAGAAAAGGAAATGTTTGCAAGAAAGGAAACCTCTTGATTGGGTTGGTCATAATCACTGTTCTAAAAGGCTCGCCACCACAGCCGCCATGGCTTGTCGTGACTTAAGGCTTGTATCTCACGCCACTTTATGTCTGTGGCATGCTATGGCCTAATGTGCGGTCTTTTGTAAATAGATATTTGTTTTTTCTTTACGTTTTTAATGTCGTATTTGCTAGTTTTTAATATATAACCTAATTTAACTTGTTTATTGTCATTGATTCATCGATTAATAGTACAAAACATATGTTTTTATATATAATATTATATATGATATAGAGATTTGCCGCCATAAGTCACGCCTTGACAAACGTCATGGCCTTGTCGTGACTCCTAAGGCTTGAGACTTGGCTTTCCCGCCACGCCACGCGTAGGTAATTTAGAACCTTGGTCATAATCATGTCATGTGGAGTGTTTTGAAATTGTTGGGTAGAATATGTGGTATAAGAGTATCCTGTCCCTTAATCTTGTGGCACACCACCACCCTTTTTGCCCATCAATTATTTGGGAAATTTATTAAAATAGTTAGTCTCTACCACCAGATTCAATGTTACCTGTTTTTTTTATTGAATTTTGATTTTAGTCAAAGTTTATCTAAATACCTTGTATATTTGTGTAAACTCGATTTTTAGAAAAAAAAATTATTTAAATTTTCGTTAGGATTCACATTTATGTAAGGATCCTATTTGCGTAAGGATTTTCTTTTGTTAATTTAATGATAGATTTTATGCAAAGAGGTGGGTTCAAACGAGAACGCTAACTATTTATGAGAACACGAGAACGGCCGTCCATATACAAGATCACATTTGATTCACGTACAAAATCACATGTGATTTTACACTACATGAAAATCTGGACGTGAATCACATATGATTTTGTACAAAATCCAGATAGTGTAAAATCACATGTGATTTTGTACAAATCACGTACAAAATCCAGGTAGTGTAAAATCACATGTGATTTTGTACATGGACGACCGTTCTCGTGTTCTCGTAAATAGTTAACGTTCTCGTTTGAACCTTTCTCTTTATGCAAATGCATAAAATATTTGCATAAATTTGGACTAAACTGAGAATTCAGTTTCAAAAGTAGCTAAAAAGTAAAGTTGGTTGATAAAATTGACTATTTTGATCAATTTCCCCGTATTATTTCTACCCCTTGTTCAATTTATAATTCAAAAACTAAAGAATTTAGTTATTTTTAAATTACTAAAATTAATTGTAAATATTAGATCATGGCTTACAAATAAGTTTTTAAAGTAGGGAAATTAATTAAAATACCCAAAGTTTGACCAACTGTTACCAAAATACCCAAAAAAAAATTTCATTTTGCAAAAATATCCAAAATACCCGCGATGAATCCCGCGATCGCGGGCTAGGGCTGACGTGGCACGTATTTTGGCCCCAAATGCCCCGCGAAGCCCCTCAACTTTGGCCGCGGTGCACTTTTGGTCCCTGCCCGCGATCGTAGCCCGCGATGGCCCGCGATGGACCAAAATTTACACTTTTGGTCCCTGAAAATTTACACTTTCAGCCCCTGTACTTAGACGAATCTTGCATGCTTTTACTGTTTTTTCCACAATTATTGTACTTTGAAGACCGATTTGTGGTTGAAATTCATTTGCATGTTTGAGATTTCATCCATAAATATCTGTAGTATGCAATTCACAATTCACACTTCCTCTTGCTTTCTTTCTTGATTTCTCTCTTGCTTTCTTTCTTTGAATAGATTTCTCTCTTCTCTCATTTCATCCACAAATGGCATCGTCATCAAACCCTAAGTCTACTCCTGAAAAAATGCCACCTCAAATCGAGGTCGCCATAGCAAAAAAGGAAAAGGAGATAGATGAACTAACAGAAGAGTGGAAAAAAATGATGGACAGGAAGGCAGTCCATTTGAGAAAGATCGAAGAGGAAGACAGGGAGATCAAAAGGATGAAAGGGGATATAAAAGCTAGGGAGGCTCGTGTTCGTCGAGAACAAGAAGCAATTCACCATATTCTGCAAGACTTTGCAATTATTCAAGCGAAGGTAAACGAGAAGCAAGCTTGGATTGATGAAACTAAATCAATTTTTAAGTAGGTGGTGGTTGTTTTAGTTGTTTTGTATTTTTTTTTCTTGTTTTGTATTTTTTACTGTGTTGTTGTTTTGTATTTTTTGTTGTTGTTAATTTCTCTGAAAAGTAGTTTTTAAGCCGCTGAACCACGGTTAGGTTGGATACATCATGCAAGGTCAAGTCAGAGGTTACCTCATTCATGGGCCTACTTCTCTTGTAGAATATATGACAACCCTCAACTCATTTGCTAAAGTGTGTGCGGGTTGTGGTACACAATGGCCATACGTGGTTGCAAAAGCAGAAGCCGTTGAAGAAGGGTCAGAAAGATTGAAGATGAAGAGCTTGTTGGATGGAATACAAACTAGCTGTGTTATCAATGTTCATTTAGAAGCATATGTATGTGTGTGTATATATATAATATGAAATGGGGTTTTGACAAGTTGGTATCACTGGACTCATTTAAGAATTGTGAAAATGGGTATTTGACGAATGATGATTCATGTGTGTTTGGAGCTGAAGTGTTTTAAACACACATGAATCATCATTCGCCAAATACCCATTTTCACAATTCTTAAATGAGTCCAGTGATACCAACTTGTCAAAACCCCATTTATAAACAATTCTACCTTCTCCTATTGCCATTCACGATATCTATAAACACATTCAAATAATAATAATTTAAAACGATTTAATGAATTAGTTAATATATGATTATTATGTTAATGCGATAGGAGTGTAAAACAAAATTGAAAAAAAAATATGAGATGTACCATAAATTAAATAATTAACTATAATGGTGTAATTTGTTAAAATTAAAACGTATCTAATATGAATATATAAACAGACATGTGTACTCAGAGTTAACATTCACTGCCATGGATGCAAGAACAAGGTCAAGAAAATACTAAGAAAAATTGAAGGTCTCCTATTTTCTTTATGTGTGTAAATATATAATACGAATATATATATATATATCATTTACAAACTAGCTGTGTTATCAATGTTCATTTAGAAGCATATGTATGTGTGTATATATATCATTTACAAATCAGTGTTTAGATCAACAATATCATATGGGTTTGTTCCATATGGTTCAAGCTGTGACGGGCCCGGGGTGTGACTGACAGAATGTCTCCTTGGCACGGTTGAAGGGGAGGGATTTGGACACTCTCCACGAGTGTGTCCTACGCATTGGCACCGAGTGCATTTTGTATCTTAGCTCCTTTTAGGCGTCGAATTTGGTACCACTCTTGTTGAAAGGCCCGAAAGTAGTCCATAAGATTAACAATCGGACATCTACGCGCAAAACGGGAGAGTGCATTCACAGACTCTGCACTATTCGAGGTCAGAATGTCATACCGTTGTCCAGGAAAATGGGCCGCGGATCACCTCTCCGGTCCAGCATCGTCAAAGACTTTGGCTGCTTCCTTGACACTGTATCGTAGCATATTCATGTACTTGTTAAACTCCCGATCCGTATATGCTCTGCATGCCGCCCAATAGACATCCTTGTAGGTGGTAATACGTTTGTCCTTGGATTTGGCGTTCATCTCCAAATGTCGACAACATATGGCGTGAGGGGCGTTTGGGTACATGGCAGAGATTGCGGCGCTTATGGAAGGAGCCCAGTCAGACATAAACACCAACCCTTGCGGGTCTCCGATAGCTTGTCTCAACATGGACAGAAACCAAGTCCACTCGTCCCCGGTTTCGGACTTGCCTACGCCGAAAGCTACTGGAACGATGGAGTTATCCCCGTCCATGGCAACCGCCAGGAACATCATACCCAAGTAACGGCCCTTTAAATGGGCTGCGTCTATTATCAGGACACGACGTAGATTTTCCAGAAATGTGCGGATCTGCAAAAACATAGGTTAAAATGTTATAGTTTATAATGTGTAAATGTTATAGTTTATAATGTGTAAACATATGACGTGTTAAATACGTACCGCGGGTCCAAGGGCCACGAAGCACATCTCAAACCGTCCACGTGAATCAGTCCGTAGCTGCGTGACAGTACCAGGGTTCTGCAGCTGCAAATTATATAAATATGTCGGGAGTCGTTCATACGACTCCTCGAACGTGCCTCTCACCATAAACAGTGCATGGCAGCGCGCACGCCACGCTTGGTGGTAATCAATCGTGACGCCAAACTGCCGGTGAACGTCGTGGACGATGTCCTTTGGACGCAATGACCTGCTAACATCAAGAAATTTGTTTTTCAGGATCGCACCCAAAGTCTTTTTGCCGGCTTGTTTGTGGTGGGGATTAAGTTGCGTCCTCGTACAAGTGTGTACGTCGTGCAACTTTCTAATCATTATCGCCCCTCCTTTGGGACCCGTGTGAATCGCGTACAACCTCCACTCACACTTTTCTCTAGCACATTCAACTACGTATTTGATTTTGTCAGATGCCCGCACGCGACTTTGGAAACCCTCTTCCAAGAACTTGAGTCCGATCTGACTTGCTAAGAGATCCTTCGAATCGAATATCTGACCTGCTGTTAAACTTTCGCTACGAATATAAGGTGTAGGTTCGTAGCTTTGTGTCTGGGTATGGGAGTCTGGAAGAATAGGGGGCATATCAAAAAAGTCATTTATCTGACTACATGATTTTCTACTAGGGGTATATTCTTCGTGATCATCATTATCGGTGTCTGATCTGTCTATTTCAGAATTACCCGTTCTGAAAACGTGGGTTTCGTCATCAGCAACTCCAGCAGTACGCCATTCGTGTGGTTGTGGTGATGGTGGTGGTGGTGGTTGTTGTTGTTGAGAATCAGGCTGCTCTATTTGGAGGTCTTCGTCGTCGTCACCCTCCTCGTCACCGTCGGATACGCCGGGATACACAAAGAGTAATGGGGGTCTTTCTGAATCGACTGCAAGGTGCAGAAAAGTAGAGATATCCCCATCGTTGGATAAATCCACAAATGACCCATCGCCATTTTTAAACACTAACTTGCAAATATCAGAAGAGTTGATTCCACATTTTTGCATGGCGTATGCAACAAACTTCTGATAAGTATAGTTTACTGACACTTTTACACCATGCTTAGATTTATAAGCAAAATTCCACTCATTGTTATCTTGCACCCATTCACCATCAAAACAGAAATATAGCTTAGCTTTTGCAACAGATGAACTCATTTTTTCAGTAGTATCTCAAACACAAAATATTGCAGAAAGAAATATTGCAACAATGAAATCGTTGTGTGAGAATTATGGATTGAATTTTACGTCTATTTATGAATGAAACAACCAACATATCAGAAAACCAATCTCTCATTTCATCCACAAACTGATATTCCAAAAACATTGATTTAACATTGATTGAAACATGCAATTGAATTTCAACCACAAATCGGTCTTTAAATTGCAATAATTGTGGAAAAAAACAGTAAAAGCATCAAGATTCGTCTAAGTATAGGGGCTGAAAGTGTAAATTTTCAGGGACCAAAAGTTGAAAATTTCAGGGACCAAAACTGTAAATTTTGGCCCATCGCGGACAGGGACCAAAAGTGCACCGCGGCCAAAGTTTAGGGGCTTCGCGGGGCATTTGTGCCCAAAATACGTGCCACGTCAGCGTATCCTGCGATCGCGGGACCCCATCGCGGGTATTTTGGGTATTTTTGCAAAATTGAAAAATTTTAGGGTATTTTGGTAACAGTTGGTTTGACTTTGGGTATTTTAATTAATTTCCCTTTAAAGTAACCACAAAACTGATAGTACGATGGATAAACACAAGAGAATAATAAAATCAACATAAGTAGTAATCATGACATTTGCAAATGCGTTCGTAGCCACTAGCAACTTTACTTCAAGGACGTGTGCAAAGCTTGCAGTCACGGGATTAGATTGCAGAAGTGTGGGATCACCATTTGCAGAATTTGTTTGATCCAACTTTATTTAAAATAAAAAAAGTGAAACTAGTTCGTTTTGGTTGTTTAAAAGTGTAACACCCTAAGTTTTCTACAAATGGTCGGGGAACGATCGGTGGAACGGTCGGTGAACGACGGGGGGAAACGGTCGGTGAACGATTGAGTAAACGGTTGGTGAACGATCGAGAAAACGGCCGGTGAAACGACCAGGAAAAGGCTCGAGGAACGGCTAGAAAAATGGTTGGTGAACGGCCGGGAAAACGGTCGGGGAACGACCGGGAAAACGGTCGAGGAATGGTCAGGAAAATGGTCGAAAAACTCTCAATACGGTTGGGGCTACAGTGCCCGTCGACAATGCCCAATGGCCAGTCGCGGGAGTGTACCAGCCTCGGTACATCCCGGGCGACAATTCCTAGAGATAATGCCATCGGCACTGTCGTATGACATAGTCGCGAGCGGGTCCAATGCTTGTAATCTGATTTCCGGTCTATTTCTTAGTTGGCCATAACTTTCTCATTTCTAACCCAATTGAGGCGATTTAGGAAGCTATGGATTTGTATTTCAATGATTTTAAAGATGGAAACAAAGAGAAATAAAGTTTCCTTAAAGATTTTGGATCCCTAGAAGTCGAAAGGTAAACCTACAACTAACCATTTCTTAACCTAGAGTTTGGTTCTTTTCACCTCAACCATCATTTCTTCTCTTGGGTTTATTTGTATATGTTTTGGGAGTAAAGGGGGTGTTATTAAAAAGATCTTCATTTTAGATCTAGAAGCTTAGCATGAAGATCTAAAGTCTTCATTCCTGGGAAGCTAAAAATGAGTTTGGAAACTAGGTTTAACCTAACGTAGCAAGTTGAGTTCAAGTTGATTTGTGAAAACTATGTACATGCCAAAATGTCCATTTTGAAGTATTTATGTGTTTTACTTGATAAATATCAAATGTGGGTTTATGTGATGAGTTTTGCTTATTTTGGATATTTGATTTTATAAATCTTGTGAAACCCCCATATGTGGGATTTTTGGACATTTTGATAAATAAATCATATTAGTATGCTTCTCTGATGATTTAATGTATAAACGGAGGTTATTTGACGTAAATGCAGTTTTAGTGTATTTGACTTTATAAACCGTTTAAAAACGCATATTATTATGTTACGAGGCATTTTGGAAATATAAATGACATAATTTCATTTGGAAAGTGATTTGTTCCAAACCACGGGGAGTTTTCGAGTTAATCATACTTTTGGTCGTTGTGTTTGCATAACTGTTGGTTAAATGTGTTTTATTGGATTGTCAATTAAATTGTGGAGCTTTTGGCTCAGTTTTGACTCAAATGAGTCTCAGGGACATGATTTGTTCGGTTTGATTTGCTATGTGTCGAGCTTTTGGAGTTATATGAAACTATGCATTTTTATTTGTAAGTCAAATGTTTTGAGTGTGTTGGTCATCCAATTAGAGTCATGTAATTTAGACTGTAATGCATTTGATCCATAGATAGGAGTTGGTCTTTATTGTTTTAAATGGGACGGGTGTTCCTATGTTGTGACCAGGGTTAGTCATTGGGTTATTGGGGGCCTTGTGGTGCGGGATCTTGAATTCGAACATCTGTCATTGACCCGATGATATAATTTATGAGTCATATTTTATGGGATAGTTATGCCTAATTTGTAACTAGTTGAGACATTGGGTCATTGGGGGAAACTTGGTACGGTTATGTGGAGTCGGGTACTAGCCATTGATCGTAAATGTAATCCTAGTGAATGAGTACGAGTAGGATCATCGGGGGCCCATACCCACACATATATTGCGGGTCGGAGAACCCATAGCTATTGATCCTTATATGAGCTCTATAACTTGGGATGTAGCATACTTTTTTGTTCTGCCACTAACCATGGAAGTCGGTATTCCCCGTCACCGAAAGGTGTTTTTTGGGTATTGAATTATATCCATGTTTTCCGGTGACATTTTGATTATGAAGTGTTCTTCATAAGCTATGATTTTAGGTTCTGAGCCTTACTCATATTTTGGTATTTTGAATAATAAAGTTTCACTTGAATTTCAATATTTGGGCATTTATCATTATTCACGTTTTGGGTGAGTATTGGGTTTCAAATTCATATTTGAATGAATGTTTTTGTATTGGTGTTTGTCATCACGAAAATGATGGGTTTTGGAAAAGATGTTGCGCTCATATTTTATACATGTCACTTTAGAAATCGTGATTTAAAATATCACTCTTATAGTTTATCGTTTTATATAAATGATGAATACTCTTGAACTTACTAGGCTTATTTGTCGGCATGTGTATCAGGTCATTGGTGGGAATGGTACTAGCGACGCTGTGGAGAGTGAGTGCTAGTGACGCACATGAATGATCCAGTTATTCGATAATGTCTTCCACCTTCGGAGATAGCGAATGTTATTGGGTTTTAGTAACACCTGTCCCTAATCTAGACTTTGTGTAAGGTTTAGATTACCAATTGTTGATGTTAAATCTAGATTTTCTATTTGAGGTAATTCAAGTATTGATTCGTAGAAAGAGATTAATCCTTTATTTGGTGTATTAATGAAAATTTTAACTTAATCGCTCTTTCCAAAATTGAGTGTGTTACAAAAAGAAAAAAAAACAGTTTTTTCCACTTATGTCTTACCGTATAAGAGCTAATGCTAATTAACCAGTTTTTTTCCAGTAAGAGCTTAAAACTCTCAGGCGGTGTTTGTTTTTTAAGACGTGTTGAAGTCTGAAGTCTGATTCCACTTCTGATTTTTAAGAGGTGGAGTTGAAGTATAAAATCTGAATCAATTAGACTGTTTGTTTTTATCTATAAACGTCCGAATATGTATAATTTTTTATTTTATTCCTCAGAATGTTATACTCTTGAGTTTATAAAAACAACAATTCATTTTAATCAAATTATACTGCCATCCATTTTTAATACATTCAGAAATTCAACTTAAATATGTCAATTGATTCAAATGCATTATTCCTCACAATTTCTTATTTTAAAGTAGCCATATATGTTTGGTCGATGGTACTCCCATGCGATTGAACCTCTTCAACATCATCATCGTCAGTGTCCCCTTTTTCATTGGTTTGGTCGTATCTAGAAAATAACTCATCACTTAAAACTTCTTTTCGTATGAAGTTGTGAACCGCAAAACATGCAATAACGTCTCTTTGAAGCTTGAGTTAAAAATGTCATTCTTTTCAATATTGGAAAACGTGCTTTTAGGACACCATAAGCACATTCAATAACATTTCTATGTTTTGCATGAGAATGATTAAACTTTTCATATTCTTTAATTGCACGTCGATGACGGAAATCTCCAAGCCAATATCTAATATTACGACACGGTGTCATAAACCCTAGAGTATTCGAATATGCAACATCACACAAATAATATTTATCTGAAAACAATAAATAAAATAGTTATTAATATGAATATAGTAAATATATTACCTTTAAATCGTTAGTATACCTAAAGGAGGAAATGGAAATCCAATAGCGCCATCTGTTAAAGTTTCAGACAAAACTCTAGAATTATGTGCAACTCCTTCCCACCTGGTGACAACAAATGTAAAAACCATGTTGAAGTCACAAATTGCGAAAACATTTTGATAACATTCACCATTTCCTCATCCTCCATAAACGTTGTATTGAAAAGGGACAATAACATGTATTAATGTAACACCCCAAAAATTGGAACAAACAAAAATTTCCAAAGATAGAAATGTGGTATATATAGGGGTGGCAAAAAGTGATCCAACCCGCCAACCCAACCCGAACCCAACCCAATAGTAGCAGGTTGGGTTGAGATTTTCAACCCATTTAAGTTAAATGGGTCAACCTACCTAACCCAATAAATAAATGGGTTGGGTTGGGTTGAAATTTTCGACCTGTTTCCAACCTGATTTCAACCCATTTATAACATGTTTTCAACCCATTTACAACATGTTTTTAACCCATTTACAACCCGCTTTCAACCCATTTACAACCTGTTTGTAACCCATTTATGACTTGTTTTTAATTTATTATCATTATTTAATTATAATTAATAATTAAAAAGTTAATAAAAAAACTAAATATGATTCCACTAAAGTTTAAACAGAACTGCTTCGGTCATTCCATTTCAATATTCCATCGTTCAAACTTTCAAAGTCTAAACTCTCTAAACCATAGCCGACACTTCCTTCCCGTTCCAGCCAATAGATCGACGCCAACCCTAGAAACTTATTTGTTTGACTTTAGTGTTGTGTTACTGAAACTTTGAACAATTTATTTCACTTTATCGTTGTGTTTTGTTGAAACTTTGAACAATTTATTTGGTTTTGTGGTTGTAACTTGTGTATTAGTCATGGAATTATGTTTTAGTCCTTTTTTATTTTATTTAAAGTTTTAAAATTAAATGGGTCAACCCAGGTTCAACCCATTTATTAAACAAGTTGGGTTGAGAAAATCATAAACAGGTCAACCCGCTACCAACCCATTTAAGTATCAGGTTGGGTTGGGTTGAAAATCTCAACCCATTTACTTAAACGGGTTGGGTTGGGTTGAGATTTTCAACCTAATTAATAAATGGGTTGAACCCGAACCCAACCCAACCTGACCTATTTACACCCCTAGGTATATAAATATCAAGATACGAGCCCTTCCCAAAAAGGGGAAAACAACAACCGCTTGTTAATTATAAGCTTTAATCAAATGGTTAAAGATAACCACCTAATAATCTTTTACTCTAGAGAAATAAGATTACAATTAGGTGTCATCTACAACTCAAAATATTGTTCTTTGATGAAGGTGTCTCCAAAATGCTCCCCCAAGCTTACTCCTACGACCAAACTATATCTTATTGGCGATCACGTCACTAGAACCCGAGATACATGTCGACACCAAACAAGTATTAGGCTAAAAATCCTAGTGAGTTTGAACAAATAATAAATAATGACAAACTGTGATTAAAGCTATTTATAAAGCCATAACAACCAATTATATGGAATCAATGGGGGAGAACCATATCACTCTAACAAGTTTCACCTCAAGAGACAGTTTACCTTAGTGTCTACTTCTGTGAGTAACACCACAAGGCCCGACACATTTAAGTACCACCTCCAAGGCATTACCTCAAATGGTGGAGGTCCTAATGCATACCTCCAAGGTGGCACCACAAGACTAAACCCTCATAGTGCCTACTCCAAAAACTCATCCATAATTTCATGTCAATAGACTATACACATTTACCCCAAGTAGAGATTGGAACAAAGTACAAGAATCATAATAAGTAGTTTCACCTTTCTTCATGTCCATCAAAATCCAAGTAAATGAGGCTATTTAGCAAACATCGAATAATGAGTAAATGCTTGAGAAAATCAAGGAGAGTGGTTAGAATCAATTCATGACATGTATCTAATTTTTACAAAGAATTTAAACTCACATAGTAGGTTGCAAGAAAATCTAAACACTTGCAAAACCCTAGAAGTGTGGAGGAAATGGAACTTGAGGCTTGAATGATACTTGAATCTTCACACTTAATGACCTAGTCAAGCTAGCAATGCTCAATAAATGCTCTCAAGAAACTTTAGGATTGAATTTAATGAGGAGAGAGTTAGAGATGAACAAAATCGCACCTTAGGGTTTTAACAACGCGGTGTAACACCCTAAAAATTTAGAGTAAATTTAAACCTGAATAACTGCGGCATAAAACTAAACTAACATAGACAAATCACCCAAAAAGGGTAAATAATTGTACGGCGTTTACAATACAAATAATCGAGTGAAATAAAACTCAACAACCTACTAATCTAGACTATCAAAGTTCAGATTATAAACGACGTGTTGCTATCTCGCTCTTAAAAGTATATCAAGTCTATACTCAAAATGTTCGCCTCTATGCTCATCCAAAAATGCTAATTTCCCTCCACGACTCTCTGCTCAAACCCGAGGAGTCCCACCGCTAGAATGACCTGTTATACATGTCATTTTAAGAAAATGTGTTAGGCTAAAGCCTAGTGAGAACAAACAATTATAATTGAGAAGATAGTAACATTTGATGTAAAAAGGCAAATAATGGAGTTAAATAATTATAAACGAACTTCTCAAATATACAAATACCTCTTGGGTTACTGGGGGAGTCCCGCTTACCAACACAAGTGACGGAACACGATAGTAAGCCACTTGACATGTTAGTAAAACCTAACACACAATAGAACACATATTGGATGCTGAGTGTGGCTACTTAAAACGCACATTCATGAAATGCTAACATCCATGAACGTATTAGCACGTAGGACTTACAACATACCATCGATGCCTAACCGCGCCTCAATGTGGAAAACTAGCGTTCCAACATTGGACATAATTGACTCTAGTGCTTATGGATCTATTACACTCAATACCAACAACAACGATTCCTAATCACACACACACACACACACACATATATACTAGGACTATACATTGATTAACTTACAACAAAATTCCCATAAACAATTCCCATCATGATGATATATATATACAAAATCCTTTCATGGTGCATCAATACTTCGCATAGTGAAACACCCTAAAAATCACAATAAATTTAAAACTTAATTCACAAGATTTACACTACATCTTCCAAAACTTTCATACATAAATGGAGAATTGGTAACGAAGATTCGTAATTACAACTGAGCTATCAAAACAACCTACTAATCTAATTCATAACAATAAGATCTGATTATAAAGGTTGTCTAGATAATCTCCCAAAATATCTTCATCATAACTAAGCCCTCCATTTAACCTTCAAAAGTTATATCCCAAGAGTTGCTCTCAGCTCATCCCTTTACATCCCTTCCCGAGCTAGTACTCGGTAAGAAAATTTAATTTGGAAATATTAGGCTTGCGCCTAGTGAGAACATCTAGTTAAAATTCAAAACATTTATAAGCTTTGAAATTCCAACTTGTAAACAAAGCATATAAAATAACTTTTTCCCAAACTTTCTTACCGTACACATAACATCTTTCGATGATGGGAATCATACCCGATTCCATGAATATGACAAACACTAAGTAAGTCATAGTATCACGTTTAAGAGCGCCACTACGAATCACTGAGGATTCTAGATTACAGCTCATTCCAAGAAATTACAATTAAGCGTCATGCATATTTCTTGGTGGGGAAGTAGGGATTACAACTAAGTGCCATGCCTATCCCTTATCTTCCAATAAAAAAACGGGAATTACAATTAAGAGCCATGCATATTCCACAATTTCACGTCATAATACGAAATGAGAATTACAATTAAGCGTCATGCCTATTCCTCATTTCAAATCAACGGGAATTACGATTAAGCGTCACGCATATTCCGCGTTTATCAAATAATGCTAGTGCCTATGGAATCCATTACACTTCCTAGCATAAGTACGTACACAAAACCCAACATATAGAAATTCGTATCATACTCGAAGTTGAGTTATAAGTTTATTCGTACTACTAAAGTTGAAATCCAAATGATCAAGAATGTCTCCTGTCAAAATTACCGGAAACTCAATAATTACCGGACACTTCCGAAAAAACTATCCGGACTAAGTGTCCGGAACTCGTATCCGGAAACTATGAATACGGGAACAATCCGGGAATGGTGTCCGGGAAAAAATTCC
Source organism: Saussurea involucrata (assembly GCA_033807775.1). Lineage (NCBI taxonomy): Eukaryota > Viridiplantae > Streptophyta > Magnoliopsida > Asterales > Asteraceae > Saussurea > Saussurea involucrata. Next base: position 141,298,682 of record CM066319.1, on the reverse strand, counting down.
GGGAAATGATATCAGGAAACAATCCGGGAGATTCAATCCGGGAGATTCAATCCGGGAAATTAATTTCGGGACCGGGAATACCATTCGGGCTCGATTCCGAGAAACTCAATCCGGGGAACTCGGTTCCGGGATTGGGAATACCATTCGGGAAATACCATCCGGGAAAAGCAATCCGGGAAATTAATTCCGGAATCATCCGGAAAACTTCATTTCTGGACTGTTCGAACCTAATTCGTACCAATTCGCATTTCCAAATTCTTCCATCGATTTAACTATACTTCTATTGATACATATAAACGAAATTCGAATATGACTTCAATTTCAAATAATGAATTCAACGTATTCATAACAATCAGAGAAGAGGATGAACTCACCTGCAGGACTCGAAATCGATGAAACCAAAATCAGAAATCCAAATTTCAATTTCTCTTTCACCAACACAAATCAGTAACCTAAACGAAAGAAGATTTACTTGTGATTACCAATTTCTCAGGAAACTAACTTGGAGTAATTGATTGAATTTTCTTACCGAAAGCAAACCCTGTAATTTGATTCTCTTCTCTGCTTTTCAAACCGACTCCAAACACAGAAATTGAAATAATTTCAGTTCTAACTGACTTCCTATTCTTATACATCAAATTTCACCAATTTACAAAAACTACCCCGAATTTCACAATTTCACGAATTAGCTTAAAACTTTAACCAAATACACTTTCAACCCTTTCGACATTTCGTTTAAAATAACACATTCCCATTATTTTAAACGTTCTCCCAAAATAAAGGTACAATAATTATGGAAATTTCGAGGTGTTACACATAGTTTCCAAAACACCTATTTTAACAATAGAAGTTCATTTTTTCAAGTATCTTGTAAAAAGCCACCAAAATGTCAAAACCCTAATTTTTTGCTCCATAAATGTTCAACCTCATAAATTTGGAAGAACACATTTTGATATCAAGTGGACCATAAGGAAACCCAAGTATGGTCACCATTTACCTTTACCATAAGGAAACCCAAGTATGGTCACCGTTTTCGGTTAAGGAGGCTTATCGGTCACTGGATGGGTTACATGAGGTGACACCTTGGTCGAAGTGTGTGTGGTTTCGGGGACATATTCCGAAGCATGCTTTTTGCATGTGGATTGCATGCTTACGTCGTCTTCCAACACATGACCGCCTTTTTGCTTGGAAGGACGATCCGCCGGACATGAGATGCGTATTTTGTGCTGCATGTATGGATTCTCATGCACATTTATTCTTCGAATGTGGCTCTCCTAACCAGATTTAGACAATTGTTTGTAAAGAGGTGGAGTGGAACGGGTTCCCAAGTTCGTGGGATGATGTGGTTGCGGCTTTGGCTACTAGGGCGGGTGCGCCTAAATCGTTGAGCCATAAATTGGCGCTTTCGGCTACAGTTTATTTTGTGTGGCAAGAGCGGAATAGAAGGACGTTCTCCAACATTTACCGACCGACGCGGCAAATTGTTAAGGAGATTATGGCTATTGTGTTGCTTAAAGTGGCGTGGAAAAAGACTCGACAGAAAATATGGGTGATCGATGATGCCTAGAGGAAGGTTCTTGGGTGGTGTGTTCGGCCTTGATTGGTGGTGGACGAGGAGTTTGCGTTTTCTCATTTTTTTCTATAGCTTGTATTACTCCATTAGTTTGTGTTTGTTTTGGTTGCTTGTTGCTTGGTACGGTGTGGTAACCAAGTTCTTTTGTTTTTTTGCCGTTTGGCCTTTGTTTTTTCTGCATTTATAAAATTGCCTGGAGTTATTCCTCTAAAAAAAAAATTCATCCAAGTAGAAACTCTAAAATCTCTCAAAGAGAGGTTTTGATGAAAACTCAACTAAATCATGAAAGATATAACAAGGAGATGTTTAAAAGTTTAAGAGTGCACATTTAACATGTATAAAGTTTAAGAAAAGAGGATGAACTCCCCTTAGAAGGTTTGTAAAGTGATAACCTAGTTTTCTTGAGAAAACCCTAGAAATGATGAACTCTAGATATGGAAGGAATTGATCACTTGAAGCTCTTACACATCTAGGATCTTCTTCTTTGCAACAACTATACTCTAGATAGTGGGGTGGTTTCTTGAAACTGTAGAAATAATAAATGAGAAGGGAGGGAGAAGACTTGGGAGAAAAATCGCCCAAAAAGGAGAGGGAATTGATCTTAAGCTGAAAACGAGAAAAGTGTGGCTAAAACTAGGGATGAGATTGGGACCGGACCGGTACCGATCCGGTTGGTACCGAGTTTTTTTGGGACTAAAAAGTAGAACCGAAAACCGAACCGTATGTACCGGTTTGGTACCGGTTCGGTTTCGGTCCCGGGACGGGAAAATCGGTACTAGGACCATTTAGGACCGAAAATACGAAAATGTATCAAATAAATATCAAAACCAATCGCAAACCAAAATATTTTTATAGTGTTTCAAATGTGTATCAAAACCAATCCCAAACAATCATAAGTTTAACAATCAAATGTTCAAAACCAATCAAAAGTTCAACGATTTTCGACATTCTTTTATGCTTCTTCTTTTCCAATTTGTTCGTTTAGGATATGAAATATCTTCATTAGAGAAATATAAGATTAGTTTATTTAAGAGATGATATGCATACTTAAGAAATAAAAAAAACATTCTCTATTAATATTTCGGTTCGGTTTCGGCATTTTTCGGGAAAATCCCGGTACCGAATCCCGAATCGCGATTTTGTCAAATACTTGGAACCGAATACCGAACCGATTACATGGTATCGGTTCGGGTTCGGTGCGGTACCGGTTCGGGAAATTGGTACTTGTTAATGCAAAAAATTGCACTAAACTGTCTTATGCTGAAAATCGCATAAAAATACGATCTAAGGTTTGGTTTCGGACCTTATCAACTATAGATTGAACCATAGAAATAAACAAGAAAAATAACAAAGAAAATGTAGATGAAACAAGAGATTTTGGTGACGTGGAAAACCCCAAAACGAGGGAAAAACCGCGGTCGACTTGTGAGAGTCGACGGTGTACTATAGTAGCCAAACAGGGGCGAAAGTCCTTTTGTAACAGGTGTTTTGTGTACAACAGATTACAAATAAATGTAAAAATGAGCCTAATCATGTGTAAAAGTCGTGCGTTGTGTGTAAATCGTGCGAAATAAGCTGTCGTCGTTGTTTGGGTAAAAAATCACACCTCACGACCGACGATAGAAAACTCAAATAACATTTTCATAAGACCACTATTGTATTTAGATAAGGTCTTATAGGTTATTTACTGTTAGCTCCAATCTTTCTGTTTGTGAAAGTAGTGAAAATAGTCTAAGTACAGAAGTAACCCACAGAGGCTCTGCAGAAGAACCCAAGAATACCGAAGGCAAGAATCAGCAAAAGACTGCTCACAGAGGACCGAGCCGCAGAACCTCTGTCACCCTTGACAGAGCCTCTGCGGTTTATACTGAAGACTTAGAAGATTTACAAATATCTTTCTACTGTTCCAGGATCCGTTCATCCACTTGTTCTAGGCGTGCCCTGACATCAACTACACGTGTCAAACTCTGATAGGGCTCTGTCAGAATTGGAACATGCGCATTAAATGAACATCGTACCTGCTACTGTTCATACGATCTTGTCTACTGTAGATCAGTCCTTATTGTCTAAAGTATGTCCCCTTTATAGTAGTATAAATAGAAGACTCATGTTGAGTTCTTCTATTAACAAGAACAAGAATCAGATAATTAGAGCTACGCACAAACACACACACCAACAGTTAATTCTTGTTATGTTCTTGGTGTTCTTAATATATATCAAATACAGTAATCTTGGAGATATTCATCTGTTCTTACATACTGTTTATTTGATATTGTGTGTTCTTCTACCTTTACATTATCTTTCAGTTCTTAAATACGCTTCCGCACCATACAATCTGAACTAACTGAAAGTTAAGATCATTGTGAAGAAAACAGGAACCAACAATTGGTATCAGAGCAAACCTTGATTTTTAATATCAAGGGATCCACTCTAAACTATGATCTTTGGTAGAAACTTGGATTTTTAACCTATTCTTCATATTAATCAAACAATTTCTGTTTTTCTGCCATTTTCGATTCATTCGAACTTTGGTAAACTTATAGAATCTGTTATTCTGGTTAAAAACACCATTTTAGTGCTCAGCTCAAAGCTTTTAAGCTTAAAAACTTCATACGATGCATCCACTTCATACTCTGTAAAGCTTGCTGTTCATACCCTTTTCTGGATAATTTTATCACTCTTAAAATGACTCATACAAACAACTTCTTCTCTTCTGGTTCCTTAACCAAACCTCCCACTCTTCTTAGAGAGGAATACCCTCAATGGAAGATTCGAATGATTCACTTCTTTGAGGGTACTGACAAAGAATTGGTTTATTATATCCGTAACCCTCCTTTCGTTCCCATGATAACTGTACCTCGTGTTCCTGGCACAGACGACACACCATAAATCCCAGAACACACAAAACCAAAGACCCAGAATAAATGGTCTGATCCTGACTAGGCAAAATACGAGGTTGCTCAGAAGACTAAGAGAATTCTGATTATGGCCATTCCAAATGACCTTTTCCAATCCATGGATGCATGTGAATCTGCATATGATCTATGGAAAGAACTGGAAAAACAACTAGAAGGAGGTGCCAAAACCCAGAAGAACCGCATAGCCCAATACATAAATGAATATTATGCCTTTAAAGCTCTGCCAACAGAATCTCTGCAGACTACGTATGATAGGTTCAACTCTCTAATAAACAAGTGCAAGAAGTTTGGCATCCACAGAACTTCTGAAGAAAACAACGTTATGTTCCTGAAGTCTCTGAATGAAGAATGGTTTCAGTTATCTATGTCTCTGCAAACAAATCAAGACTTAGATTCCTGGACCTTATCAGACCTCTATGGAACATTGACAGCACAAGAGCCTCAGGTAGCACAATAAAAAACCCAGATCATTGCACCTCTTGCATTAGTTGGTAAGACTACAGAGGATAGAGAGAAACCAAAGAAAGAGAAGGCAGTAGAGGAGAGAAAGGAGAAGAAGAAGAAAATCATGATGATGGAAAGTGAAGAAGAATAGGAAGTAGGAGCAGAAGAAGAAACAACTCTTGCCTCAATAGCTAAATCTTTAGCTCTCTTGACAAGAGAATTCAGCCGAGGCTACCAAAAGAAATCTGGAAATGAACGATATGAAAGAGATAATCGAGAGAGAGAAGGGTCAAACGACAGAAACAACAGAAGTGGTGACCGACAGAGGTCAAGTGACAGAAATGACAGAGGAAATGACCGACAGAGGTCGGAAGACAAAGCTGGCAACACTCCACAGATTCAAGAGTGTTACAAATGTGGTAAGCCAGGCCACTACGCAAATGAATGCCGAACCGAAAGAAGTGGTGACCGACAGAGGTTAGATGACAGAGCTGGAAACTCCACACAAAACCAAGGATGCTACAACTGTGGAAAGCCAGGTCACTTTGCCAACGAATGCAGGAGCAAGTCAAATCGCCCTCAGAGGGATGCAACTTTCTACAAAAAGAAAGCTGAATACTATGCTCAGAAGTCACTAATGGTGAACAAAGAAATCTGGGAGTCAGACACATCCTCTGACGAAGGCGAAACAAAGAATGCTCTATTCTGTGGCATGGCAGAAGTCAGCTCTGACTCCGACAGTGAGGTATCCACTTCTACCTCTAACTCTAATACTGCAGAAGATGATTTGATTAAACTTAACATTGAATACACTGAAATGAAAAAGACATGTGAAAATATTCAGAAAAAGCTCACCTTCTATGAGAGAGAAGGTAGACTTCTCACTCAAGAAAAAACTAAAATCTTTAAAGAAAAAGAAGAAATTGAAATGGACTGGAACAAAAAGTTAAATCTTTTAAAAGAAAAGATTTCTGAACTTAATTCTTCTTTGAAAACAAAGTCTAAAGAACTAATGGACGGTGAGTACGACAGAATGAACATCCTAGCTCTTAAAAATTATTTTCAAAAGGAAAGAGAAGTCCTCTGTCAAGATTTACTCAGAAGAGATCTTCAAATTAAAAAATTTCAAGATGCTCAGAAGGTGTACGAAAAAATAAACACACAAATAGGGAGACGGGGAATTGGCTTATGTGATATAGATCCTTATACCAGAACCAAAAGAGACAAGTCTCTGTCCTCTCTATTTCACATTGGAGATACAAGAAAACCTGGATTTCCAAATCTTCTCTCTGTAAGTAAAAGGCAAAAAGTCTCTGGGGAACCTCACAAGAGGAAACCTCTGAAGATGACAAATGTGTGGTTTGAAAACACAGATTTGTCACCTTCAATCTCTGTCAAAAGAGAATCCAAACCTAAGAGGTATCTGAAAACTCAAGATCAGATAGGAATCTTCAAGTTTGGTAATCCCGAGACTCAAACTCAAGTTGCATTTGTCTGCATGATGAATTCTGAAAAGAAATTATCAGCAGAGGCACCTGAGTTCAAGCCAAGAATTACGGAAGAAAAACTTGATATCTCTGAAGAAAACCTCTGTACATCTTCCAGCGATCAAGATCTCTCTGAAGAAAACATAACAGATACTTCTGTTAACTTAGAAGATAGTTCCTTAGAAAAGGAAGAAAGTGAGTATGGCTCATGTTCCGAAAGCCCATCCTCTGTCGAAAGAGAACCAAGTGACTCAACCTCTGTATATGAGGACGATTCATCCTCTGACGAATCAGAGACTGACTCTAAGTCAGAGATCGGACCTAGTGACACAGAGGATTTTAAACAAACCTCTGAAGTTCTTAACAGAACTATTCCTCCCAAGGAGAAAATCACTGGAATTCCTATCTGTCCAGACTTTTTGGATATGTGCAAACAAGCCAAAACCTCTCTTGAGCTTGAAAATTTCAAACAACAGAAGTTAATGTCCACTCAAATTCCAACGAGTTCAAAGATTTTAAAACCCTTAAAACCTGTTAAAGAAAAACTAACATGGCAACAGAAGGGTAAATGGACAAAAAATGACAAATCGTTTTCTTTTGTGACAGTAAAACCTGCAAAAGTTCACCACAGAAGGGGTACACTGAAGGCCACACTCAACAAAGGATTTTGCAAACAACAATCTAGCCTACATAAACCTTCTTGTAATAGAAAGTCTAATGTTAGGATAGACTGTAATACCTCTGTGCCCCCATTTAATTTCTTTAATGAAAAGTTCAAGCAAATCTCTTCGCACATTCAATACTGTCATTGCTTTGATCTTATGTTTAAGTTAAACCAACACTTCAAAAGTCCACACTGTCATCTCTTTGTACCCAAAGGAAATGATAAATCCAAGGGTAAGAAGAAACAAAATATTCTTCAAAAGAAGCTAAAACAAAGACCAAGAATGCTAAGGCAAACTTGAAGACCCCTAACAAAACTGGACCCATGTGGATATGGGTACCTAAAACTCTCTAATTGTCTTGCAGAAGCAGTATGTGCCGATCTGGTATCTAGACTCTGGATGCAAAGAAAAGAATGATGGTGGATCTGTGACCTTTGGAGACAACAAAAAGGGGCACATTAAAGGCTACGGAGTCATATAGAAGGAGAAAATAACCGTACGCAAAGTTGCATATGTTGATGGACTTAAACACAATCTTCTCAGTGTTAGTCAACTCTGCGATACGGGATTCGACGTAATGTTCAAAAGAACCTTCTGCTCTCTACAGAGTGAAGATACAGGAATTGAACTTCTCTGAGCCGAAAGAAGAGGCGATCTATATCTCATGAACTTCAATACCAAGAACAAAGACAAAATATGCCTCGTCGCTTGTAAAAGTGAGGAAGCATGGTTATGGCATAACAGGTTCTGCCACCTAAACTTTCATACTCTTGATAAACTTGTAAAACTTGATCTAGTCAAAGGTCTGCCAAACGTCAAATTTAATAAAGATCATTTATGCTCTGCCTGTGAAATGGGAAAACTCAAAAAGGCTTCCCATAAAGGAAAAACTGATGTATCTTGCCCTAGGCCTCTGTGCATGCTTCATGTTGACCTCTGCGGTCCAATATCTACACAGAGCCTAGGTGGCAAGAAATATCTGCTTGTTTTGATCGATGAATTCTCAAGATTTACATGGGTTGAATTTGTCAGAAAGAAATCAGATGTTCCAAACATACTGATAAACTTAATGAAAAGAATCCAAGTTCTGTATGAGTGCAGGATTCAGAAACTGAGAAGCGACAATGGCACAGAATTCAAAAACTCTGTCATTGAAGCCTATCTTACAGAAGAAGGAATTTCACAGAACTTTTATGCTGCACGCACCCCACAACAGAATGGCATGGTCGAACGAAAGAACCGCACGCTTGTGGAGGCCGCCAGAACTATGCTGATCGCATGTGGATTACCAATGACCTTTTGGGCAGAAGCAGTATCAACCGCTTGCTATACCCAAAATAGATCAACCATTGTAAAGAGGCACATCAAGACACCTTATCATTTAATCAACAAAAGACGACCAAACATCAAGTTCTTCCATGTATTTGGATGCAAGTGCTTCGTCTTAAATGATAGAGAAGCAAGAGGAAAGTTTGAAGTAAAAGCAGATGAAGGCAAGTTCATAGGATACTCTACAACTTCCAAGGCCTACAGAGTTTATCTTCTACGATCTCGAACGATTGTAGAAAGCATAAACATTTCTTTTGACGATACCTTCCAAATGACTTATGAACAAATCAGTTCAGAACTCGGGCTAAAAAGGGAATCCTCTGGCATCTCAAATACAAGAGAAGAAGACTTAAATCTTCTATTTCAAGAGATGTTCCATGATGATATTGATCCCTCTGCTGGAGCCGACAGAGCCTCTGGAGGATTATCTTCTGTCAGCCAGAACGAGAAAGGTATATCTCTAACTGGTCCCTTAAATACTTCATCTTCTTCTGTAAATCATACAGATGCAAATATCGAGGGGGAGCCAACAGAAGGTGATACAACAAAGGATACAACCACATAAGCTACTGAAATACCAACTTCAGCAACAACAGAGGAACCAATACCAGAGGAACACAACGACTCAGTCTCTACTTCCTCAGAGGAAAGAATACCAACACTAATTCCAACCATCCCACAAGCTGAAAAACCAAGCACAAATACAGAAGCCCCATCTACAACAGAAGGTGCACCAAAACCTCAGAACACAACCTCTGAAGATCAACTTGATGACTTCGATGATCATCTTCCAAGAACAACAAAATGGACAAAAATCCATCCTCCAAGCCAAATAATCGGCGAACCTTCTGAAAAGGTAAAAACAAGATCAGCCACTGCTAACTTTTGTTTCTTTACAAATTTTATTAGTGTGATCGAGCCAAAAAGGATTTCTGAAGCCCTTGATGACCCAAACTGGGTAGATGCTATGCAAGAAGAACTTCTGTAGTTTGAACGAAACAAAGTCTGGACTCTAGTACCTCTGCCACGAGGGAAACAAGCCATAGGGACTAAATGGGTCTTCAGAAATAAGAAGGATGAAGATGGGGTGGTTATCAGAAACAAAGCAAGATTGGTGGCCAAAGGATATCGCCAAGAAGAAGGCATAGATTACGATGAAACTTTTGCCCCTGTCGCACGACTCGAAGCCATAAGAATATTCTTAGCCTTCGCAGCCCACAGAGGGTTTAAGGTTTTTCAAATGGACGTGAAATCTGCTTTTCTAAATGGCGAGATCCAAGAAGAAGTATACGTCCAACAGCCACCAGGGTTTGAAAGCTCTAAGTACCCAAAATATGTGTACTACCTCGACAAAGCTCTGTATGGACTGAAACAGGCTCCAAGAGCATGGTACGAAAGACTTTCTACCTTTCTTCTCGATAATGGTTACGACAGAGGTACGACGGGTACTACTTTGTTTTATAAACGGAAAAATGAAGAAATTATACTTGTACAAATATATATGGATGACATAATTTTTGGGTCTACAAATACACAAGAGTGTAAAGATTTCGAAAAACTCATGCAGAGTGAGTTTGAAATGAGTATGATGGGAGAATTAACTTTCTTCCTCGGACTCCAAGTAAAACAATCATCAGAGGGAATTTTCATAAATCAAGCTAAATATGTCACTGACATACTTTCAAAATACAGTCTTTCTGATGCCTCTGAAATGAAGAGCCCAATGGCAACTGGAAATAAGTTAGACGCAGATCCAAATGGCATATCTGTGGAGTGCAAGCTCTACAGAGGTATGATTGGATCTCTGTTATACTTAACAACAAGTAGACCTGACATAATGCATGCCACATGCCTCTGTGCAAGATATCAAGCTAACCCGAAGGAATCCCATTATAATGCTGTAAAGAGGATCTTCAGATACCTCAAAGGGACCAAAAATCTTGGCCTCTGGTATCCGAAGAACTCTGGTTTTGGTCTTAAAGCTTACACAGATTCAGATTATGGAGGATGCATGCTCGACAGAAAGAGTACCTCTGGGAGTTGTCAATTCCTAGGTGGTAAACTAGTCAGCTGGACCTCTAAAAAGCAGAACTGCGTATCCACATCTACAGCAGAAGCCGAATACGTTGCTGCTGCTAGCTGTTGCTCCCAAGTTCTGTGGATGAAAACTCAGCTTAAGGACTATGGCCACATCTTATTCAAGATTCCCATCTTCTGTGACTCAAAGAGCGCCATAGCAATCTCTGCCAATCCAGTACAGCATTCCAAAACAAAGCATATCGATATCCGATACCACTTTCTGAAACACCATGTTGAATATAGGACAATCGAAATGCACTTCGTGTCTACAGAGTACCAGCTTGCAGACTTATTCACCAAGGCACTAGATGAGAAAAGATTCCTTTTCTTGGTGGGTAAGTTGGGAATGATAAACATGAGTTAAAACCTCTGTAAGTATAACTTAATCTTCTGTAAATATGTATATACATGTTTCTGTTGTTTTATTTATTTTATTTTATTTGATGTATGTAAATTCTCAAAACATCAAAAGTTCTTTAATTCACAGAGCTTCTGTGGGTCTGCTCAGAACCTCTGACAGCCTTCACAGAACCTCTGATGAACTTGACCTATGTTCTATGCACAACTTATCTTATTTGATCCAAGCATAGGTCAAGGCGGAGCAGAAGGAGACCTTGAAATGATCTACAGAGGTTGATCATTCAAGGGGGAGCCAAAGAAGAATTCTGATCAACCACAATCAACAGAGGTCAAAAATTTCGCCGAACAAAGGAAAGTCAAAAAGTGAGTATCTCGTACAAATCCTTCAAGAAAACAATTTTCTAGGACATAAATTTCCAAATATGTACTAGAAACATTACTTATGACATTCCAAAAAGAAAATAATCAAAACGATTGATGAGTCTCCCTTTATGAGAAATTTAAGGTTCCAGAGCCTCTGCTGAGCTCAACAGAGCTTCTGTAAGTCAGATCCTCTATTACTACAAATTACACATAAGAACTCGATCGATCATCTTGAATGTCATACAGAAGGCCTCAAGACAAAAAGTTTCATACACCACAGAACTTGTGCTAACAAATCAAGATATTTGAAGTTTACACGTACAAAATCATTTTCGAAAACAGTTTTCTAGGACACAAATTTCCAAATATGTCCTAGAAACACTGCTAAAGACATTCCAAACTTCAAATATTCAAAAAGATTAATGAGTTCTTCGTTATTAGAAATTTAAGGTCATAGAGCCTCTGTTGAGCTCAACAGAGGCTCTGCTAGGGAAAACCTCTATGATCATAAATTTAAAATAGTAACTCTATCAATCTATTTGAATGTCCTCGACAGAGATCTTTTGAACATTTGCACGCCAAAAGTCACTAAAAGGTTAGTCACAGAGCTCTTTCCAACACAAGAACCTCTATTGATTAACCTAGGCAAAAATAAGAGTTACTCGCACAGAACCTTATCCAAAACAGTTTTCTAGGACACCAACTTCCAAATATGTCCTAAAAACAATTCTTAAAACAATTAAAAACTTTGATGATAAAAAAGTTTAATAGATTTTTAGTTATGAGAAATTTCCTCTCATAGAGCTTCTGCTGGCTCTCACAGAGCTTCAAAACCTCTGTGAATACAATTTCCACTCTAAAAATCTATCGATCCTCTCCAATGCTTTTTCAAACACTTTTGGTAAAGGTGCAAGCAACAGAAGATAGAAAAGAAAGGTTTCAAAACCACAGAACTCTTACCACTACAGAGCCTCTGTCATTTTAAAAAATTTGGGAAATTCTGTAACAGTAACGGTAAATTTCTGCGAGTGAAAATATTCTGCAAGTTGCAAAGCCCACACGCCTAGCATTAATGGGCCGCGCACGACGTCCTGTCATACTCTGACACTGCTGACGTGTCTCATTTTCATTGTACGTACATCGCACACGTTTGTATGGAAAGTTGAACCAGCCGTTTACACTCAAGTACGGACCCCAAAAATTATCCACTTCCATATATTTACCTCTTCAGATTCTACCGTTACCTCTCACTATAAAACCTAAGTTACCTCTCCTCATAAATCTTTACGAACTTACTTTCTTCTCCGGCGAACCATTGCAAAAACCTGCAAAATTCTTATCTTCATACAAGAAATGGCCTCCTCTTCTCAAGTTATCTCCCCTGCACACTCACCGGCGAACTCCCCTGAACACTCTGAACATTCAGAAAATCCTGAAATCGCCAGAAACCTGGAGCAAGATAACTTCGGCGATGAAGCAGATTTTGCTCCGACCACCCACCTTCAAAACTTCTTAGCACATGAACATTTTGCAAATGTTCTACCTTTAAAACCCAATAATCACTACCTTGTTCCTTCAAGAACCGCTTTTGGGAAAGCACATGCTATACTTCTCCATATTTTGAAACAACATATTCTCTACCCTCTTCTGACCAAAACCGTGGACAAAATCCCTGCCAGATATATAAATCAATTCTGGCAAAGTTGCAGATTTGATCCAGAAGACCGACAGATCAAAGGGTACATCTCCAAACCCGATAAATCCGCACATCTTGAACTCAAGTTCAACAGAACTATGTTCTCTCTTGAGTTCAGCCTACCCACAAGAGGTCTTCTAGGGTTAAAGACCTTTGCACAGGAACCTACAGATGAAGAGCTCTGCAGGTTTGTCGAAATGTTGGGGTACAACGTACCACTCAGAAAGAGAAATGACTTCCGCAGAGGTAGATTACCACCTCTGTGGAATACACTCTTTTCCATACTCAACAGACGCTTAACCGGGAAAGTGGGGAGTCCAGATCAATCCTCACACCAAATACTAGCCATCATGTACGGAGTCTACTACGACCTACCTCTGGACTTCACAACACTCATGATGCAAGAAATGGTTAACACCATTGACAGAAAGATCACCTTCCAGAAGAAAAGGTCACAGACAACAGGAGCTCTACCTCCTCTGCAGTTTCAAAGAATTCTAGGTGTTCTGCTAGAGCCTCTACTCTTGCTCGAAAAATGGCCAATGGAGGGGCCAACAACCAAGATGTATGCCATGAACAAAAACACCCCAACAGAACATGCTGATGGATACCCACACTGCAGACCTCTGCCAAAGAAACTTCTGGGATATGTAAGGGACGAAGAACTAGAATTAGAATACATACGCGATCATAGGACTCCAGAACTAAGTCCTATGACACCCCCGCGTCTAGGAGCCCCCATAGGTACAGAAGTATTAGATAGGTTGACAGATGAAGAATGGGCAGCTGCTTTTCAGAAGCATGAAGACGTTCAAGCCAGATTCCGTGCTTAGAGAAAATCCATCTACTTTGCCTCAAAGAAACAAAAACTCTCCGCCTTAACTCCTAAAAAGAAAACAAAGAAGAGGAAAACCCCAGAGGGTACTTCAACTTCTGTTGTCGAAGCTCAACAATCTCCACCTCATGCAACAGAGGTTGGATCATCTGCACCTCCCTCTCCTCCAAAGCACAAAAAGAAAAGAAAACATAAGTCCACAGAGGAGGTGGCACCCAAACCAAAGAGAAGAAAGAGCAAGAAAACAGGGAAACATCTGTCTCCTATGCAACCAATAGCAGAGGAAGAAGTGGCAGAAGAAGTGACAGAAAAGGTGACAGAATAAGTCGCAGAAGAACAAACCCAAAAATCACCTGTGCATTCCCCAACTCCTCTCAACTATGCTCATCATGGGAATTTCTCTGACTTCCTCCAACGTCCTGAATTTTCCAACACTCTTGACATTTGTGGATGGACTGCAGAAGCTCTGTCACATGAAAACGAAGAAGCCGCAGAAGATCCCGATTTCACAATCTCTGGAGTTGACTCAGAGTTAGCTGATGATGACCAAACTCCAAGAGACAATCCGGCTGAGACCCCAGAGATACTGCAGAACCCCTTCCTTCAACCTGGCCTTGATGTTCACAGAAGAAGCCCAGAGCAAGTAATCTCTACCTCTCATAGTACACAGGTTATGCACCCCCATGTACAAAACCTTTTGGCACTCATCCTATATACGACTCCCTAGGTCCAAGGGAAGAAGAGGTAACAGAAGAAGAAAAGACAGAGGAAGTGATTAGGTTAAATGTATTGACAGAAGGGATCACAGAAGATGTGGTTAGAGCAGAAGGAGAAAAAGAAAATTAAAAAGAAAAAGATGCCGAAGAAGAAGAAGGCACACATCCACAACCATCTCCCAGTGCAACCCACACTTCTATTACCGCTGGTCTAGCAGGAGAAGGTAATATTGAAAAAGAGCAGCACGGCTCGACCCCAACCCAAACCATCCGGACAGAGGAAATTCTTTCAACCTCTGTACCATTAATAACCGGGGAAACCATTCCAGGGGAATCCTCTCTAAAGGATTTGCCATTAGTAAGTGATCTACTGCCCCATATCACAACATAAATCCTTGCAGAGGAATTTGTTTCCTCTGCCACACGCACACAAATAGGTCCAAACATCTCTTCAGAGGAGATTAGAGTGCACACAGACGAAGGGATTCTAGACAAATCCCCGAGTCAACTCAAGGATAATCCTTTACCCACCTCTGGAGTAGATAAGGACAATGTCCTTGACAAAACTTCTATAGAGATTGAAACTCAAAAAGTTTCTTCTCGAGCGCCAAAACAGGACCGAAAGAAGGCGTCTCAGGAACAGAGACACACTCTGGTGATAGATCTGTTCACCCAGAGGTTACAACGAGTTCACATGTATCAAGGGATGAGTTCCAAACCCTTGTCACCTCTGTGAACCAAACAATGAAAGAGTTGCAAAGCTCTCTCAAAACTTTTGCAGAATCAACATCTTTGGCTATCAGAAATCTGAATACCAAAATGAACAACCTGTCCACAGAGGTACAACATACCGTAGCTCAGATAAAGTCCTATGCAACAAACACTGCAAGCTCTGCAGCTGCTGAATTCGGAAAAGCCGCCACCGCTGCCTTCAAAGAGTCTGTCAAGCACTTTCTTCAACAACTAAAAGAGCAATCCTCAAAATCTAAGGGTCTCACACCTGAAGACCTGAAGAAGGCCTTAGACGAAGTTCAAGAGCAAACAACCAGAAATACTCAGGCCATGAAGCCTTCTGACTACATGACTAGAGCTCAAGTAACAGAACTCGGCCAAGGAATACTTGATCAGATGACCGAATTCATCAGAGCTTTCACTGCTGCCAACGCAAACTATGTCAGAGAGTTTCAAGCAAGCGTCGGCAGAATGCGCTATAACACAGAAGCAGAGCTCCAAACTCTTCTTGGACTCTGTGATGATGTATGCGCAAAACTAATAGCCGCAGGTGCAACTCCTCCAAAGAAACCAGATACATCTTGCAGGGCAGAGGGTACAACAAATAAGGATCAGGATGACTCTGATGATGACCATCATGGTCCATCAGATCATCCTGAGGGGGAGAATCGAGGGGAGAAACAAAGGGAAACAGCTGTAAGCAGAGGTCTACCCGCTCAACCGGTATCCGCAGAACCAATATCCTCTGCAACCCCAACTCAAACCCAACAAAGAACACAACAGTCCACAGGCAACAACCACCTCTGTGAAAATGGTCTCTGAAGAAACCCCTGCTACAACCCAAACACCTGAAACCCAAAGCAGAAACCAAACCACAGAGACAACAACCATCTCTGTGGAATCCATTCCTGGAGAAACCCAAATACCAGAAACAACCCAAGTTCAACAACAGAAGACCACTGAGGCAATATCAACCTCTGTGGAATTTCCTTCTGTATTTGGAGAAGATGTCCAAATCCAAGAAGTGCTCCAACTCCTGACATCCTCCGAAGACGAACTAACTTCCCCAACACCTAAAACCAACCCAAGAACCAAAAACATTGCTCACAAAAGAAAATATCAGAGCAAAACACCTGAAACCTCTCCAACAGAACCCAAATCACCAATCAAGCCCTCTGAAACTCAAGTGTCAAATCCAACAGAGGCAACACCCACAGAACCTCCTACAATCAAGCCCTCTGAAACTCAAGTGTCAAAACCTGCAGAGGCAACTCCATCTCTACAAGAAGATCAGCCGAAGGAAAAAGACAAGGGCAAAGGAATAATGACAGAGAACCACAGAAGAAGAAGCCCAAGCATCAACCTCAAACAGAAAAACTGATGAAGAGCTCTTTCGATGCTATTATGACACCAAAGCCAGAAGAAGAAGACTGGGCTTTTGGTACAACTCCTCTGTCAAATATTCCTGTTCTGGATCCAAAGGCAAAACCTTCAGAGGATCGAGTAGCAGAAGTCAAGAACCAGTTAGATGCTCTGCGCAGAACCTTACCTCAACCACCACCACCACAAATGGAAGAAGTGGTATACAGGTACTTATACAGCAGAATGGGCATAATGGATCAACCAGAACCAACCATTAAAGACCCTAACTTCCGTGCTGACCTCGAAAACCTATTCACCAGAACAAAACCCAAGCCCAAACACGAGGTCTTCTCAACATCCAAGATCATCAAAATCATCTATTATAAGTTCTCCAAAACTAGAACCTGGCCCAAGGTCTCATACAATATATACAAGGTCAAAAGGGATGACAAATCCGAGAACCAATTCTCTGATGCGGATCTTAGAAACTGAAATCCTTATGACCTTCCTGACCTTCTGGACTAGACGAAAGAAAACTTCACAACAGACGAAGTTCGCAGAGCATACAGGGTGATTAGAAAGGCCATACGCGAGAAGCTTCTGCTATACAGCATGGTAGATTTCCAATTGGCTCGAGATCTTGGAGTAAAAATCTTAACCGTTCAACCACCAAAAAACTACTGCCCTCCCTCTGCTACACCAAACTCAATCATCACAAATCCAAGGGTCGGGTTAGTATTTCTAGATCCTTCTGGTAAATCAAAGTTGTTCGTAGAAATGGACTGTCAGAAGTACGCAACAAGTACTTTGACAGAGTTTAGATCGATCCTAGTGGAGCACAGAGGAACATAGCTCATGGATCAAAGTCTTGCCGACAGACTGATAGAGGTTATCGATGCAACAATCAACTTCCGAACTCTCTGCATCACCTTCTATCACGAGCTCATACAAGAAGGACTCGACCGCAGAAGTTTCAATGACTTCAAGGATGCCAATGTCTGAGTCAGTCAAACAAATCCTCTGTAATATTTTCTTTTCAATACAATCAAATGTAAATGCCTCTGGCATAAGCTAATGTAAAAGGAAAATTGCTTTTGTACTTAGAAAATCCTTGCACTTTCAAATATTTAATTTTCACTACTTAGGGGGAGATTGTTAGCTCCAATCTTTCTGTTTGTGAAAGTAGTGAAAATAGTCTAAGTACAGAAGTAACCCACAGAGGCTCTGCAGAAGAACCCAAGAATACCGAAGGCAAGAATCAGCAGAAGACTGCTCACAGAGGACCGAGCCGCAGAACCTCTGTCACCCTTGACAGAGCCTCTGCGGTTTATACTGAAGACTTAGAAGATTTACAAATATCCTTCTACTGTTCCAGGATCCGTTCATCCACTTGTTCTAGGCGTGCCCTGACATCAACTACACGTGTCAAACTCTGATAGGGCTCTGTCAGAATTGGAACATGCGCATTAAATGAACATCGTACCTGCTACTATTCATACGATCTTGTCTACTGTAGATCAGTCCTTATTGTCTAAAGTATGTCCCCTTTATAGTAGTATAAATAGAAGACTCATGTTGAGTTCTTCTATTAACAAGAACAAGAATCAGATAATTAGAGCTACGCACAAACACACACACCAGCAGTTAATTCTTGTTATGTTCTTGGTGTTCTTAATATATATCAAATACAATAATCTTGGAGATATTCATCTGTTCTTACATACTGTTTATTTGATATTGTGTGTTCTTCTACCTTTACATTATCTTTCAGTTCTTAAATACGCTTCCGCACCATACAATCTGAACTAACTGAAAGTTAAGATCATTGTGAAGAAAACAGGAACCAACATTTACAGACGAGTATATGGTCGTGCATTTTTCTGATGGTCGTACGTTCCGTACGACCGACGTCCGAGACTTAAGACGGTCGTACGATTACACTAACCGTTAACAGTCAACACCCGTTTCTTTTGTTCATTAATGCAGGTCCACAAGCATTCATGGTACAACGGCCAGTAA
The DNA here is from genome assembly GCA_033807775.1 of Saussurea involucrata. NCBI lineage: Eukaryota > Viridiplantae > Streptophyta > Magnoliopsida > Asterales > Asteraceae > Saussurea > Saussurea involucrata. The sequence goes on along the minus strand of CM066319.1, from coordinate 141,280,104 downwards.
CAGACGAGCTATTAATGGCATTAAAGGCCCGATAGCGGTTACGAAGCAAACCATCAAGACACATTAATGACCAGTAGAAGCTATATAAAGGCCTGCTCCCCAACCGAAAAAGACATGTGTTATCTGTTCCAAGCTATTTCACATCGAGAACTCAACAACAACCTACAGAGCATTCTGACGAATATCGCTAAAGCAACCTTCACACGACAACAGTTCGAACCGCACGACAGCCGTTTATTTCACACGATTTAGACACGATACACGACTTTTTCACACGATTAAGTTTGTTTTTACTACTGCTGTGATCTTTTGTACACAAAACACTTGTTATCAAGAGATTATCGCCCCTGATTGGCGATCATAGTGCACTGTCGACTCCTACAAGTCGACCGCGGTTCTTTCCCTCGTTTTGGGGTTTTCCACGTCACCAAATTTCTTGTCTTATTTACTTCTTTCCCTGCGATTGTGTTGATTGGTCTTGAGATCCATTTCTTTAGTTGTTAAAGTCCACATCAACCTCAAGTTATCCTTTTGGGTGATTTTTGGTATAAACAGTCGTGCGAGACTTGCGTGAGCGATATGCACTCGAATGCTCTTGATGTAAGATTGTGGAAGAGGTTGAGTTCAGGTGTTGTGTGGATTGTTAGTTGATTGAGTGTAGAAAAATCCATCCCCACTTGTATGGTGAGCATGCTCTTATATATCTTTTGCCGGTATTAAATGTGTCTTGATGGTTTGTTTCGTAACCGCTGTCGAGTCTTTAATGTCATTAAGAGCTCGTTCGTTACCGACCATTGTACCATGATTGCTCGTAGACCTGCATTAATGAACAAAAGAAACGGCTGTTGACCATTGTTAATGCCAAAAATCGTTTAGAAGGATAACTTAAGGTTGATTGTGGATCTTAACAACTAAAGATAGAAATCGTTCGACAAAACAGTGCGACAAAGACAAAAAGTAAAGAGACGAAAGGATTTTGGTGACGCGGGAAAAACCTCAACGAGGAAAAAACCCGCGGACGACATGGATGGTCGTCGATGCACTATGGTCGCCAATCAAGGCGACGTCCTTGTGTTTCAAACGTCGAGAGTACAGATGATTACAATACAAATAACAGAAATAAGTTAATTCGTAAAGTAAACAAGTGCATCGTGTGTAAACATAAAGCGTCGTGCGTCGTGAGCAATCTTTCGAGAGAGAGTTCTTTGCTTCAAATTCTTTTTTGTTTATGCAGTGAGTGTTCTCGGGAGTTCAGATGTGCGCAAATGTGGTTTGAGCCTTTATTTATATAGCCTTCGCATCCTGAAATGATCCCATAATAGCTTGAGTAACGGTCGTAACGGCTGCAGAGAGTTAATGCTCATAATGATCTTCGTCGGTTATAGCCGTTGGTCATTAATGGCATCGATCCTGCATTAAACAGAGAAATCATAACAGTTGTGTCATACGTTAGTTTGGTCGAGGTCGTAAAGTATCTTACGGCGGTCGTATGAGTTAGACGACGTCATGGTCGAGTGTCATAAATAACCCTCGACCCGAACTTAGGATTGACTTATAAAGTGTGGGCGATTTTTTCTTAACATTAAATGCGTTGTGTAAGAAATGTTTTTCCCTTTTTCGGTCATGGTCGAGACTGGTAAATTTTTACCCAAACAGTTTGCCCCCAAAATTTAAAATAAAAAGGCACTTTTCAAATTTGAATTTTAAATTTTTGTCAGAGAAAAATCTTTTAAAATCTTCGTCTAAGGGAATGTCAAGAGGCGTGACACGTGTCGAAAGTTGTTGGTTTGGAACTGAATCGGCTCGATTCCAACTGAATGGAAACTCGAAAGAAGGATAAGATCGTGACGTCATGCTGACGGCGATCATGCCTAACAGCTGTGATTGCCAGGTGTCGACGATCTGTCGAGTCTTCGAAAAGGCACGGACATGTGTCGATCATCGAACAACTCGACCTGACACCATCATTTACATAAATAGAGACCCTTGGTGGATCTTTTTGGTTTTTACATTTTCAGAAACCTCTTAGAGCGAGATTTCTTCCTTTCTTTCTTCTGCGAATCCATTCCAAACCTGCACAAATCTTGAACCGATTTTAGAGTCTTCGAGGATTAGAGCACTATTTAAGGTACGACTCTCTCCCTCTTATGCAGCGCAAGTCCATTGCTAGAAAGCCTAGGAAGAACAGGTTTAGCTATGTCGACAGAGCCTGCGAGTACCATTCGAGATCAAGATGATCTCGATTCCCTTAGAAAGTTAGCACAAATCCGTGCGGGGATCTCACTGGGTAGGGATGGTCAGGTTCGACCAAAAATGTGTCTGGATGGGTACTTCGTAATATACGAGTATCCGTTTAAGATAGGATTCCAGTGGTCAAATTCGCCTTTAGCCAAGGCGTTTATGTGTGAGTTCGATCTTTCATCGGGGCGGTTAATGCCCCAATTCTGGTGCGTCATCTAGGTCGTCGAGCGACTGACCAAAGACTGGGATTCTCCCATGAACGTGCGCGACCTCCTGATGGCGTATCAGGTCAAAATGGACGGGTATCGTCGTTACAGTCTCTTCTCGAGATTTAAGGGCGATCGTACCTTGGTCCTGAAAACTGCGGTCAATGACCGTAAGTGGAAGGCTAGGTACGCGTTCGTGCATGTATCGACGCTTGACCCTGAGAGCGACTGGATCAGGGACGACTGGAACATGGCGGGTGAGATTGTAAGTCTTTGTCGTATATCTTACATTGTATTTTATTGACTTGTGTTTTTTACTTACCTTTCCTTTTGGTTATCGACAGACATCAAGTTAGAAGACGTGAAGCCTTACGCCAACTCTCAGGCCAAGATCAATAAATTCTTGGAGTACAACGTCGACGATCGGTCGTTCGTTACACGACACCTCGTGGACGAGGACGTGGTCTTCCTGGGAGAGAACCGAGAGGAAGAGACAGAAGAAGAGGAATGGGAAGCAGAGGAGAGAGCGGAAAAAGAAGAGTCGAGAGAAGAAGAAGAGGAAATGACTGGTAAGTGTACCTCAACCTTTCTGCTCGACCTAGTCTTTCCTATATTTCCATCTGTTAACGCTTTTCCTTCTTGTTTTTCAGGGGAATCTCAGGCGAAGATATCGTCTGTGACTGCCAAGAAGGCAACCCAAACTGAACTGGCCCGCAGGGGCAGGGAGAAAAGGAAGGCAACCTCGACCACTGGGTCAGGGGTTCTGAAGAGGACAAAGATGACGGTCCCGAGGGAACCGTATTCAAAGGGAGGCGGCTGATCGAGAGTCGTTACTCCTGAGAAGGCGAAGGCATCGTCGCATCTCCGATGAAGACGAGGACGCCTTCGGATGCAATCGACGCGACGCCTGTCAGCTCTGCGCCTCCGTCGAAAACGGTGGTGTCTCCGTCTGCTACGTCGACCCCTTCGTCCGCCGACAAGGGCAAGGGTCATGCGACGGGAGAGGCTGAAGTCACGACGGTCAACTTTACGTTGCCGTCGGACTTCATGGCCGATAATGTCCTAGACGGGACGAAGCTTTTCCCCTATCTGGGGAAATATCAGCTCCCTTCTTTCAAGGAGCGTTTCAGAGAGTCTCGGTCAAGGAGACGGGATCCCATGTCGCGGGACTTGCGTTTATGGTAAGTTTTTCTTTCAAAACTTGTCTTTTTTAATGTTTGTAACTGCGTCGAGTGTTTACTAACCTGTGTCTTTTGTGTAACTTTTCAGGCGTTCCAGTCCTCCCTTGCTCTGTACTCCAAAATGGAGAAGACAAGGGGTCTAGTGCCCGTAGCTCGTCGGGTCTGAGAGAGACCTCGACTCGGACGACGAGAAGGACGGCGGGGAGGAGGATGTGGACGAGGGCTTCAAGGGCGAAAATATACTTGTTAATGCCAAAAATCGCACCAAAGTACAACTTAAGGTCGATGTGGACTTTAACAACTAAAGAAAAGAATCTTTTGACAAAGCGTGCGACAAAAACGAAAATGTAAACGAGACAGAGAATTTGGTGACGCGGGAAAAACCTCAACGAGGAAAAAACCCGCGGACGACTGTTAGCTTTTATTTTATATTGTATTCAAGATTACTTAGTTAAATTGTAAAAGCCCAAATTAAATATGTGGGCTTTAGTTGCTAATGGACTTAGGCCTTAAAACCTAGGTATATAAAGTCTTGTTTGTGAGACTTTTAAGGTTAAGCCTCTAAAATCTCCCAGCCTCCATTTGAAAGAGTCAGACGTTGAAAGAGATAGAAAAGAGAGCTTCAAAGAGTGAGTTGTTCTTCATTTCCTATATTGTAAACTCTTCTCTTTATCAATCAATACAAAGATTATTGCTATTATTATTGTTACTTGTTGTATCTGGGTTCCTACAATTGGTATCAGAGCCAAACAGATTCGAATTTGTGCTTCAATCCATTGATTTTTATCAATTTTCGGAGTTTTAAACTTTTATTTTGCTGCACTCTGTTTTGCTTCGAAAAACCATTTTCTGTTGGTTTTTGGACAAAACTCTAAGAATTAAAGTTGTCCAGAATATTCTCGTGCACCTACCTACCAAATTTCAGCTCAATCCGATAAGATTTGAAAAATTGACTCAAGTGCACAAATTCTACTTCTCACAAAGTATCTGTTAACGATCATTTTTTCAAGTAACAATATGTCAAGACTAAAATTTAGTGCTGATGCTGATTTTCATTATAATTCTAAACTCAGTACTAATTTTCGCAAAATTATTCCTAATCTTGAGAAAGAGTTGGAAGAAAAGAACAAAAGCATTCTGATTGATTCAGAAAAGATTGCTAAGCTTGAAGAATTAGATAAACTCTTAACCTGTGAAAATCTCGATCTTAAGAGAAAATTATGTGAGTCTGAAAAGATTTTTGAAGAAGAGAAGAAAAGACGTGAACTTAAATGTTTAAGATTTTCTAAGTTGGTTTCTGATTTTAAAAAGCTTGTGATCTGTGAAAGAGAAAAGTTTGAAAAGGAGAAAACTACTTTTGAAACAAAATATATGGAGCTTTCTTGCAAAATTTCAGAGTTACAGAAAACTCTTGAAAAGGAGAGGAAAGAGTGTGTTTTTGAAAGAAAAAAGTCCGAAAAGTTGAAGGTTCAAGGATTTCAAAAGAAATGCATAAAAGATGACTTTGAAAGAGAGAGATTGTACTTTAGATCTGAAGAGAAGAGACTGACAATAAGGTTCTTTGATTTATCTGCTGAGATTAGGAAAGAGAGGAAGTTGAAATCTGATTTACAATCACAAGTTGATCTGTGCATTAAAGAACGAAATGATTTGGTTCTCAAATTAAATTCTAAAAGTTCTGTTAAAACAAAAGAGTTCATTAAGCCAAACAAGTTTTCAACAAATCAGATCTCTACTTCTAATCCTTTCTATTATCGTAGGCTAGATCAATCAGTTAATCAAGTTTTTAGAAGAGTAAAAATGGTTTGGATAGTCAAAGGCTCTTCACTTGTTCAAAATGTTCGAAAGCCATTTGTTTCTGTTGAACATAAAAAGATCAACAAAGCACTTCATGCAAATCCTAACAAAATAGGACCCATTTGGAAATGGGTCCAAAAGTTCTTTGATCTGTCTTGCAGGTATATGGACTCCTTAATACATCTGTTAAGGACTCAGGCTTCAAAGTTCAATATGGACTCTTAAACACTCAGTTTAAGACTCATCCGTCAAAGGCAATTGATTTCGGTGCACAACAATCAAGTAAAATGACAGCATACTGGCAGATTTGCGATGCTGTAGTAAATTGATCATATCTTACTGATTAAGACTTCTATTGATGCGATTCAAAATGCCCTGGATTCCTAAGACACAGATGAACAATTTTCGTGTTTTGAGAATTCAGAGATTCGAAATTTATAAGGGTCATATGCATCGTTGAAGTAGACAACAATGTGCTGATGGAAAGCTGATGGACAGATCTGCGCGACTGTGGTAAATCAACCATATCTTTGTCGTACGAGCTCGAAAATAGGTGATTCAAGATGATCTAAATATATAACAAACAAATAAAAAATGTTTGTCTTTTGAGTTCTTGCAAAATCCAGAGGTAAAATGGTCTAAATCAGTGTCAAAGTAAGTGTAACACTTCTGTTAAGCTTCTGCCGAGCGGCGACCAAGCCTCTGCCGCACGCGACCAAGCCTCTGCCGCACGCGACCAAACCTCTGCCGCACGCGACCAACCTCTGCCGAGCAGCGAAAACCTCTGTCGAGCCGCGACCAAACCTCTGCAGAGCCTTTGTCAAGCGTTTGTCAAGCCATGATCATTTTTTTGTCGACCACTCAGACCAACTTCTGGCGACAACTCATACTTTGGCTCAGATTTTTGCGACCACCCTCTGTGGTACTGTTCACCACAGAGCCTCTGTGAAATCCGACAGAGCCTCTGTGGACTGAACCTCTGCGACCGAACCTCAAAGCCCATAGCGCAACGTCTTAGTTCTTGCTGTCAGCTTTGCGCACCTGTCGTATTTTCAACAGAACTCCCTCCTTAAAGCTCCAAATTTGATGAGTCCAGATGCGTTGGATTCCTAAGACACATATGAACAATTCTCGTGTTTTGAGATTGGTCTGAATCGGTGTTCTTCTTGGTCAAAACCTCTGCTAAAGTCAGTATACATCTGCTGGACAGAAAGTTGTGTTTCACAAAAATCATCATCAGAGCTCTGTCGGCACTACGAGCAACCTCTGCCGACCAACCTCTGTGGTACTGTTCACCACAGAGCCTCTGTGAAATCCAACAGAGCCTCTGTGGACTGAACCTCTGCGACTCAACCTCAGAGCCCGATTTTTGTTTACTTGCTGTCAGCTTTGCGCTGCTTCAGAAACATACGCATAACTTTTGACTCGGTGCTCCAAATTACTCGATTCCAGTTGCATTGGAGAGATAATTCACAGACACACGACTTTGATGTTTTGCGTTTTCTCAAATTATGTGTGCTGATATGCCGAAAACAGCTTCAAAGTCTGTTGTAAGGTGCTGGACCGAAAGCATTGCATTTAATTCATGCTCCTTCTCCTTTCAAGAACGGTGTTCTCATTGCTTCTACGTAATTCAGTGTAGGACCAGTACTTCAGATATGTTCAAATCAGAGTTTTGGCTGGTAATTTCTAAACTCTGATCCCCCGCACCTTGTATTTTTTAAAAGTGGAATTATTTGTGTTGTTGGATATTCCTAACAAATGTGGAATCATCAAAGATGATTACCAACACTTTCTGATTCTTATAGGATATCTGATTTCAAATTGAGCTTAAATGAAATTTACTGCTCAATTTGAGGGGGAGAAAACAAATCAGATCTGACCATGTTCGTGTAAAGGTAAAATTTCTAAACCTTTAAACTCATCATTTTTAGAGAAAGGCCATCTTTAGAATGATAAAACCTCTTTCAAATGGTCAAACCACTTCTACATGCTAAAATGCTTTATCTGCTATAGAAATTTGGATTTTAAATGCTTTTCTGAGACTACAAGTAGTCAGTGTGTGGAACAATCCAACCTCTAGGACAACAATTTCATGGGATCAATGTGTGAGCTTTATAGAACTTCTATGGATCACTTAAACCTGTGTTTCCTACCCAAGAAGTAAACCTTGAGTGGTTGAGAGGTGAAGGGTCTACATCAAAGAGTGGGGGAGACAACTCATCTGAGTTTTTCTCATCGTGCTTGAGAGGTAAAAATGAAGAGAGAGTTTGGTTAGATGTGAGCTAAATGATAAAAAGGAAGAGGGTGTGAGAACAGAGTCAAAAGAATTATACAACTCTGCACTAACTTTTTCTGAGCCGGGCAAACCACATTTCTGATTTATCACAAATTTTTGGTGATTGTCATTGAAACAGGCAGTGAGCCCATGCCAACTCTTGTCTTAACCCCACCAGCTACTCACTTCCTTCTCCACAAGGAACTGTTTCACTTTTCCATGGGGAAGCAGCACATATGCTATATGATCTTTCTTTGGAAGGTTGGATATTGAAAAGAAGGAAAGTTGCCCCACCTTCACACTTCACTCATGCACATTGAGTCTGTGGAAACCTGTTATGTCCAAACAGTTTACACACTTTTGAGCTTAATAGATAATATTCTATTTTCTTCCACACAATATCACGAATCTTTGTGATTCCACTTGCTTATCTATGTGATATTGCCAAGAACAGTTTGAGAGGTTTATTTTTTAATTTACTTCAATGATAACTGGAAGTCCTGTCAGAGCTTCATCATTGCCAACTCTGAGCATAGGCCACACAATTTTTTATAAATTGTTGTGATAATAGTTGCTATTGTGCTTCTATGTTAGATGATTACCCCTGGTTACTTATTCTTTAATGCAGATTCTAATGAGCAGAATGTATTTGCTACTCTTCATCTCGTAGCTGTTTATCTACTATCGGTTACTACTCAAACTGGTTATACAAGCTTCCGCACATCAAATCGTTCTCTGATCGTTTGAGAGATAACTGAGACCAGAAAAGTAATGCAACAGTCAAGGGGGAGTACGCAAAGATCAAGGGGGAGTATGCAACGATCAAGGGGGGTCAAAGAAGGAATTGAAGCAACTGACCTTGTGGAAGATCGGGCTATTTTTAATCTTGAATACAAAGGGGGAGATTGTTAGCTTTTATTTTATATTGTATTCAAGATTACTTAGTTAAATTGTAAAAGCCCAAATTAAATATGTGGGCTTTAGTTGCTAATGGACTTAGGCCTTAAAACCTAGGTATATAAAGTCTTGTTTGTGAGACTTTTAAGGTTAAGCCTCTAAAATCTCCCAGCCTCCATTTGAAAGAGTCAGACGTTGAAAGAGATAGAAAAGAGAGCTTCAAAGAGTGAGTTGTTCTTCATTTCCTATATTGTAAACTCTTCTCTTTATCAATCAATACAAAGATTATTGCTATTATTATTGTTACTTGTTGTATCTGGGTTCCTACAACGACTGTGGAAGTCGTCGCTGCACTATGGTCGCCAAACAGGGGCGAAGTCCTTGTGTTTCGGGTGTCGATCGTACAGAGATTACAATACAAATGAAAGGAAGATTTCAAAATGTAAAGTAACAAGTGTTTTGAATGTAAAACAATGTGTGTCGTGTTTTTAAACTGTGCGTCGAGAGCGATTCTTCTGAGAGCGATTTCTGTGCTCCAAGTGTTCTTTCGAGTTCGAGTGCTTGCGTCTGCTTTTCCCTGTCCCTTGAACTGAGGATTGAGCTTGGAATTTATAGTCTTCGGGCGCTTTAATTGGCTCATTAAATACTTCGATAACTGTCGTAATGGACGTCGTCTTTAGTGCTGTTAATGGCTTTCATCAGTTATAGCCGTTGTCCATTAATGACGTTGACTCCTGCAATAAACACTAAACAAACGTAACAGTTGTATCACGCGTTAGCTAGTCGAGGTCGCATGGTTCTATGCGACGATCGTGTGAAACGTACGACATCGTGGTCGAGTGTCGTGAGGTAAATAACTTTTGATCTTAACTTTAGTCGGGGGATAAAGTGCTATGATTTTACCTTATCAGAAGTAATAGAAGTGAGTGCTTTTACTTACCTTGGTCGTGGTCGAGACTGGTGAAATTTTGCCCAAACAGTTTGCCCCCAAAATTTGAAAGTAGAATGCTAAATTCAAATTTTAAATTTTGTCAGTCGGACGCATAAAATTATGACACGTGTCGAAAGTTATTTTAGTTGCTTTGGGACTAGACTGGTTCAATTCAAACTAGAGAGGGAAGTCGAAGAGGGGATGAGATCGTGACGTCATGCTGACGTACGATGGTGCTTAGCAGCTGTCATGGCCAGGTGTCAACGATCCGTGTGGTTATACGAAAAGACGGGACGTGTGTCGATCATCGAAGGATTCGACCTGACATGATCGACTGCATATATAAAGGTCACGATGGGTCTTTCCCTGTTTACGTTTCAGAGAATTTTTAGGCAAAGATTCCTTATTGATTTCCTTGCTGTTTTTCCAATCCTGCAAGAATCTTCGACTCAGTTAGGATTTTCCGAGGTTTAGAGCACCTATAAATACAAGGTACAATTTCTTCGATTTCTTAAGTTTTTTTTAGAATGTTGTTAATGCCAAAAATCGCACCAAAGTACAACTTAAGGTCGATGTGGACTTTAACAAAAGGAATAGTTCGACAAAAGTGTGCGACAAAGACAGAAATGTAAATGAGACAGAGATTTTGGTGACGCGGGAAAAACCTCAACGAGGAAAAAACCCGCGGACGACTGTGGAAGTCGTAGCTGCACTATGGTCGCCAAACAAGGGCGATGTCCTTGTGTTTCTGGTGTCGATCGTACAGAGATTACAATACAAACGAAAGAAAGACTTCGAAATGTAAAGTAACAAGTGTTTTGAATGTAAAAACAATGTGCGTCGTGTGTTAAAACTGTGTGTCGTGCGCTGATGTCGTGCGTCGAGAGCGATCTTCTACGAGTGATTTCTTCGTTTCGAGTGTTTGTGTCTGTTGTTCGATGTTGTGTCTCTGTGTTCTTTTTCGTCTCCTTGAAATGATGATTATCCTTGATATTTAAAGTCTTCAGACGCTTTAATTGGCTCATTAAATACTTCGATAACTGTCGTAACGGACATCGTCTTTAGTGTTGTTTAATGACCTTCATCAGTTATAGTCGTTTGTCCATTAATGATGTTGACTCCTGCATTAAACACTGAACAAACATAACACTTTATGTTGTGCGTTAGTTGGTCGAGGTCGCATGGTTCTATGCGATGGTCGTGTGGGCTAGGCGACGTCGAGGTCGAGTGTCGTGAGGTAAAAAGACTTTCGATTTTATCTTTAATCAAGAGTTTAAAGTACTATGATTTTACCTTCGTTATGGAAAAGGGAATAAGTGTTTCCTTACCTTGGTCGTGGTCGAGACTGGTGAATTTTTGCCCAATCAGTTTGCCCCCAAAATTTGAAAGTAGGATGGCAAATTCGAATTTTAAATTTTGTCAGTCGGACGCATAGAATTATGACACATGTCGAAAGTTACCTTGGTTATCTTGGAACTGGATCGATCCGATTTTATCTGAACGAGAAGTCGAAAAGGAAACGGGATCGTGACGTCATACTGACGCACGATCGTGCTTACCAACTGTCTTTGACAGGTGTCAACGATCTGTGTGGTCATACGAAAAGACGAGGGCGCGTGGCGATCATCAAAAGACTCGACCTGATGCGATCGACTACATATATAAAGATCACGATGGATCTTTCCCTGTTTTACGATTTCGGTTTCAGATTTCTTCTTGATTTTCTTGTCGATTTTCATCTGATCTTTTCCAAACCTGCGAGAATCTTCGATTTAGTTAGGGGTTTTCCAAGTTCTAGGACGACCATATAAAGCGCGACCCTTCAGTTTGCGTATGCGTCGCAAATCCATTGCTAGGAAACCTAGGAGGAATTGGGATATTTGGGGTCATTCAGAAGTGCAAATCAATTTAACAGGGTTAGCAATGTTGACGGAGCCTAGAAGCGCCATAAAAAACGAAGAAGATCTCGACGACTTTAGAAGTCTAGCGCGGATTCCCATGGGGATCACCGTAAGCAGGGCTGGCAAGGTTCGGCCGGAGATGTGCCCCGAGGGGTATGTCGTTATATATGAGTACCCGTTCAAGATAGGCTTCCATTGGCCATATTCGCTCCTGGCCAAGGAGTTCATGTGTGAATTCGACCTTTCGTCGGGGCAACTGATGCCCCAGTTCTGGCGAGTTATCTTGATCATTGAACGACTTACCTCAAACTGGAATCCACTAATGAATGTGAGGGACTTACTGACGGCATATAAGGTCAAAAGTGATCAGTACCGTCGTTATAGTTTGTTTTCGAGACACAAGGGCTAGCGCACCTTGGTTTTAAACACGTCAGTAAATGATCGAAAATGGAAGACTCGGTATGTATTTGTGCGGGTGGCGTCGCTGGACACTGATAGTGACTGGATTAGATCTGGTTGGAATATGGCAGGTGAACTTTCAGTTGTTTATCGTATGTCTTATGTTATTCTGTTGCTCGGTTGCTTTTCGACTGATCTTCTTCCTTACGTGTAGATATTGATTTCGACAAGGTAGAGCCGGACGACGTCTCCCGGGCTAAGGTCGAAAAGTTCCTGGAGTTTAGTGCTGAGGACCGGTCGTATGTCACGCGTCATTTGGTAGACGCGGATGACGACACCGTTTTCTTGAGCGATAGAATGAGGATGGTCGAGAGGAGAAAGAAGAAGAGGATGAGAGAGAGGATTCTGAGGAGACTGTGGAGGAAGAGAAAGGGGAAGAACCGGAAGTAGAGATAACTGGTAAGTATCCCTTGGCCTTCTTTCCGCCCGATCTAGTCTTTTTCTATCCTCAAGCATCTAATTCTTTCTTTTACCATACAAGAGAATCTCGGGCGAAGATGACGCCTGCAGCCGTCAAGAAGATGGCTCAAGTCGAGCTAGCTCGCAAGGCGAGGGAAGACAGGGAGAAGGATACCTCGACAACTAGGTCGGGGGTTCTAAAGAGAAAAGAAGTCCCGACATCTGGGTCGGCTTCCCCAAAGAGGATGAGGATGTCCGTTCTGAGGGAACCATCGTCAAGGACGGGTGGTTCGTCGAGAGTCGCCTCGTCTGAAAGGGCGAAGGTATCGACCACGTCTGTCGAGAAGGTTTCTGACACAAGGTCCGTTGATACTGCGCAACCGGTGACGATGCCTTCTCTTGCCGCGTCAGGCCCCAGTTAGGTCGACAAGGGCAAGGGCGCGCAAACGGGTTCTGAAACGACGGTGAACTTTACGTTACCGTCGGATTTTTTGGATGATAACGTCCTAGACGGGACGAAACTGTTCCCTTATTTGGGAAAGTATCAACACTCTTCTTTCAGAGAGTGTTTCGACGGGGTCTCTCTTGAGGATACTGAGTCCCATGTTGCTGGATTAGCATTCATGGTAAGTCTATCTTTCAAGACTTTTGTTTTTTATCTGTTGTCGACGTCGTATACTATGCTAATGTGCTTATATTTTCAGACGTTTCAGTCGTCTTTGGCGTTGCATGCTAAAACGAAAAAGATAGAAGGCTTAACGACCTCTGCTATCGAGAAAGAAGATGCAGCATTAGAAAGGGAAAGGTCCGCTTTGGAACGCGAAGAGGCGGTGTCAGTGAAACTCGATGATGCTTTGAACGAGTTGGAATCGCTTGGCCACGCAAGGGATGACATGAATTCACGTCTAAAGGAGTCTCTATCTTTGATGCATAATCAAAGGGAGAAGCTAGAGGGGATGAAGGAGTCTCTGATCATGAAGGGGAAAGAGGTTGAAGACTCCAAATCCAAAGCGGTGGGTTTAGAGAAGGAGCTGGAGGAGTTGAGGGATGAGAATAAGTCCCTCTTTTCCTTTGCTCGACTCACTGCACGAGCGGCTATCATGCAAAGTCACTTGCTGGGCAAGAATCCTCTAGCCTCAGCGTCGGACGAGTTGGCTATCTTCTTCAAGGAGGTCGGGACCGAGAGAGACCTCGACTCGGATGATGAGAAGGAAGTCGAGGAGGAGGAGGGTCTCCAGGGCGACGTGTCAGGCAAGGGTGCGACCGACGTTCCTCCCCAACCTTAGAAAAATATCTTTGTTTATTTCTGTTTCTTTGCTACCCGACCGTTGGTGATCGTGTTTTTTTGTAAATGATAGTTTGTTCAATGAATGGAACTCAAACTTGTGATTCTATGAATAAATACAATATCAATTGTAAGATCCACTAAGTAAAGAATAACCAAGAAATCATGCGACTTATTACAATAACTAGAACGCAAGCCATAAGACTTTTAAATCGTGTATATAAACATAAGCTCGTGCGATCAAAGCATACATTCAGAGTATGAAACTTAAAATGTAAAGTCGTTTAGACTTTGCGATCATACGACTAAGTCGTGCGATGAGCTTGAATCGTGTGTTCCTGTGAAAGGATGATCAAGTCATAGACCTGGTCGTTTATATCGTGCGACCTTGCGAAACTAGAGTCGTATGATTATTGTCGTGCGATTCTGCGAAAAAAATAATGTTAGAGGTTGGTCGTTGGCTAACCAACGACCCTCCGATGCTTAAGTTAGTAGTCGTTCGTGATGAGAGATCGTGTGAAAGAAAAAATGAAAAAGGACATAGAATACGTACCTTTCTATATTCTTTTCTCTTTTATGTCTATTTACCCCCCGTCATTTATTATCTTATTTCTTTCAGAGAAAAATAGATTATGAATGACGGATCGACACCGAGCTTTTGAGAAATAACGACTGTGTTTATGTCGACTGTGCTTTCGTGCGACAGGGCAAGATAATCGTTTTATTCCTGCAGGAGAGGCATGAGTTTATCTTTAAGGTTAAAGAAAGAAGGACGAACCTGTCGAGACTTTACGGTCATGCTTAACCTAGTGACTGTTAGACAGTTTACTTCCGCGGCTTCAGGGTGGTCTTATAGCAGTCGCGGGCAACTTTTGGCTCACTTTTAATTTCTTGGATTCCCCATGGCGTAGGGAACTTCTGGGTCTGATGATATGTCGAAGGAACGACTTTCATTTCATGGATCCATGGTCGACCTAAAATGATGTTATAGGCCGATGCACAATCGATGACACTGAACTTGGTCTGCTTGTTGATTCCTCTGGCATAGACGGGCAAGATAAAATCTCCATAGGTGCTCGTCGCTTCTCCATTGAAACCGACAAAAGTCGTCGAACGTCGGGTGATTTCCGAACGATCGATTCCCATGGCCTTGATGGTGTCAAGGAAAATGACGTTTGCTGAACTGCCCCCATCGATCAAGACTCGTCGGGTCAAATAATTACCAATCGTGAGTTGAATGATCAACCCGTCATGATGTTTCTGATACGAGTCGCCGAGGTCGTCTTGGTCGAATACGATCTTCATAGCTTCCAACTCCAAATCTCCTTTGGGTCTTGACGAACGCGGAATATGCCGATCATCAGGTGCTTGACTGGCGTGACACTTGGCTGCGGAATACGTCAGACCACATACGTCTGAACCACCGGTGATGCAATTGACGACCATTGCATGCTCGGGGGTTGACGGTCGATGGTCGCTAGCTGAAGTAACGACATCATCGATGATATCTTTGAGGTTTCCTTTCGGGACATGATATGCTAGCTCCTTTTTGAGAGCTATGCAATCGTCTGTCGCATGACTATGGTCGACATGAAAGTCGCACCATTTAGATTTGTCTTTCTTAGCGTCGTCCTGATCGGACTTCTTAGGCCATCGAATAGTCGCCTGGGCGGTCTTCAGAGCTTCGACCAAATCCTTAGTGGACCCTTTGAATATCTTGGGGTACTGAGGAAACTTGCTCGCTGTTTGGGAAAAAAATCACGTCGTACGACCACGACCAGAGCAGGTAAGACGCACGTTATAGTCCAAATCTTGTATTAAGATAAGGTCTCGACAGGAACCCAGAAAACATCCGTCGTCTCCCATAAAAGGTAAGTCGTACGTCTCCCATGACGCTCGACCATAGCATCGCCCGTCCCGTACGACCATCGCGTAAGATCATTGCACCTTCGACCAAAGCTAACGTTAACCTTGACTGTTACGTTTGTTAAGTATTTAATGCAGGAGTCAAAGCCATTAACAGCAAGCAGCCGTAACGGACGAAGAACATTATGGATAATCACTCCGACGACCGTTTCCAGCCGTTGTAGCCATTGATCAAATCATTAATGGAGCTAATCAATGGCACGAATATTATAAATACCAAGCTAAGTCTTCACATCAAGGGACATCAATTAACATCCAATATACATCAGCGACCATCACCAAGCAACAGAGAAAATCATCCAAACTCATAGCAAAGAACATTCAAACTCTGGAGATAAAGTACTGAAAGCCAGAACCTTACAACGAACTCAAGAACATTCGGAGGAAAGCTCAAGTATCGCTCTCGACGCACGGCAACAACTTTTGACCAACAGTTGATTACACTTTGTACTCACACACGACAAACACCTGTTTTCACATTCAAACACTTGTACTTTACATTTCGAAGTGTTGATCCAAACCCTCAGTGATTTGATAATGACCCTCTCTTATATACTTAGTGAAAATTGTAAGTAAACAATATGTATCAGAGTTTCACTATCGCTGATAAGTACTAAGATCTTCCAATACCGCTGATAGGAACTCTCGCTCTTTAAATTAAACATTCAGCGAACACTGTTCATCATTAATGCTCTGAGTCTGTTCAGTCATTATGATGATCGCTGATAAGTTAGTTGTTTACTTATGATCCCTGAAGACAAGTTTCACGTCAACAAAGGTTCTACGCTGAAGTCGGAGATCAAGCTCAAGAACCAGCGACAAGTCTCCTAATGAACTGATGCGGATCAGCGAAGACTCAGATTTGTCCACTCAACGTGAAGTATCAAGTACAAGACTTCAGCTATCGCTGAACTTTATCATTCGCTGAATAGAAAATGATAATCGCTGAATCAACGAAAGCTGATCATGAAGTCCTCCGTACAAAGTACTTTTGTCTTAACCACCCTTGCACGACTCCGTACGAAATGTCAGAAAAGAACCTCCGAAAATCTGAAATCGTACAACCACTCTGATACTACACTATTCATCCATACGGCTACTAAGGTTGTCAACCAAGGTCAATGACATGCAACCAACCAGCTGATGACACGTGTAAAGTATATACTGACTTGCATTAAATGCATGCAGTATATAAAGAGATGAACTCACTTCATTTGAAGTAACTTGCTAACTCTGGACAAGTTCAAATCTCTTATCTCAGATAGGTTATTATTAGTAATTTCCTTATCTCTCTTAGTGCAAGAAATCTTAGTGTTCCAACTTGTTTAGATTTAGGTTTATCCTTAATCTTGTCTCCGCAACAAGCTGCAAATTGTTAATGATTTATCAATAAACAATTTAGAAAAGTAAAATCTGTGTGTTTATATTCAACCCCCCCCTTCTACAAACTTGTATAGGCCTTCGGGACCAACAAGTGGTATCAGAGCAGATTTGTTTAATCTCATAAACAAGATCTAATCTAAGATATTTCTCTTCCTTGCTATTATCTGAAAATGGCCACCAACACAAACACAAATTATATAGACAATGGTTCTCTTGCAAAACCCCCTAGATTTTCCAGAGATAACTTCAACTTATGAAAAAATAGGATGACACTCTTCTTAGAAGGTGTAGACCCTACTATACCTTACTATATTGAGAATGGTCCATTCATCCCTGTAAGATTTGATGCTGCAGTTCCAGGCACTGAGAATAGACCTGCTATTCCAGAAAGGCTAGTACCTAAAGAAATCCATCAATGGACCGACGAAGATAAGAAGAAAGTGGCTATAGATACAAAAGCCAGATCCATACTATCCATGGCTCTTCCTGACGAAGTCTACCATTCCGTCATGAATCTGAAAACATCAAAAGCCATGTGGGACACAATATGTGTTCAGTATGAAGGAACGTCTGAAGTCCAGGACTCAAGAAAGATCAACCTGGTAAGACAATACGAAAGCTTCATTTCTGGTAAGAATGAAACTCTCTCTGAAGTTCACCAACGTTTTAATTGTTTAATTATAGATCTGAAAACTGTTGGTAAGGAATATTCTAACTTTGAAGTGCTGACAAAGTTTCTAGAATGTTTACCTGAAAGCTGGGACAATTATTCCATGTGCCTCAAGCTGTCAAAGGATCTAAGATCAATGACCCTTGCTACCTTATATGACACGTTGCTGAATCATGAACAATCAAGCCATCTTAAGAAGAATCTTGTAAAAGATTCCAAAAGCACCCCTGTTGCTTTAATCTCAGAGGAACCTTCTACTCAGCGACCCTCGGTCACTATCACTGAGTTAGAGAGTAACTCTGAAAGTTCATCAGATTCTGATTTTTCAGATGATGAATCCTTGGCTCTCCTAACCAAAGAGTTCAGGAGATTTGCCAAGAAGAAAATGTTTAGAAAGAACAAACCTCTTTCCATAGCTGACAAGCCTAAATCATCAGTTTTTGTTGATAAGGCTACTGCTACTTGTTTTAACTGCGAAAAGATAGGACATTTTGCTAACGAGTGCAGGTCTAAGAAAGTTTCTAGACCCTCAACTTTTACAAAGAAATCCTTTGTTCCAAGGAATAAAGATGACAAATACTCAAAGCTGAAAGACAAATATGCGAAGCTGAAAAGCTTTAAGAAGAAAGGAAAAGGCCTGATGGCTGACTATGATTGGGCTGCTTCTGATGAAGAAGCATCATCATCTGATTCTGAAGATGATGAAGCAAATCAATGTCTCATGGCCAAGATTGAAGAAGAGGAAGAAAGTTCAGACATTCCCTCCACTTCAACCTCTGCTATTCAGGTATCACCTTTTTTCTTTACCAATATTGCAAATATTGATGAAGCTGATAGTCTCCGTAAGATCGATCTCTTGACTAGAAGTTTATACGAAGCCATGAACGGCAAAACTGTGGTTGAAAACCAAAATCTTGATCTCGCTGAAAAGCTTAAAAACTGCCACCTTCAAATAGAAAAGCTTTCTAAAATTGAAGAAGATTTTAAAGATCAAGTATATTTAAATCAGCTAGTCAAAATCGAACGAGCAGAAGCTATCGCTGCATTAGAGGCTGAAAAAGCTACTGTTGAAGGATGGTGTAATTCTTCAACAAAGATCACTGAGATAATTAAGGCTCAGATTCCTCCGAGTGATAAACGTGGTCTGGGTTATAAATATGATACTCCAAAACCAACCACTGAACGTTCAATGCTTAAATTTGGAACGTTCGTATCCTCAGTCGGTGACACTTCATCATCTCAGTGCTCATCGTCCATTACACCAATCCCTGAGGAAATCCTACCTCCTCAAAAGGTAAGGAGAAAATGGTTTATTCAAAACCTACCTCTGTCTCTAAAGACAAAGGTAAAGGAATTGTTATTTATCAAAATCCTCAGAAGGGTACCTTAGTACCAAAGCTGAATGCTTCTAAAGCCTCAGTGATCTACCCCTCTGGATCTAGAAATCAGATCTCTGGATTTATTCAGCGTGGATCTATTCAGCGATCTACTCCTAGACTCAGAGTGGATGTCCTTGGTAAGAAATCTGAAGAACTGAATGTTCGTCCCATTTCTAAAGCCAATAGTTTACTTGGTGCTGGCACTTCTAATTCGAAATTAAAAGCTCAGCATTCAAATGGTCCTAGAACTATTTTTAGTTATAGGAAATGTTATCACTGTGGACTTACCGATCATATTGCTAGTAAGTGCCCCACAGCCACCAAAGCTGAAAAGATAGCTAAGGTGAAGATTGCCCCCAAGGCAAAGAAGACCAACCCTGGTGCAAATCAGGTCAAGGTGAATTCTACCACTGAGGTTAAGAAATTAACCAAAGTGAAGAAAGACAAAGCTGAATCTTCAAATGTTGCGAAGACTGCTGAACCTCCATTCCAACTACTTCCACTGACAAACGTGTATACATGGTTAAGTGGGTACCTAAGAAAAACTAATCTTCCTTTGTATTGCAGGTTAAGAAGGGTATCTGGTATCTCGATAGCGGATGCTCTAGACACATGATGGGTGAACTAACATATTTCCTTGGTCTTCAGATTAAGCAAACTGAAAAAGGAACTTTCATTAATCAGGGAAAATATGTTAAAGATATGCTGAAGAAATTCGACTTAACTGAAAGTTCAGCTATGAAAACCCCTATGGCACCACCACTGACACTTGATAAGGACACAAAGGGTGTTCCTGTCAATGTCACGCTGTACCGTGGGATGATCGGCTCACTATTGTATCTTACAGCTAGCCGACCCGATATTATGTTTGCAACATGTCTGTGTGCACGATATCAAGCTGAACCTATGATATCTCATATGAAAGCTGTAAAGCGAATATTTCGATATCTTAAGGGTACAACGAATCTAGGCCTTTGGTATCCCAAAGACTCAGGATTCGATCTAACCGCCTATTCAGACAGTGATTTTGCAGGTTGCAAAATGGATAGGAAAAGCACCACAGGAGGATGTCAGCTCCTGGGTGGAAAGCTGGTAAGTTGGACAAGTAAGAAGCAAAACTCAGTGTCCACTTCCACAGCTGAAGCTGAGTATGTAGCCGCTGGAAGCTGTTGTTCTCAAGTCTTGTGGATGAGAAATCAGCTACTAGACTATGATCTTCAGCTCTCCAAAATTCCAATCTATTGCGACAGCACTAGTGCCATCGCTATATCCAACAATCCAGTGCTACACTCAAAGACAAAACACATCGAAATCAGATATCATTTTATCAGAGATCATGTGATGAATGGTGATATAGAACTTCATTTTATCCCAACTGATTATCAGTTAGCTGATTTATTTACCAAACCTCTTGATGAGACAAGATTCAACTTTCTCATCAGCGAGCTTGGAATGCTGAACTTTGAAGGATAAAACCTTCAGCGGTTCACATTGATCAGCGATAGGATAAAATCAACTTGTATAACCCATTCTATCATTCTCTCTCTGAATAAACTTGATTCGCTGATATCAAGGTATGTTTTCTCTCTCTGACATATCGCATGTAAATGCAAGATTTCAAAATAAATTGCATCGCTGAATATCTCTTCCTTAACAGCGACTTTTTGAAATTTCTTAAAACCTTCACTGATATTTATATTCAGTGCTTCATGTTTTCAAAGAGTCCCTGAGTTTTTCAAAACCTCAGAGACAACCAAGAATATGAAAGGACAGTTGTGACGTCATTGCAACGGATAACACCAGGCATGATTTCTTTCTGACACACGTTTGCACGTTTCGTTCAAACTTCCAATCAAATGCAAACACGTGTCCGTGTCATGATGAAAACCTTTTCCCGCTCAAGGTTTTCTCTCTCTAAAATCTCTATATAAACAACTCTTGATTTATATTTTATCTTTTACGCGATCAAATCTTCCTCCGCAAGAAAGAATCCCCTGTTGCATTTGTGCTCTCAAAAACCTCAAGAACTGTTCATCATCTTCGTTATCAAACATCAAGGTTAATATGTTCTTATTTATTACCAAATGCATATAACTTGTTTCCTATCTTCTCTTTGTTTTAACAAGATCAAACAAAAGAACTTTGTAAAATGAAATCATTTCTTTCATGGTTTTATGAACACAACCATTTCATGGTTGTTCTTCAAGTTTTAAATCTAAATCTTAAACTTGTTCTTCATTCGTTTCCAGAATCTAATTTCTTCATAGAAAACTGGATAACAAGATTCAATGGGTTTTACATTTCTGTCAAAAATCAAGAAAAACCCTAATCTTCATTAAGACATTTTTGTCTGAATGAAATGGATAAAATTCGAAACATCTTAATGGAAATTTCTTTCCACATTAAGATAATTCTTATTTGTTAACATCTTTGGTTGAACTGATAATACAGAGAAATGGCAACTTCAAAGATCAATGTTTACGCTGAGAACATCTCCGCTGACTCTGAGGAAGTGGAAATCATCAAAGCCCCTCAGGTTAAGTTCAAGCTGGATCAACTAGATTGGACCAAGGTCAACAACCTCTCTGCGCTTCTCGAGTTTCCTCCTCGAAAGCAAGTCACACATCTGGATGATGCTGTGGATTTCCTGAAAAACTGCTGCATTTCAACAGCCCTGACCATCACACCTCCTGCAAGTCAGCTACTTCTATCCCAGTTCTGGTACTCTGCCAGACACTCTCAGCTACCCTCCGCCAAAGATCCCTCCAAAACTATTGACTACATACTCAGCGATACTGAGTATGGCACAATAAAGATAACCCCCGCAATCATTCGAAAAGCCCTGAACTTTCCCAATGCTACCAAAGAAAAACCGTTTGTTCCATTCCCTGACCATAAGAAGCATGCTGACAGAGAAGAAATCATTGCTTTCCTCGACGCAATGGGTTACATCTGGGAAACTGGAAGGGATAAGAAGCCCGAGAAGAAGCTGACGCTGATAAAGAAGTCCAAAATGCCCAGCGAGATGAATTTCATCTTCGCACACCTGATCAGCTGCATGACAGCGAAGACCGGCTCCTCTGATCAAGCCGCTCAACCTCAGCAGGCTATGGGATACGCACTGCTGAAAGGTCTACATATTGACTGGGCATATATCATTTATGATGACCTAGTACAAAGAGTAGATTCTGCTGCTGACAGACCTGCATGGGTTCCCTACCCCCGTTTCATCAGCGCCATCTTCCAATATGGCCTGAAGGACAGCTATCCTCAAGAGGGTGACCTGAAACTTTCTCAGGTTGGCCCTAAGGTGCTCGATTTTAAACCTGTCGACAATGAGGTACGTCTCTCTACCCTTCTCTCTCTTCTTAACCCTAATTCTTCGACTTCTGTGGCTCCTTCAGCGACAATACCCATCGCTGATACCCTGGCCACACAATCCTCTCCTTCTAAGAAAAGGAAACACTCTTCAACCCAACTTGATTCCAAAAGGATCAAGAAAACCAAGGAGCAACCCCAGCAATCCCATGATGAAGACTCCTCAGCTCATTCTGAAGAGCTGAAGGAAAGTTCCGTGGTACGCTCTGCCACACCCGTGCAAGCCATCCCTCCAATCCAGACTTCAGTGTCTCCAAACACTGAGGTTAGAAACTTGGAACCTACCCAACCTCCCTCAGTCTCTCAAAAGACTGATGAAGTGATTCTCAATGAATCCAACGCTGAACTCAGTACCCGAACCCCATTCTTATCCTTCGCTTCTCCCTCCACTCACTTGGACACTCCTCCAAAGAACACTGGAGATGCCATCATTCCAGAAGCCACCGCTGACGCTTCTTAACGAATGATGAAGACAGGACCTGCAGAGATCACCATTCCTCACCGAACTTTTGAGGAAGATATGGAACATTTTTCAGGGATCCGCAACTTTGACGAGTTCATCAATCCTCCTGCAGGTACAAATCAACCCATATACACTGTAACTAAACCTGAAACTTCTGAGCTTTCCTTTGTTCACAAGTACTTATGTGTTACAGGTCCTAATTTGGGAGACATCAACTGTGAAATCCCAAATCTCTAGCAATAAGATATGAATGTAGTGAGAGAGAATCTAGAGAGCAAATATGTCATCCATGTATTGAGCTCAAAGGATTACTAAAGGTTTCTAAAAGATTACAAAAGCTTTTGAAGTGTTACTAACAAATGGTCTAGACAAGCCTATTTATACCCATGACATACAAGGTATAAAGGCATTCACAATACTGTATAGACTCATACAGTACATTAACTTTACAGTAAATCTTGAATACAACAATGCTCTAACAATCTCCCCCTTTGGATTCAAGATTTAAAAAAATATGACAGCAGTCTTCAGCTCTTTGTAAAGTCAATCTTCTCAAACAGACACTCTATCAAACCATCTTCAAATAGCTTTATCTCCACTAGTTCACGGCGAACTGTATGCTTTGACACTCTTTAAGAACTCAGCTTTGAAGAATCTTCAGACAAACATGAAAGTCATTGTCTTTTTCTTTGAAAAGTCAATCTTCTTCAATAAAATCTTCAACAGATTGTCTTCAAGTCTTGAACATGAAATTCCGATCTTTGTATAAAACCATCAATTCGGAACAAGATGAATCAG
Organism: Saussurea involucrata; assembly: GCA_033807775.1. NCBI lineage: Eukaryota > Viridiplantae > Streptophyta > Magnoliopsida > Asterales > Asteraceae > Saussurea > Saussurea involucrata. The sequence continues at coordinate 141,256,532 of CM066319.1, read as the reverse complement.
AAACGATTAGAGTTTAGATCAGAAATATGTGAAACCATCCACATTGTTGAACTTTTAGGTGTAAGCACATTCCGAGAATCACTCAGAACTAAGATAACCAAATTCAGCAATATTTAGACTTCACATGATCCTTCTCCCCAATCTTCAGTCTTTGTTCACGAATCTTTGACTTGAAATATCTTTGATTTGAAAATTCTTTGACATGAAATTGAAATTAAACTTTTCTCCCCCTTTTTCGATGATGGTGAGCATCGAAAACCATTTTCAATTCCAGTTGTGTCTTTGAGTATTGCTAACAATCTCCTCCTTACAGAATAACCTTGCTCCCCCTCAAAATAAGAATTCTGGAGCAATTTATTTTCTCCCCCTGAAAGTATGCATATATTTCAATAACGTACAGTATTTGAAATTGTAGCACAAATTTTAAAACAAATTTACACAAGGAAAATAACATTCATTGAATTTTATTTTATAACTACAAACATTTGATCATTTGAAAGCTTTACAAAAGAAATTCAACTTAATGAAATTTAACAATATTTCAATCAAATGAAATCAAATGCATGTGTTTGGATTCAAGAACAAGTCATCATTGTATATCAAGTTAAAAAATGTTCAGTTTCAACCCCTTTATTAAATCTATTTGGTGTGCTAGCATGGGAAATATGATTAGCTTCAAGCATATGCAATTCTAAAACATATAAGAATATTTTGCTCTACTCACACTATTTGTCCAAAATCAGAATTTTCACAAATTTACGGGTTTATCGCGACTTTGTATTTTCCCAAGTTTCAAGAGATGTGTGCTCATTGGCATCTTTTCTTTTGTGCTCATTGGCATCTTTTGATTTGTGCACATTGGCATCTTTTGATCAAAAAGTTTAGTAAGAATAAGATACACCGTTAAACATGACTTTCTATCTGGTTCTATAGCAGGATTTGGGTTAGCAGATCCCAGACCAGTTGGCCTTAGGTGCTAGGTGTCGAGCACCCCTTAGAACTTAATTTCCCAAACCAGAAAGGCCACATCGATATATCTTAAACCCATTTGTACCAGTAAAACATGGCTTTCTATCTGGTTCTATTGCAGGATTTGGGTCAGCCGATCCCAGACCAGTTGATCTTAGGGACTAGGTGTCGAGCACCCCTTAGGACTTACTCTCCCAAACCAGAAAGGCCACAGGCACAAACTTTCAAACTAAATGATATTCTATATAAGTTCGAATTTCCATCACAAAATATGAATGATATCTCAATCACTTGGTTCTTAATCATAGTGCTTCCCCCATATTTTCGTTTCCATTCATCATTCTGATAAATAGGCTTTTTGAGCATTATATTCTATATAAGTCCAGATTCACATATCTTTGAGCATTCAGCATAATTTCATTCATGTTTTGCTGACCTTTCGATTTATTTCAGAGGTGAAAGATGAAACAAATATAACTCAGATAAAACAAAAATACTTGTAAAATCATCTTTTAGCACACATTTAATTCATTGAATGAAAATTGAAAATTTTATCTCATTGAATTAAATTTGTAAAGATTCAAATTTTCAAAGTAGTAGACACAAAATATAATCCAATGTTACCTTTTACCACGTTCCTTGAAACAGAAAGATGTAACAGTTAAGGATATCACCTGAGAAGTGTGAGTTCTAAACTGATTTGTTTAGAAGTCTTAGTCGTTGAAGTATGGGTCCTGAACTGAATTGTTCAGAAGCCATAGTCGTTGAAGCACGGGTTTTGAACTGATATGTTCAAAAGCCATAACATTGAAGCACGGGTCCTGAATTGATGTATTCAGAAACCATTCATGATTTGTCTCCCCCTTAATGGTACAAATATTCTTCATAGAAATACGCCGCTTCTCTTCTGTTTTCAGTCATGTGTGTGGTATGTATCTACAAATCAGTACAACACATGATGTACCTACAAAACAGTTTAAGCAGATTTTGGTACCCAATGGCACTTGGGTCCTAGTGGGTTAGGTGTAGATTTCTTACAAGGAATACTGTAAGAACCATACCAATAAGAAGTATAATCTTTATGCACAAAATCATTTGATCCACAGTAAGAACAACAGATTTTCTTATGTGCCAACCTAATTAGATGATTTACAGAATGAATAGGATTAAGTTTAGCAGAAGATTTACCTTTTGGCGCATTGTTCTTCTTTGCATTTGATGTGGATACAGATGATTTTGGCACAACTTTCTTTGGAACTGTTGTGCCTTTGATTCTCCATTCCATCTTCACCCTCTTGAAGACTGGAAGTTCTTCAGGTTTGGAAGTATTAACTTTAGGCACATTAAGAATATCATCCGATTTATCAAACAGAGGATTATAGAAAAGATTAGAAGAACGAATCTGACCTTTTGAGAAATCTGTTGATCTATTAAATTGTTTAGAAGGAATGTTTTTAAAACTTGAACTTGAAGCAGTTTTAAAAGAACATTCAGAATCATTTGAATCAACAAATGGAGTCTGAAAGATAGAATTATGACTAGCCTGCTTTGAGACATCAAATTTAAAAATGACGTCTTCAAGTTCTTTGACTTTGTTTATTAAAACATTTTTCTCTTTAGAAATTAGATCAAATTTCTTTTGGAGATCAGCTGATAAACCAGATAATCTTTTGGTAAGATTAAGAATCACATCTTCAAAATATACACGTTCCGATTCAAATTTTTTTTCCAAAAACCTTCTTTTATCAGTAATCTCTTTGAAAATTTCCATATTTTTCTTTTTAAGGGTTTTACTTTCCTTTTCAAAGAGATTTTTCTTTTCCGTGAAATCTTTTCTTTCCTTTTCCAAAAGATTTTCTAATTCAGAGATTTTCACGGAAAGTTCAGAACTTTTAATTTCAAAAGATTTGCGTTCAGTTTCAAATTTAGCTCTTTCTTTTTCGAGCTTGTCTTTTTCTAAAAATAAAACTTTCTCAAAGTCAGAAACTTGTTTTGAAAGTTTTATACAATTAAGTTCAATTATTTCCTTTTCTTTAAGAATCTTCTCTCTCCTGTCTTCAATGCTCTTCAGATCAGCATTTTCCTTTTTAAGAGTTGTTACTTTCTCTTGAAGTTTCTCGATTTGATCGTGCAGACTTGAGTTGTCTTTGTCTTTCTTTGTTTCAAGACCTGCAATATAAACTTCAAGATCATTTATTCTTTTAGTAAGTTTAGCATTTGAAGAAGAAATGTCTAAAATTTGTCTTTTCAGATTAACATTTTCTTCTTCCAATGCTTTATTTAAAATAGGAGTTGAAGAATTTGAAGCATTATCTTTAACAGGAGTTTCTGATATAGGAGATGTTTCTGATAATATAACTTGTTGCAAAATTCCATTATTTGCCTTAGCTTTTTCAAGTGGCTTTGGAGGTGTTTTTGTTATTATGACTTGTTGCAACACTTCATTATTTGGTTTAACAGATACATGTGAATTAACAGATGTTTCTGTTATAATGACTTGTTGCAACTTTACATTTGGTTTAACAAAAACTTTTGCAATTGGAGGAATCTCCTTTTTCAGAGTTTGCTTCAAATCTTCACCACTGCTTTTAACAATAACTTGTTGTAAAACCATTTTGAATATTGCTAGAAATTGATCGTTCAGAAGATCAAGCAGACAGTGTATGAAAATACACAAAAAAAAATATATAAAAATTTTTCTTGAAAAGCTCTTACAGTGTATGAAATACACTATAGAAAAAATTTCGGGATAAAAAATTTTCTCAAAAAACTCATTTTTTTTTTTTTTTATTTATTTAAATTCACAAGAATTCGGATGAGTAAGGGTTCGAATTCAACGAATTCGGATGAAGAAGGATTCGAATTCAATGAATTCGGATGTATAAGGGTTCGAATTCAATGAATTCGGATGAAGAAGGGTTCGAATTCAATGAATTCGGATGCTGAAGGGTTCGAATTCACTCAATTCGGACTTAACTTGGTTCGAATTCAATGAATTCGGATGCTTAAGGGTTCGAATTCAATGAATTCGGATGCTTAAGGGTTCGAATTCTATGAATTCGGATGCTTAAGGGTTCGAATTCAACACTTGGAAAATTTAATCAACTCAATTCGAATCTAACACAGTTCGAATTCTCCTCAATTCGAATCTAACACGGTTCGAATTCTCCTCAATTCGAATCTAGCTGGGTTCGAATTCAATCAATTCGAATCCTTCTTGAGTCGAATTCTACACTTGTATTTCCAAGAACACTCCGAATTCTTCTTTGAATGATCCGAATTCACCAAGAATGATCCGAATTCTGCACTTCGAACACGAAAATCACTAAATCAGCCATAACTTTTTCAATTCTTGATCAATTGTTATGAAATTTGCACAGATTTGTTCGAAATTTGATTCCACACACTTTCTTAGTTAATCACAAATTCTAATTCGATCAATTTAATCGAATTTTGATCCAAAAATAGTAGAAAAAGTTTTCGAACAAAAATGATATAAAATGATCAGATCTGCAAATTCTGTGCAGATTTTGGTGTTGATCCAAGAATTAAAGATGTCCAGGAATCAAATCCGAGTGCAATGATGTCAAGAATCAATCCAAAAGATCAAAAATTAAAGAAAAGATGAAATCTGGATGAATAGTAAATGAAGAAGGGTCAGAATTCTTGATGAACAGTGATGAATAGTGATGAACACCCAATCCGAATTCTTCAGCTTTAGTGTAAAAAATCTTCAATTTGGTCTTCGATCTGCTTGAATCTTCTGTTTTGCTCTGATACCAATTGAGAAAACCTAGATCTCTAGCAATAAGATATGAATGTAGTGAGAGAGAATCTAGAGAGCAAATATGTCATCCATGTATTGAGCTCAAAGGATTACTAAAGGTTTCTAAAAGATTACAAAAGCTTTTGAAGTGTTACTAACAAATGGTCTAGACAAGCCTATTTATACCCATGACATACAAGGTATAAAGGCATTCACAATACTGTATAGACTCATACAGTACATTAACTTTACAGTAAATCTTGAATACAACAATGCTCTAACATCAACGCTTCTCTGAAGTCCGTGGAAACAAAGCTGACAGATCTCACTACCACACTCTCCGACAACTCTGCAGCTGTAACCACCACTGGAGAAAATTTGACAAAGCTGACAACGGTGGTGGAGAAGACGGCTTCCACAGATGACTTGAAGCAAGTTGATAAGACTCTCAGCGATTTCGCTAAGGTGCTCGCTGATATCTACACAGACTACACCTCACTCAAACAATCAGTTTCCTCCATGTCCGGCGAAGTAACAACGCTGAAGACATCGGTTGGAGCACTAGAGGGTGATATGTCTGCTGTGAAGACAAGTGTTTAAACTCTGACGACTGACTTAGGCTCTGTAAAGACCGATGTTGGTTCGATGAAAACAATGATTGAAGAGCTGCTCAACAAGGCGAGAACTACTGCTCCTGAACCTGCCCCTGTCCCTGCATTGGAAACTTTCACAGCGACGGATCGCCAAGAGCTGGAAAAGATCAATCCTGCTATAACTGGCCTAGAAGTCAGATTAGCAAATATTGAAAGCTGTGTGGGTATCTCTGGCCAAGAAGACAGAAAGCCTTCCACAGCTGAAGAGTCTACCCATTCCTCCCCCAGTCATCATAAGAAAGAGGGGGAGAAGAGCGCTGAACATACCGAGGAGAAGAGCGCTGAGGATCTTGAAAAGAGCGCTGAAGACCTTTCCCATGATGAATCTATCAGGGGAGAGAAGAATGAAGATCTTATCGCTGGACCTCAGGGAGATGAAAACCCTGAGGGAACCGAGAAGCTCGCCTCTGTATCTGAGGGGGAGCAACTCGAAGACGAAGCTGAAGAATCCGAAGCAGAAGATGATGAAGACATCGACATCCCTGATAATGAACCATCCTCCTCTCCAAGGAATGATGATGATGATGACGAAGATGACGATGACTTCTTTATCGTCAAACCTGCCCCAAGGATTAAAGCTCTTAAGGGGATTTCAATAAATGAACCAACAGGGGAGCGGACAAAGCCCTCAGCCTCTGGAGCTGAGAAAGGCAAAGGCAAAAGCGTCGCTGAAGATGACAATCTGACGATCTTGCTTGAAAATCCGGTTTGTCAGGTACACTAATCATATCTCACTCCATCCCTCTATAAGTTCTACTACCCTAGCCTACACCTGAACATATTTCTCTTTCTCTTTCTACCCAAGTTCTTCTACCCATGTTCTTATTTGTAAGATCGCTGTGTTTCAGCTAGTCCTCTCCCCTGTTTGAGGATGTCGCTGAAGGTTCTACTACTGCGACTTCACAAATAAAGCCAGCTGCTGCTGATGAAATAATCCCAGTCTTAGATTTGATCTCTGAGACTGATGAACCAGAAGAACAACCTCTCTCGCACAGAAACAAACCTTCCTCAGCTCCTCAAAAGCTGAGTGAAGAGGATCAAAAGATAAGAGAGGAAATAATAAAGCGATTCGAGGATCAGCGAATCATTTTGAGGCGTGATCAACTTCCTTCAGTTCCTCCAAAGTTCAGAATCTCAAAAGCTGAATACAAGGAACACCTCAGAGCTGAACGCCAAATCGCTGAAAGAAAGGAAGCTGAAGAAAAAGACAGAGAATACACCATCAAGCTTACTCAAGAATCTGTCAAAGACCCCAAGCTGAAACGTGTTCCCATTCAAATCCAACGAAAGCTTTGGGAAGAAGCCCAGAAGATCGTGGAAAAGAAAACTGAAGTTTCTCAGACCACCCTGATCTGGTGTAAAGAGAAAATTCACTTCAGATATCGTCCTGCGAAGATCAACAAGGTATTCATCTCTGGAAGAACCTCTATCGGAGTACCTATTGTTGACATCAAACTTTTCAGAGAAGATGGCCAATCTGAAGCCTTTCGCGCTGACAGTGTAAAAAGGTATGGTCTCTCTGAATGGCTGGAGATGAGGTTAGCTATCCATTCGTCACAATCTAAGTACAAGGATCATTTCGAAAAGCTGATAAACAGACATATCGACTTGATATCTTCTTGTGTGGACATTCCTCCTCTTCCTGATCTTAAGCTGAAAAGAAAAAGGGCCTCTCCAAAGAAGAAACGTCAAGATTCAAACTCAGGTCCTGTCATACGAAATGAAACTGGAATTGGTTTCTCTCGCGCTGAAGTGCTTGGTCCTGACCCTGATCTATCTGCCCTTGACATTTCTTTGCCACCATGTGAACTTTTCGTCCCTGGTAAAGTCATCAGTAATCCTTATGGAATATTCTTTCTCGACTACGACAGACGTAAATGTTTTCAACGGATCGCTGAGCTTCCAATCACTCCAATCGAACAGCTCAGAGATCTCATCTACTGGTGTGACTTCAGAAAAGACATTCAGGCACGACACCTAAAACCCTTGATCTTTGAAGAAGCGCTGAACAAAAGAAAACAAGGCGTAACGGTTCCTGACTGGATGATCCCCACTGAAAAGACCCTTGATGAACTTCTCATTAAGGAAGAACCCTTTGAAAACTGATATAATCTCCTTTTTCTCTATTGTATCAGTTATCCTTCTGTTCTTGTAAATTATTTCGCTTGTACTTGTAATCTTTCTGTTCTTCATTGTAACCTGATTCAAAGTTTTAAAGAAAGATTTCAGCGAATGTACTTTACTCCATCAGTACTGAAAAGATCCCAGAAAACAGTAAAAGGGACAAGTATTTTATGAGTTCTTTTTATCCTTATGTTTTCATTAAATAGCAATTCTCTTTGTTGCTATGTCATAATCAAATAGGGGGAGATTGTTGATCCAAACCCTTAGTGATTTGATAATGACCCTCTCTTATATACTTAGTGAAAATTGTAAGTAAACAATATGTATCAGAGTTTCACTATCGCTGATAAGTACTAAGATCTTCCAGTACCGCTGATAGGAACTCTCGCTCTTTAAATTAAACATTCAACGAACACTGTTCATCATTAATGCTCTGAGTCTGTTCAGTCATTATGATGATCGCTGATAAGTTAGTTGTTTACTTATGATCCCTGAAGACAAGTTTCACGTCAACAAAGGTTCTACGCTGAAGTCGAAGATCAATCTCAAGAACCAGCGACAAGTCTCCTAATGAACTGATGCGGATCAGCAAAGACTCAGATTTGTCCACTCAACGTGACGTATCAAGTACAAGACTTCAGCTATCGCTGAACTTTATCATTCGCTGAATAGAAAATGATAATCGGTGAATCAACGAAAGCTGATCATGAAGTCCTCCGTACAAAGTACTTTTGTCTTAACCACCCTTTCACGACTCCGTACGAAATGTCAGAAAAGAACCTTCGAAAATCTGAAATCGTACAACCACTCTGATACTACACTATTCATCCATACGGCTACTAAGGTTGTCAACCAAGGTCAATGACATGCAACCAACCAGCTGATGACACGTGTAAAGTATATACTGACTTGCATTAAATGCATGCAGTATTTAAAGAGATGAACTCACTTCATTTGAAGTAACTTGCTAACTCTGGACAAGTTCAAATCTCTTATCTCAGATAGGTTATTATTAGTAATTTCCTTATCTCTCTTAGTTCAAGAAACCTTAGTGTTCCAACTTGTTTAGATTTAGGTTTATCCTTAATCTTGTCTCCGCAACAAGCTGTAAATTGTTAATGATTTATCAATAAACAATTTAGAAAAGTAAAATCGGTGTGTTTGTATTCAACCCCCCCCCCCCCCTTCTACAAACTTGTATAGGCCTTCGGGACCAACACGAAGTATTTCCTTCATTTGTATTGTAATCATTGTACGACCAACGCCAGTACCAAGGACGTCGCCCCTGATTGGCGACCATAGTGCAGCGACGACACCCCCTGTCGTCCGCAGGTTTTTTCCTCGATTGAGGTTTTTCCTGCGTCATCAAATCTCTTGTCTCGTTTATTTTTTCCCTCGTCGCACGTCTCGTCGAAAGATCCTTTCTTTAGTTGATTAAGTCTACATCGACCTTAAGTTGTCCCTTTGGTGCGATTTTTGGCATTAACAGTTTGGCGCCATCCGTGGGACCTCATCTAGAGAAAATCCTCGACGAACATGCACCCTACTAACAGTTTCTTGGAGTTTTTTTTCTGCTCTCTATTACAGGAACAATGGCAGCCCTTGGAAATCCGCAGCAAGCTGTTGCTCAGATGTATCAGGAGCTCGAAGTCGCCAGGAATCAGCTCAATGCAATGGCAGAGCAGAATCGCAGAGCAGCTGAGGAGATCGCGCAGTTAAGAAATCCTCCTAAGCCTCAAAATGGTCCTAGGCCGTTCGTGCAGAACCCAATTCCAAGATCGTTCGACCAGAATGGCCCTAGACCATTTGTCACGAATCCAGGTTCATCCACGCAGAATCAACATCCAGGCCCGTTCATGCAGAATCAACAGCCAGGGCCGTTCAACCCAAATCCTCAGTTTGGGACAGTTCCTCCTCAGCACATAAGGCCACCACCCGTGAATAATGGGTCTCAGCCATTACAAGGGTTGCAGCCTTTCCAGCAGGGGTCGCAACCATTTCAGCAGCCATTTTAGAATGGACCTCAAGGTGAATTTCAGCCACTCCACGGTGGATCGCAGCCTTTTCAGCAAGGATCGCAGCCGTTTCAGAATGGACCACAACAATTCCACTATGGGTCGCAGCCATATTTCGTCCCGTTCAACGGGGGCACCAATGATTCGTCGCATGGTAATGGCACTAGTCCAGGGACCAATCCCTCGACAGGGGCAAATTCTGATCTTAACGATCCCGTCGCCCAGCGTTTGAAGATGTTAGAAGACCAAAATGAGTGCGTCCTGTCCTTGCTCGCCAAGTTGCCTGGGGCAGCCGTGCCTGTCGACGTCGAGCCTCGCTCGGGGTATCAGGCGTCGCCCTTCATCGACGAGATCGCCACCGTAGAGGTCCCAAAGAAGTATAACATTCTTGCCTTCACTCCCAAATATTCTGGTGTGACTGATCCGACTGAGCACGTCGCGCAGTACAAGCAGCTCATGTGGACAATCTCGATCCCATTTATGTACCAGGAAGTATGCATGTGTAAGAGTTTCAGAGCAACTCTCACTGGTCCAACTCTCCAATGGTTAATCAATCTCAAACCCAAGTCCATCGGGTCGTTTGCTGAGTTGGTTAACCAGTTCTCCCAGCAATTCGCCAGCAGTCGTAAGATGGAGAAGCAGACCAGTGACTTATATTACATCGCGCAGAAAGCCAATGAGTCTATTCGAAGTTATTTCAATAGATTCAATGCCGAAATGATCAGCATCCGCAATTGCGACGTCAAAACCGCGATCGAAGCCTATAAGCGTGGTTTGGACGATAGTTCGGGTCTATACACCGACCTGACCAAATATCCCCCGGAGAATTTCAAAGACGTCCGAGCTCGAACCTTAGCATATATGAGAGTAGAAGATGATGCCGCCTTTCGTCGCAAGCACACTGACGACAAGAAGTCGTTAGGCGTCAGAAAGCCAGAGTTCAAGACAAAGGCTGTCTCCAGAATAGAGCCAGCGCGCCAAATTTCAAATGTTCGTTTCAAGACGAAAGTAGAGGCCAAGACCGCGACAAAGTTCACTCAGTACCCCAAGATATCATCTTACGGATTCAAAGGATCTGCTAAGGAATTAGTCGAAGCTCTGAAAGGTACCCAAGCTACCATCTGTTGGCCAAAGAAGTCCGACCTGGACGATGCTAAGAAAGACAAATCAAAGTGGTGCGACTTCCATGCCGATCATGGTCACGCGACAGACGACTGTATCGCATTGAAGAAAGAACTAGCATATCATTTCCCGAAAGGAAATCTCAAGGATATCATCGACGATGTCGCTGTTCCAGCTAATGGCCATCGACCGTCGACTCCCGAGCATACAAAAGTTGTCAATTGAAATTCCCTACGCCATGGGGAATCCAGGAGTCGCTCGTGAGTGCTACAGGTCTACCTTGAAGCCGCGAAAATAAACTGAAGTCGCAAGATCAAGCTCTTGACAGGTGCGTTCTTCTATCCCTAAATTAATATCTCTTCCACAGGGATAAATCTACTATGGTGCCTCGTCGCACGACAACATAGTCGACCGCAGGACAATATTTCTCCGTGTCATTCTGTCATTTAAAACCTATCTTTTCCTCCCAAAAAGGATACGGTAATAAATGACAGGGGGCAAATAGAGAGAGTCTGAAGTGGTACGTTCTCTAGCTCTTTCTAGCTCTTTTCTCATACGATTTTTTCTCACAAAGCGCATACTGACTTAAGCATCGAAGGGTCGTTGGCTAGCCAACGACCAAACCCCGACATCGTTTTATCGCAGAATCGCACGACAGTAAGCATTAAGTCTACTAGATGACTTTAAATTCGCAGAATCACACGATATAAACAATCAGGATTTTCTTTCCTGACCATCCCTCCACAGGGGCATACGACCCAAATTCCTCGTACGATCTCGTCGTACAATCGCAAAGCCTAAAATAACTTACATCTAAGTTTCTTAGCTTTTATACCCTGAATGGATGCTTTAATCGCGTGTTTTTATATTTGTTTTACGTTCTTATCATCGTATTACAATGAATGCCTTAGTCGCATGATTTCATATGTATTTTATGATCAAATTCATAACCAATGTGATTTGAATAAAGCACAAGTTCAAACAAAAAGTGCATTTAAAAAGATCGTCAGGTATACGCTCGACCACCAACGATCGAGTAGCAAAGCAAACAAAATAAAATTCTTAAATCAAAGGAGGAGCATCCGTCGTATTCATGCCCGAAGTCCCGTCCTGAAGGCTATCGCCTGCCACCTCCTCCTCAGCATCCTTCTCATCGTCCGAGTCAAGATCCCTCTCGGTCCCAACACCATTCAGATAGATGTCCAGCTCATCCTTCGCCGAAGCAAGAGGGTCTTTCCCCAGCAAATGTCGTCGCATAATCGCCGCCCGAGCAGTCAGACGAGCTATGGCAAAAACCGACTTACCCTCGTCTTTTATAGCTTGCACTTCTTTCTCCAAACTCTCTACCTTGGATTTATAATCCTCAGCCTCTTTTGAAACAGCGACCAAGGATTCCTTAATTTTTTCCATCTCTTCCCTTTGTTCAGCAGTCATGGACAAGGATTGCGTCAGACGATGACTAAGATCTTCCTTGGCAAGATGAACGATCTTCAAATGTTCTAAAGCATCATCAAGCCGCTTCGAAAAATCCTCAGCACGACTTGCAGAGGCACTCGCTCTATCCAGCGCCGCTTTATCTCTTTCACGTGCAGCAGACAAGAGGTCTTTCACCTTCGCCGATCCACTTCGCGAGGCCAAGGAAGCCTGAAGTGCCTGCGAAAACATAAAAGACAGACATCGTCAGTAGACAACGACAACGACAACGAAGTCTGGGCCTAGAAAAACTAAGTCTTGAAAGAAAGACTTACCATGAACGACAAGCCGGCTACATGGGCACCCGTCTCCTCGATAGGAAACCCCTCAAAACGCTCCCTGAAAGATGGAAGCAGGAATTTATCCAAGTGAGGGAACAGGTTCGTCCCTTCCAGGACATCACCTGTCATAAAGTCCGATGGTAGCGAAATGTTGACCGTCGTGACCTTCTCCCCTCCCGTCGAGTGATCCTTGCCCTTGTCGACTGACAAAGGATTCGACGCGGCAGACGGGGACTTCACCGTTTCCGCCAGAGGCGCATAATTGATGGGTGTCGCTGCAATCACCTTCTTAGGTGATCCGACCCCTACCTTCTCAGGTGAAGCGACTCTCGACGAGTCATTAACTCCAGTCGAAGACTCCCTCGGAGTCGTCGTCCTCGTTATCTTCAGAATTTCAGGGCCAGCAGACATGGCTTTTAGCCTCCTCTCCCTGCCCTGACGAGCACACTCCAGCTCAGCTGCTCTCTTAGCAGAAACCTTCAACACTTTAGGTTGAGACTCTCTTGGAAAAAAGGAATGTCATAAAGCACGCAAAGGGAAAAGACTCGAGGTAACATAGGAAGAAAAGGAAAGTAAAACTTACCTGTCATCCCTCTCTTTCCTCTCGACTTATCTTCTTCCTCTTCTCTTCCTTTCTCTTCACACTTCTCCCCCTGATTCTCTCCTGAAGATTCTAAATCGTCGTCATCCGCCGAATGTCGCACGACGAAAGACCTCTCGGCGACGCTAAATTCTAAAAACGAATTGATCTTTGCTTGGGAGTTAGTGTCTGGCTTCACGACCTCGAATTTTATGGCTGTCAACATACAAAAAACAATTTAAAAATCATATGTAAATCATCTACAGCGCACACCAGATGAAATAACGAGGCTCACCCGACGTATTCCGGCTCGTCCTAATCCACTCACTCTCAGAGTCAAGGGACAACTTACGCATGAAAACATATCGAGACTTCCACCCACGGTCGTTCACACCCGTTCCTAAGACCAAAACGCGATCGCCCTTGAATCTAGAATGTAAACTACATCGATGACATCCATCCATCTTGGCTTGATAAGCCGAGAGGAGGTCCTGTACATTCATGGGAGAATCCCATTTCTTAGTGGCACGCTCGATCACTCGTACGACTCGCCAGAACTGGGGCATCAGCTGACTCGGTGCCAAGTCAAACTCTAACATAAACGCCTTGGCCAGAGGAGAAAAAGGCCATTCGAAACCTATCTTAAAAGGGTATTCATAGATTACGATGTACCCCTCGGGGCACTCGTTTGATTGGATCTGGCCTGGACGGATCAGTTCGAACCATGTAGGAATTTTCGCCAACTTTCTAAAGTCCCGGAGGTCCGATGACTCTTGAATAACACTCTCAGGATCCCTCGACATTTCTAAACAAAATTTGCAGAAGTCAGAGAAATCGTACCTTACTTATAGGCGCGTTAACCTTCAAAGAAACCTAACCAAGTCAGAGATTTTCACAAGTTCGGAAGGTATCAGACAAAGAATGGCAAGGAAATCACAGCACAAACTCTTCAAGGGCGAAATAAGGAAATGATCCGTCAAAATCCCTATTTAGACCAAAGAACAGGGTTGGATCAAATCCCTGGATAACCGCCGCGCATCCCCGTCCTTTCGTATGACCACAGGGATCGTCGACACCTGTCATCGACAGCTGGTAAGCACAATCGTGTGTCATCATGACGTCATGACCTCGTTCCCTTCTCAACTTCTCATTCAGTTAAAGGCGAACCGGTCCAGTTCCACGACAACCAGGTAAATCCCTCAACCCAGGTCACAAGTCTAAGCGTTCGACAAGCAAAATTTAAAACTTAAATTTGACATTCAATTTTCAAATTTTGGGGGCAAACTGTTTGGGAAAAAAATCACGTCGTACGACAACGACCAGAGCAAGTAAGACGCACGTTATAGTCCAAATCTTGTATTAAGATAAGGTCTCGACAGGAACCCAGAAAACATCCGTCGTCTCCCATAAAAGGTAAGTCGTACATCTCCCATGACGCTCGACCATAGCATCGCCCATCCCGTACGACCATCGCGTAAGATCATTGCACCTTCGACCAAAGCTAACGTTAACCTTGACTGTTATGTTTGTTAAGTATTTAATGCAGGAGTCAAAGCCATTAACAGCAAGCAGCCGTAACGGACGAAGAACATTATGGATAATCACTCCGGCGACCGTTTCCAGCCATTGTAGCCGTTGATCAAATCATTAATGGAGCTAATCAATGGCACGAAGACTATAAATACCAAGCTAATTCTTCACATCAAGGGACATCAATTAACATCCAATATACATCAGCGACCATCACCAAGCAGCAGAGAAAATCATCCAAACTCATAGCAAAGAACATTCAAACTCTGGAGATAAAGTACTGAAAGCCAGAACCTTACAACGAACTCAAGAACATTCGGAGGAAAGCTCAAGTATCGCTCTCGATGCATGACAGCAACGTTTGACCAACAGTTGATTACACTTTGTACTCACACACGACAAACACCTGTTTTCACATTCAAACACTTGTACTTTACATTTCGAAGTATTTCCTTCATTTGTATTGTAATCATCGTACGACCGACGCCAGTACCAAGGACGTCGCCCCTGATTGGCGACCATAGTGCAGCGACGACACCCCCTGTCGTCCGCAGGTTTTTTCCTCGATTGAGGTTTTTCCTGCGTCATCAAATCTCTTGTCTCGTTTATTTTTTCCCTCGTCGCACGTCTCGTTGAAAGATCCTTTCTTTAGTTGATTAAGTCTACATCGACCTTAAGTTGTCCCTTTAGTGCGATTTTTGGCATTAACACTCGCGGTCTTAGCCTCTGCTTTCGTCTTGAATCGGACGTTCAAGATGTGACACACGGGCTCTATTTTGGAAATCGTTTTCGTCTTGAACTCTGGCTTCCTTACACCTAACGACCTCTTTTCGTCGGTATGCTTGCGACGGAAGGCAGCGTCGTCTTCTACCCTCATATACGCTAGGGTTCAGGCTCGGACGTCTTCGAAATTTTCTGGGGGTACTTGGTTAGATCACTATATAAACCCGAGCTATCGTCCAGACCACACTTATAAGCTTCGATTGCGGTGTTGATGTCACAATTGCGGATACTGATCATCTCTGCATTGAATCTGTTGAAATAGCTTCAAATAGATTCATTAGCCTTCTGCACGACATAATACAGGTCACTGGTTTGCTTCTCCATCTTGCGACTGCTGGCGAATTACTGAGAGAATTGGTTGACCAACTCAGCGAACAACCCGATGGATTTGGGTTTGAGATTGATCAACCATTGGAGGGCAGGACCAGTGAGAGTCGCACCGAAGCTCTTGCACATACATACTTCCTGATACATGTGTGGGATTGAGACCGTCCACATGAGTTGCTTATACTGCGCGACGTGCTTGGTTGGATCGGTCACTCTTGAATACTTGGGTGTAAAAGCGGGAACATTGTATTTCTTTGGAACCTCGACGGTCGCGATCTCATTGATGAAGGGCGACGCCTGATAGCCTGATCGAGGTTCGACGTCGACGGGCACGGCTGCCCTGGGTAGCTTGGCGAGCAAAGATAGGACGCGCTCATTCTGATCCTCTAGCATTTTCAATTGCTGGGCGACGGGGTCATTGAGGTCGGGATTTGCCCCTGCTTGCGGGTTGGCTCCTGAACTGGTGCCATTGCCATGCGACGAGCCATGGGCATCTCGGTTGAAAGGAACAAAATTCGGCTGCGACCCATTCTGAAACGGCTGCGATCCATTCTGAAACGGCTGTGACCCGTTCTGAAACGGTTGCGACCCCTTCTGAAACGGTTGCGATCCATTCTGCATGGGTGGTGGCCTTATATGCTGAGGAGGAACTATCCCGAACTGGGGGTTTGGGTTGAACGGCCCCGGCTGTTGGTTCTGCATGAACGGACCTGGATGCTGATTCTGAGCGAACGGACCTGGATGCTGATTCTGAGCGAACGGACCCGATCCTGGACCTGAATTATGCGCAAATGGTCTAGAACCATTTTGACCGAACGATCCTTGGCCTGGATTCTGAATGAACGTCCTAGGACCATGCTGAGGACCAAAGGGATTCCTCAGCCGTGCGATCTCCTCGGCTGCTCTGCGACTCTGCTCGGCCATGGCATTGATTTGATTCCGTGCGACCTCCAATTCCTGATACATCTGGGCAATGACATGCTCTTGATTTCCAGGAGCTGCCATTTTTTGAAACAGGGAATAGAGAAGACTACAAGAAACCGTTAGTAGGACGCACGTTTGTCAAAGATTTTCTCTAGATGGGGTCCCACGGATGGCGCCAAACTGTTAATGCCAAAAATCGCACCAAAGTACAACTTAAGGTCGATGTGGACTTTAACAACTAAAGAAAGGAATCGTTCGACAAAAGCGTGCGACAAAGACAGAAATGTAAGTGAGACAGAGATTTTGGTGACGCGGGAAAAACCTCAACGAGGAAAAAACCCGCGGACGAATGTGGAAGTCGTCGCTGCACTATGGTCGCCAAACAGGGGCAATGTCCTTGTGTTTCTGGTGTCGATCGTACAGAGATTACAATACAAACGAAAGAAAGACTTCGAAATGTAAAGTAACAAGTGTTTTGAATGTAAAAACAATGTGCGTCGTGTGTTAAAACTGTGTGTCGTGCGCTGATGTTGTGGGTCGAGAGCGATCTTCTACGAGGGATTTCTTCGTTTCGAGTGCTTGTGTCTGTTGTTTGATGTTGTGTCTCTATGTTCTTTTTCGTCTCCTTGAAATGATGATTATCCTTGATATTTATAGTCTTCAGACGCTTTAATTGGCTCATTAAATACTTCGATAACTGTCGTAACGGACGTCGTCTTTAGTGCTGTTTAATGAACTTCATCAGTTATAGCCGTTTGTCCAGTAATGATGTTGACTCCTGCATTAAACACTGAACAAACGTAACAGTTTATGTTGTGCGTTAGTTGGTCGAGGTCGCATGGTTCTATGCGATAGTCGTGTGGGCTAGGCGACGTCGAGGTCGAGTGTCGTGAGGTAAAAGACTTTTGATTTTATCTTTAATCAAGAGTTTAAAGTACTATGATTTTACCTTCGTTATGGAAAAGGGAATAAGTGTTTCCTTACCTTGGTCGTGGTCGAGACTGGTGAATTTTTACCCAAACAAATGTCGATGGATCCCGAGAGTACTGTTCAAGAACAATAGGACCTTGACGGTTTTAGAAGCTTAGCTAAAATCCCTGCGTGGGTTGAATTGACCTGCGCAGGTCAGATTCGATCAAACGAGTGTCCCGAGGGGTATATCGTGATATACGAATACGCTTTTAAAATAGTTTTTAATGGCCTTACTCGCCTCTTGCTAAAGCCTTTATGTTAGAATTCGACTTAGCACTAAGCCAATTAATGCCCCAGTTTTGGCGAGTCGTACAAGTGATAGAGCGTCTCACTAAGAAATGGGAGTCTCCCATGAACGTACGCGACCTCCTTTTGGCTTATCAAGCCAAGAAGGATGGGTGTCATCGCTGTAGCTTATGTTTTTTACTTACCTTTCCTTTTATTGACTTGTGTTTTTTACTTACCTTTCCCTTTGGTTATCGACAGACATCAAGTTCGAAGACGTGAAGCCTTACGCCAACTCTCAGGCCAAGATCAATAAATTCTTGGAGTACAACGTCGACGATCGGTTGTTCGTTACACGACACCTCGTGGACGAGGACGTGGTCTTCCTGGGAGAGAACCGAGAGGAAGAGACGGAAGAAGAGGAAGGGGAAGCAAAGGAGAGAGCGGAAAAAGAAGAGTCGAGAGAAGAAGAAGAGGAGATGTCTGGTAAGTGTACCTCAACCTTTCTGCTCGACCTAGTCTTTCCTATATTTCCATCTGTTAACGCTTTTCCTTCTTGTTTTTCAGGGGAATCTCAGGCGAAGATATCGTCTGTGGCTGCCAAGAAGGCAGCCTAAACTGAACTGGCCCGCAGGGGCAGGGAGAAGAGAAAGGCGACCTCGACCACTGGGTCGGGGGTTCTGAAGAGGATAAAGATGACGGTCCCGAGGGAACCGTATTCAAAGGGAGGCAGCTGATCGAGAGTCATTACTCTTGAGAAGGCGAAGGCATCGTCGCATCTCTGATGAAGACGAGGACGCCTTCGGATGCAATCGATGCGACGCCTATCAGCTCTGCGCCTCCGGCGAAAACGGCGGTGTCTCCGTCTGCTACGTCGACCCCTTCGTCGGCCGACAAGGGCAAGGGTCATGCGATTTTACCTTGGTTATCTTGGAACTGGATCGATCCGATTTTATCTGAACGAGAAGTCGAAAAGGAAACGGGATCGTGACGTCATACTGACGCACGATCGTGCTTACCAGCTGTCTTTGACATGTGTCGACGATCTATGTGGTCATACGAAAAGACGAGGGCGCGTGGCGATCATCAAAAGACTCAACCTGATGCGATCGACGGCATATATAAAGATCACGATGGATCTTTCCCTGTTTTACGATTTCGGTTTCAGATTTCTTCTTGATTTTCTTGTCGATTTTCATCTGATCTTTTCCAAACATGCAAGAATCTTCGATTTAGTTAGGGGTTTTCCAAGGTCTAGGACGACCATATAAAGCGCGACCCTTCAGTTTGCGTATGCGTCGCAAATCCATTGCTAGGAAACCTAGGAGGAATTGGGATATTTGGGGTCTTTCAGAAGTGCAAATCAATTTAACAGGGTTAGCAATGTTGATGGAGCCTAGAAGCGCCATAAAAAACGAAGAAGATCTCGACGACTTTAGAAGTATAGCGAGGATTCCCATGGGGATCACCGTAAGCAGGGCTGGCAAGGTTCGGCCGGAGATGTGCCCCGAGGGGTATGTCGTTATATATGAGTACCCGTTCAAGATAGGCTTCCATTGGCCATATTCGCTCCTGGCCAAGGAGTTCATGTGTGAATTCGATCTTTCGCCGGGGCAACTGATACCCCAGTTCTGGCGAGTTATCTTGATCATCTAACGACTTACCTCAAACTGGAATCCACCAATGAATGTGAGGGACTTACTGATGGCATATAAGGTCAAAAGTGATCAGTACCGTTGTTATAGTTTGTTTTCGAGACACAAGGGCAAGCGCACCTTGGTTTTAAACACGTCAGTCAATGATCGAAAATGGAAGACTCGGTATGTATTTGTGCGGGTGGCGTCGCTGGACACCGATAGTGACTGGATTAGATCTGCTTGGAATATGGCAGGTGAACTTTCAATTGTTTATCGTATGTCTTATGTTATTCTGTTGCTCGGTTGCTTTTCGACTGTTCTTCTTCCTTACGTGTAGATATTGATTTCGACAAGGTAGAGCCGGACGACGTCTCCCGAGCTAAGGTCGAAAAGTTCCTGGAGTTTAGTGCTGAGGACCGGTCGTACGTCACGCGTCATTTGGTAGACGAGGATGACGACACCGTTTTCTTGAGCGATAGAATGAGGATGGGTCGAGAGGAGAAAGAAGAAGAGGATGAGAGAGAGGATTCTGGGGAGACTGTGGAGGAAGAGAAAGGGGAAGAACCGGAAGTAGAGATAACTGGTAAGTATCCCTTGGCCTTCTTTCCGCCCGATCTAGTCCTTTTCTATCCTCAAGCATCTAATTCTTTCTTTTACCATACAGGAGAATCTCGGGCGAAGATGACGCCTGCAGCCGTCAAGAAGATGGCTCAAGTCGAGCTAGCTCGCAAGGCGAGGGAAGACAGGGAGAAGGATACCTCGACAACTGGGTCGGGGGTTCTAAAGAGAAAAGAAGTCCCGACATCTGGGTCGGGTCCCCCAAAGAGGACGAGGATGTCCGTTCTGAGGGAACCATCGTCAAGGACGGGTGGTTCGTCGAGAGTCGCCTCGTCTGAAAGGGCGAAGGTATCGACCACGTCTGTCGAGAAGGTTTCTGATACAAGGTCCGTTGAACTGCACAACCGGCGACGATGCCTTCTCTTTCCACGTCAGGCCCCACTTCGGCCGACAAGGGCAAGGGCGCGCAAATGGGTTCTGAAACGACGGTGAACTTTACGTTACCATCAGATTTTTTGGATGATAACGTCCTAGACGGGACGAAATTGTTCCCTTATTTGGGAAAGTATCAGCTCTCTTCTTTCAGAGAGTGTTTCGACGGGGTCTCTCTTGAGGATACTGAGTCCCATGTTGCTGGATTAGCATTCATGGTAAGTCTATCTTTCAAGACTTTTGTTTTTTATTTGTTGTCGACGTCGTATACTATGCTAATGTGCTTATATTTTCAGACGTTTCAGTCGTCTTTGGCGTTGCATGCTAAAACGAAAAAGATAGAAGGCTTAACGGCCTCTGCCATCGAGAAAGAAGATGCAGCGTTAGAAAGGGAAAGGTCCGCTTTGGAACGCGAAGAGGCGGTGTCAGTGAAACTCGATGATGCTTTGAACGAGCTAGAATCGCTTGGCCACGCAAGGGATGACATGAATTCACGTCTAAAGGAGTCTCTATCTTTGATGCATAATCAAAGGGAGAAGTTGGAGGGGATGAAGGAGTCTCTGATCATGAAGGGGAAAGAGGTTGAAGACTCCAAATCCAAAGCGGTGGGTTTAGAGAAGGAGCTGGAGGAGTTGAGGGATGAGAATAAGTCCCTCTTTTCCTTTACTCAACTCACTGCACGAGCGGCTATCATGCGAAGTCACTTGCTGGACAAGAATCCTCTAGCCTCAGCGTCGGACGAGTTGGCTATCTTCTTCAAGGAGGTCGGGACCGAGAGAGACCTCGACTCGGATGATGAGAAGGAAGTCGAGGAGGAGGAGGGTCTCCAGGGCGACGTGTCGGGCAAGGGTGCGACCGACGTTCCTCCCCAACCTTAGAAAAATATCTTTGTTTATTTCTGTTTCTTTGCTACCCGACCGTTGGTGATCGTGTTTTTTGTAAATGACAGTTTGTTCAATGAATGGAACTCAAACTTGTGATTTTATGAATTAATACAATATCAATTGTAAGATCCACTAAGTAAAGAACAACCAAGAAATCATGCGACTTATTACGATAACTAGAACGCAAGCCATAAGACTTTTAAATCGTGTATATAAACATAAGCTCGTGCGATCAAAGCATACATTCAGAGTATGAAACTTAAAATGTAAAGTCGTTTAGACTTTGCGATCGTACGACTAAGTCGTGCGATGAGCTTGAATCGTGTGTTCCTGTGAAAGGATGATCAAGTCATAGACCTGGTCGTTTATATCGTGCGACCTTGCGAAACTAGAGTCGTATGATTATTATCGTGCGATTCTGCAAAAAAATAATGTTAGAGGTTGGTCGTTGGCTAACCAATGACCCTCCGATGCTTAAGTTTGTAGTCGTTCGTGATGAGAGATCGTGTGAAAGAAAAAATGAAAAGGACATAGAATACGTACCTTTCTATATTCTTTTCTCTTTTATGTCTATTTGCCCCCCGTCATTTATTATCTTATTTCTTTCAGAGAAAAATAGATTATGAATGACGGATCGACACCGAGCTTTTGAGAAATAACGACTGTGTTTATGTCGACTGTGCTTTCGTGCGACTGGGCAAGATAGTCGTTTTATTCCTGCAGGAAAGGCATGAGTTTATCTTTAAGGTTAAAGATAGAAGGACGAACCTGTCGAGACTTTACGGTCGTGCTTAACCTTATGACTGTTAAACAGTTTACTTCTGCGGCTTCAGGGTGGTCTTATAGCAGTCGCGGGCGACTTTTGGCTCACTTTTAATTTCTTGGATTCCCCATGGCGTAGGGAACTTCAGGGTCTGATGATATGTCGAAGGAACGAATTTCATTTCATGGATCCATGGTCGACCTAAAATGATGTTATAGGCCGATGCACAATCGATGACACTGAACTTGGTCTACTTGTTGATTCCTCCGGCATAGACGGGCAAGATAATATCTCCATAGGTGCTTGTCGCTTCTCCATTGAAACCGACAAAAGTCGTCGAACGTCGGGTGATTTCTGAACGATCGATTCCCATGGCCTTGATGGTGTCAAGGAAAATGACGTTTGCTGAACTGCCCCCATCGATCAAGACTCGTCGGGTCAAACAATTACCAATCGTGAGTTGAATGATCAACCCGTCATGATGTTTCTGATACGAGTCGTCGAGGTCGTCTTGGTCGAATACGATCTTCATAGCTTCCAACTCCAAATCTCCTTTGGGTCTTGACGAACGTGGAATAGGCCAATCGTCAGGTGCTTGACTGGCGTGACGCTTGGCTGTGGAATACGTCAGACCACATACGTTCGAACCACCGGTGATGCAATTGACGACCTTTGCATGCTCGGGGGTTGACGGTCGATGGTCGCTAGCTGAAGTAACGACATCATCGATGATATCTTTGAGGTTTCCTTTCGGGATGTGATATGCTAGCTCCTTTTTGAGAGCTATGCAATCGTCTGTCGCATGACCATGGTCGACATGAAAGTCGAACCATTTAGATTTGTCTTTCTTAGCGTCGTCCTGATCGGACTTCTTAGGCCATCGAATAGTCGCCTGGGCGGTCTTCAGAGCTTCGACCAAATCCTTAGTGGACCCTTTGAATATCTTGGGGTACTGAGGAAACTTGCTCGCGGTCTTAGCCTCTGTTTTCGTCTTGAATCGGACGTTCGAGATGTGACGCGCAGGCTCTATTTTGGAAATCGTTTTCGTCTTGAACTCTGGCTTCCTTACACCTAACGACCTCTTGTCGTCGGTATGCTTGCGACGGAAGGCAGCGTCGTCTTCTACCCTCATATACGCTAGGGTTCGGCCTCGGACGTCTTCGAAATTTTCTGGGGGATACTTGGTTAGATCACTATATAAACCCGAGCTATCGTCCAGACCACACTTATAAGCTTCGATTGCGGTCTTGACGTCACAATTGCGGATACTGATCATCTCTGCATTGAATCTGTTGAAATAGCTTCGAATAGATTCATTAGCCTTCTGCACGACATAATACAGGTCACTGGTTTGCTTCTCCATCTTGCGACTGCTGGCGAATTACTGAGAGAATTGGTTGACCAACTCAGCGAACGACCCGATGGATTTGGGTTTGAGATTGATCAACCATTGGAGGGCAGGACCAGTGAGAGTCGCACCGAAGCTCTTGCACATACATACTTCCTGATACATGTGTGGGATTGAGACCGTCCACATGAGTTGCTTATACTGCGACGTGCTCGGTTTGATCGGTCACTCCTGAATACTTGGGTGTAAAAGCGGGAACATTGTATTTCTTTGGAACCTCGACGGTCGCGATCTCATCGATGAAGGGCGACGCCTGATAGCCTGACCGAGGATCGACGTCGACGGGCAAGGCTGCCCTGGGTAGCTTGGCGAGCAAAGATAGGACGCACTCATTCTGATCCTCTAGCATTTTCAATTGCTGGGCGACGGGGTCATTGGGGTCGGGATTTGCCCCTGCTTGCGGGTTGGCTCCTGAACTGGTGCCATTGCCATGCGACGAGCCATGGGCGTCTCGGTTGAAAGGAACAAAATTCGGCTGCGACCCATTCTGAAACGGCTGCGACCCGTTCTGAAACGGCTGCGACCCCTTCTGAAACGGCTGCGACCCATTCTGCATGGGTGGTGGCCTTATATGCTGAGGAGGAACTGTCCCGAACTGGGGGTTTGGGTTGAACGACCCCGGCTGTTGGTTCTGCATGAACGGACCTGGATGCTGATTCTGAGCGAACGGACCTGGATGCTGATTCTGAGCGAACGGACCCGATCCTGGACCTGAATTATGCGCAAATGGTCTAGGACCATTTTGACCGAACGATCCTTGGCCTGGATTCTGAACGAACTGCCTAGGACCATGCTGAGGACCAAAGGGATTTCTCAGTCGTGCGATCTCCTCGGCTGCTCTGCGACTCTGCTCGACAATGGCATTGATTTGATTCCGCGCGACTTCCAATTCCCGATACATCTGGGCAATGACATGCTCTTGATTTCCAGGAGCTGCCATTTTCTTGAAACAGGGAATAAAGAAGACTACAAGAAACCGTTAGTAGGACGCACGTTTGTCGAAGATTTTCTCTAGATGGGGTCCCACGGATGGTGCCAAACTGTTAATGCCAAAAATCGCACCAAAGTACAACTTAAGGTCGATGTGGACTTTAACAACTATAGAAAAGAATCGTTCGACAAAAGCGTGCGACAAAGACAGAAATGTAAATGAGACAGAGATTTTGGTGACGCGGGAAAAACCTCTACGAGGAAAAAACCCGCGGACGACTGTGGAAGTCGTCGCTGCACTATGGTCGCCAAACAGGGGCAATGTCCTTGTGTTTCTGGTGTCGATCGTACAGAGATTACAATACAAACGAAAGAAAGACTTCGAAATGTAAAGTAACAAGTGTTTTGAATGTAAAAACAATGTGCGTCGTGTGTTAAAACTGTGTGTCGTGCGCTGATGTCGTGCGTCGAGAGCGATCTTCTACGAGTGGTTTCTTCATTTCGAGTGCTTGTGTCTGTTGTTCGATGTTGTGTCTCTGTGTTCTTTTTCGTCTCCTTGAAATGATGATTATCCTTGATATTTATAGTCTTCAGACGCTTTAATTGGCTCATTAAATACTTCGATAACTGTCGTAACGGACGTCGTCTTTAGTGCTGTTTAATGACCTTCATCAGTTATAGCCGTTTGTCCAGTAATGATGTTGACTCCTGCATTAAACACTGAACAAACGTAACAGTTTATGTTGTGCGTTAGTTGGTCGAGGTCGCATGGTTCTATGCGATGGTCGTATGGGCTACGCGACGTCGAGGTCGAGTGTCGTGAGGTAAAAAGACTTTCGATTTTATCTTTAATCAAGAGTTTAAAGTACTATGATTTTACCTTCGTTATGGAAAAGGGAATAAGTGTTTCCTTACCTTGGTCGTGGTCGAGACTGGTGAATTTTTACCCAAACAAATGTCGATGGATCCCGAGAGTACTGTTCAAGAACAATCGGACCTTGACGGTTTTAGAAGCTTAGCTAAAATCCATGTGTGGGATGAATTGACCTGCGCAGGTCAGATTCGATCAAACAAGTGTCCCGAGGGGTATATGGTGATATACGAATACCCTTTTAAAATAGTTTTTTAATGGCCTTACTCGCCTCTTGCTAAAGCCTTTATGTTAGAATTCGACTTAGCACTAAGCCAATTAATGCCCCAGTTTTGGCGAGTCGTATAAGTGACAGAGCGTCTCACTAAGAAATGGGAGTCTCCCATGAACATACGCGACCTCCTTTTGGCTTATCAAGCCAAGAAGGATGGGTGTCATCGCTGTAGCTTATGTTCTAGGTATAAAGGCGATCGTGCTTTGGTCCTAGGGACCGCTGTGAACGATCGTAAATGGAAGACTCGGTACGTATTTGTGCGTAAGTCGACCCTTGACTCTGAGAGCGATTGGATTAGGACCGGCTGGAATACGTCAGGTGAGCTTTGCAATTTCATTGTCGTATGTCGTCCGCGTTTTCTGCTTGCTTTTTAACTTGCTTCTTATATGTCGACATCCATAAAGTTTGAGGACGTGAAGCCTTATGCCAACTCTCAGGCCAAAACCGACAAATTTCTGGCGTACAGTGCCGATGAGCGGTCGTTCGTCACACGACATTTGGTGGACGAGGACGAAGACGTGGTCTACTTGGGAGAGAATCGAAAGGAGAAACGTAAGGAGGAAGAAGAGGTGCCGAAAGAAGAAAGAGAGATGACTGGTAAGTGCATTTTTTTTTCTTTCTGTTGAATCTTCTTCTCTTATAACATTTCTTCTTTTTTCTGGTTTCCAGGGGAATCACGACCCAAGGTGTCGACCGTCTCTGCTAAAAGAGCAGCTGAGCTTGAGCTTGCTCGTAAGGGCAATGAAAGGAGGCTAAGGAGCTTGTCCAGTGGCCCTGAGGTTCCGAAGAAGGCGAGGACGACGATCCCGAGGGAACCGTGTTTGGGGGTTCACAACTCGTCTAAAGTTGTTACGCCTGAGAAGGCGAAGGTCGCATCTCCCAGGAAGACATCTTCCGATGCGATTGATGCGACACCTATCAGTTCTGCGCCTCCGGCAGAAACAGCGAAGTCCCCGTCTGCCACGTCGGACCCTTCGTCGGCCGGCAAGGGCAAGGATCATCCGACGGGAGGGGCTAAGGTCACGACGGTTAATTTCACATTGCCGTCGGACTTTATGATTTAGAATGTCCTAGACGGGACGAATCTCTTTCCTTATTTGGGGAAATATCTGCTCCCGTCTTTCAGGGAGCGTTTCGAGGGTTTTCCTATCGAGGAGACGGGGCCCCATGTTGCCGGTCTGGCGTTTATGGTAAGTCTATCTTTCAAGACGTGTTTTGTTTATGTTGTCGCATGTCTAGTAATGATGCTTCGTTTGTGTTTCTACAGGCGTTTCAAGCCTCTTTGGCTTTGCATACTGAGACGGAAAAAGTCAAGGATTTAGTGTCCGCTGCCCATGAGAGGAGAGACGTGACGTTGGATAGGGCGAAGGTCGCCGCAGAGCGTGAAGAGGCTCTGTCAAAACGTCTTGATGATGCCCTGAAACATCTAGAGGCTGTCGGACGTGCAAAGGATGATGCCAATCATCGCTTGACACAGTCCCTATCCATGGTTGCCGATCAGAGGGATGAGATGGACAAAGTTAAGGAATCCTTGGCTGCGATTACAAAGGAAGCTGAGGATTCTAAGTCTAAGGTAGAGAGTTTGGAGAAAGAAGTGCAGGCTCTTAAAGATGAGGGTAAATCCGTTTTTGCTATAACTCGTCTGACCGCTAGGGCGGCGATTATGAGGCGACACCTGTTGGGGAAGGACCCTCTTGCTTCGGCGTCGGAGGAGCTCGCCGTTTACTTGAAGGACGTCGGATCTGCGAGGGACCTTGATTCTGACGATGAGAAGGATGTTGAGGAGGAAGTGGCGGGTGAAGATCTTCAGGGCGAGGCATCAGGCAAGGATGTGATCGACACTCCTCCCTTGCCTTAGAAAATACCTTTGTTTATTTTTGTTCCTGCTGCTCGACCGTTGGTGGTCGAGTTATTTTGAATGTAAACGACGGATTATTCAGGGAATGAAATTTAAATTTCTTTTGAACTCGTGTCTTGCACATTTTGTAAATAAATACAATGGAATTCACACAGTAAATCATGCGACTTAGGCATCCATTTCAACACAACACTTAGAACATAAGCCGTAAGATTTCTAAATTGTGTATACAAACATAAACACATGCGATCAAAGCATATATTCAGAGGGTGAAAATCTTTCAAAGTTAAGAAACTTAGAGTGCAAAATCGTTAGACTTTGCGATCGTACGACTAAGTCGTGCGAAGAACTGCGAATCATGTGTCCCTGTGGAAGGATGATCAAGTCGTAGACCTGATCGTTTACGTCGTGCAACTTTGCGAAACTAAAGTTGTTTTAGACTTAGTGATTATCGACGTGCGATTCTGCTGTCGAGAAAATAATGTCTGATGTTGGTCGTTGGCTAACCAACGACCCTTCGATGCTTAAGTCAGTAATCGTTTGTGATAAAAAAATCGTATGAAAAAAGAAAAAGGGAATTTTGAAATCATAGGAATTTTGCAAGCATACCCTTTCGGATGGGGTACATGCCCCTCGTGATTTATCATCCTATTCTTTTCAAGAGAGAGTAGGTTTTAAATTACAGATCGACACTGAGATCTCGGGGAACAACGTCTACGTCTATGTCGACCATGTTTTCGTGCGACAGGGCAAAAATAGTCGGCATATCCTGTAGGAGAGGCATAAGTTTTAAGATTACGGATAGAAGGACGAACCTGTCGAGACCCTACGGTCATGCTTAACCTTCGACATGCGACCGCCGTACAACTTACTTTCGCGGCTTCAGGGTTGTCTTATAGCAGCCACGAGCGACTTTTGGCTCACTTTTGATTTCCTGAACTCCCCACGGCGTAGGGAACTTCAGAGTCTGATGATTCGTCGAGGGAACGGCTTTCATTTCATGGATCCATGGTCGACCTAAAATGATGTTATAGGCCGACGCACAATCGATGATGCTGAACTTGGTCTGCTTGTTGATTCCTCCGGCATAGAACGACAAGATGATCTCTCCATAGGTGCTCATCGCTTCTCCAATGAAACCAACTAAGGTCATCGAACGTCGGGTGATTTCCAAGCGATCGATTCCCATAGCTTTGATGGTGGCCAGGAAAATGACGTTCGTTGAACTGCCCCCATCGACCAAGACTCGTCGAGTTAAACAATTACCAATCGTGAGTTGAATGATCAACCCATCATGGTGCTTCTGATACGAGTCACCGAGGTCGTCTTGGTCGAATATGATCTTCATAGCTTCCAATTCCAAATCTCCTTTGGGCCTTGATGAATGCGGAATAGGCCGATCGTCAGGTGCTTGACTGACGTGACGTTTGGCCACGGAATACGTCATACCACACACGTCGGAACCACCAGTGATGCAATTGACGACCTTTGCATGCTCTGGGGTCGGCGGTCGATGATCGCTAGCTGAAGTAACGACATCATCGATGATATCTTTGATATTTCCTTTCGGGACATGATATGCTAGTTCCTTTTTGAGATCTATGCAATCATCTGTCGCGTGACCATGGTCGACATGAAAGTCGCACCATTTTGACTTATCTTTCTTAGCATCGTCCTGATCGGATTTCTTTGGCCATCGGATGGTCGCTTGAGTGGTCTTCAGAGCTTCGACCAAATCTTTAGTGGACCCTTTGAATCCGTAAGAGGATATTTTGGGGTACTGAGGAAATTTGATCGCGGTCTTGGCCTCTGCTTTTGTCTTGAATCGGACATTAGAAATCCGGCGCGCGGGCTCTACCTTAGAAATTGCTTTTGTTTTGAACTCTGGCTTCTTTACACCCAACGACCTCTTGTCGTCGGTATGCTTGCGACGAAAGGCAGCGTCGTCTTCTACCCTCATATACGCTAGGGTTCGAGCTCGGACGTCTTCGAAATGTTTTGGGGGATACTTGGTCAGATCAGTGTATAAGCCCGAATTGTCGTCCAGACCACGCTTATAAGCTTCGATTGCGGTCTTGACGTCACAATTGTGAACACTGATCATCTCCGCGTTGAATCTATTGAAATAACTTCGAATAGACTCATTGGTCTTCTGCACGACATAATACAGATCACTGGTCTGCTTCTCCATCTTGCGACTGCTGGCGAATTGCTGGGAGAATTGGTTGACCAACTCAGCGAACGACCCGAAGGACTTGGGTTTGAGATTGATCAACCATTGGAGGGCAGGACCAGTGAGAGTCGCGCCGAAGCTCTTGCACATACAGACCTCCTAATACATATGCAGGATTGAGATCGTCCACATGAGCTACTTATATTGTGCGATGTGCTATGTTGGATCGGTCACTCTCGAATATTTGGGCGTGAAGGTGGGGACGTTGTATTTCTTCGGGACCTCGACAGTCGCGATCTCGTCGATAAAAGGTGACGCCTGAAATCCTGATCGAGGCTCGATGTTGACGGGCACAGCTGCCCCAGGCAGCTTGGCGAGCAAAGATAGGACACACTCGTTCTGATCTTCTAGCATCTTCAGTCGCTGGGCGACGGGATCATTAGGATCGGGATGCATACCTGTCTGCGGATTGACTCCTGAACTGATGCCATTGCCATGCGATGAGCCATTGGCGTCCCTATTGAAAGGGACAAAATATGGCTGCGATCCATTCTGAAACGGCTGCGATCCATTCTGAAATGGCTGCGACCCATTCTGAAACGGCTGCGACCCATTCTGAAATGGCTACGATCCATTCTGCATGGGTGGTGGCCTTATATGCTGAGGAGGAACTATCCCGAACTGGGGGTTTGGGTTGAACGGCCCCGGCTGTTGGTTCTGCATGAACGGACCTGGATGATGATTCTGAGCGAACGGACCTGGATGCTGATTCTGAGCGAACGGACCTGATCCTGGACCTGAATTATGCGCAAATGGTCTAGGACCATTTTGACCGAACGATCCTTGGCCTGGATTCTGAACGAACGGCCTAGGACCATGCTGAGGACCAAAGGGATTTCTCAGCCGTGCGATCTCCTCGGCTGCTCTGCGACTCTGCTCGGCCATGGCATTGATTTGATTCCGCGCGACCTCCAATTCCTGATACATCTGGGCAATGACGTGCTCTTGATTTCCAGGAGCTGCCATTTTCCTGAAACAGAAGACAGAGGTGACTACGAGAAACCGTTAGTAGGACGCACGTTTGTCGAAGATTTTCTCTAGATGAGGTCCCACGGATGGCGCCAAACTGTTAATGCCAAAAATCACACCAAAGTACAACTTAAGGTCGATGTGGACTTTAACAACTAAAGAAAATAATCTTTTGACAAAGCGTGTGACAAAGACGAAAATGTAAACGAGACAGAGAATTTGGTGACGCGGGAAAAACCTCAACGAGGAAAAAACTCGCGGACGACTGGAAGTCGTCGCTGCACTATGGTCGCCAAACAGGGGCGATGTCCTTGTGTTTCGGGTGTCGATCGTACATAGATTACAATACAAATGAAAGGAATATTTCAAAATGTAAAGTAACAAGTGTTTTGAATGTAAAACAATGTGCGTCATGTGTTTAAACTGTGTGTCGTATGCTGATGTCGTACGTCGAGAGCGATTCTTCTGAGAGCGATTTCTGTGCTCCAAGTGTTCTTTCGAGTTCGAGTGCTTGCGTCTGTTTTTCCCTGTCCCTTGAACTGAGGATTGAGCTTGGAATTTATAGTCATCGGGCGCTTTAATTGGCTCATTAAATACTTCGATAACTGTCGTAACGTACGTCGTCTTTAGTGCTGTTAATGGCTTTCATCAGTTATAGCCGTTGTCCATTAATGACGTTGACTCCTGCAATAAACACTAAACAAACGTAACAGTTGTATCACGCGTTAGCTAGTCGAGGTCGCATTGTTCTATGCGACGATCGTGTGAAACGTACGACATCGTGGTCGAGTGTCGTGAGGTAAATAACTTTTGATTTTAACTTTAGTCGGGGGATAAAGTGCTATGATTTTACCTTATCAGAAGTAACAGAAGTGAGTGCTTTTACCTACCTTGGTCGTGGTCGAGACTGGTGAAATTTTTCCCAAACAATACTGAAGTCGTGTAAAAGACTTAATAACTTACGTCGTGCGATCCTGCGATAAAACAAGGCCAGAGGTTGGTCGTTGGCTAACCAACGACCCTCTGATGCTTAAGTTAGTAATCTTCGTGATGAATAAAAAATCGTATGAGAAAAAAGGGTTTAGAAGAAATACCTTTTCAGATGCGTTGCATTCCAGCTACGTGGATTATCTCGATTGTCGAGGGTTTGGAGTTTATAAGTGTTAATGCCAAAAATCGTCTAGAAGGATAACTTAAGGTTGATTGTGGAGCTTAACAACTAAAGAAAGGAATCGTTCGACAAAAAAATGCGTTAAAGGCGAAAGATGCAAAAGAGACAGAGATTTTGGTGACGCGGGAAAAACCTCAACGAGGAAAAAACCCGCGGACGACTGTGGAAGTCGTCGCTGCACTATGGTCGCCAAACAAGGGCGATTTCCTTGTGTTTCAGGTGTCGACCGTACAATGATTACAATACAGATGAAAGAAAGACTTTAAATGTAAAGTAACAAGTGTTTTGAATGTAAAAACAATGTGCGTCGTATGTAAGAACTATGTGTCGAGCGTGAGAGTCGTGCGTCGTGTGTCGAGAGCGATCACTTGAGAGAGAGTTCTTTGAATATTTTCGCTGTGTATTCCTTGTTCTTTAAATTGGATCCCTAAAGTGAGGCTGGGATCCTCATTTTTATAGTCTTCGTAGCTTTTATTGTTCCTCATGAATGCAAGAGTAACGGTCGCAACGGTCATCATCGTTAATGCTCATGATTGCTTCTGTCGGTTTCATCCGTTAGTCATAAATGACGTTGACCCTGCATTAAATGATGAAAACATAACAAAAAATGTCATACGTTAGTTGGTCAAGGTCGTGTGATTCCACACGACGGTCGAGGTCGAGAGGTACTCTTGACTTCGACTGTGGTCAAAGGAAAAAATGTTTATGGTTTTGACTTTGTTACAAAAGAAGTGTAATAAATGTTCTCAGTGTCTTGGTCGTGGTCGATACTAGTGAAATTTTGCCCAAACAGTTTGCCCCCAAAATTTAAAATGAGAAAGCAATTTCAAATTTCAAATTTTGAATGTTAGTCGGACGTCTAGGGTTGTGACATGTGTCAAAAAATCTTTTCAGTTGCTTTGGAACTGAATCGGTCCAATTCTAACTAAAGAGGAAGTCGAAAAGAGGATAACGTCGTGACGTCATGCTGACGCACGATCGTGCATAACAGCTGTAAACGCCAGGTGTCGACAATCTGTCGAGTATTTGAAAAGGAAGGGGCACGTGTCGACAATCGAGAGGCTCGACCTGACACAATCATTAGCATAAATAGATACCTTCGACGGATCTTTTCCTTTTACGATTTCATAGAGTTTTTAAGAGAGATTTTCCCTGATTTCTTTGTTCTGGTTCGCCGAATCCTTTCCAAATCTGCACTATGGTCGCCAAACAGGGGCGATTTCCTTGTGTTTCAGGTGTCGATCGTACAATGATTACAATACAGATGAAAGAAAGACTTTAAATGTAAAGTAACAAGTGTTTTGAATGTAAAAACAATGTGTGTCGTGTGTAAGAACTGTGTGTCGAGCGTGAGAGTCGTGTGTCGTGCGTCAAGAGCGATCACTTGAGAGAGAGTTCTTTGAATATGTTCGCTGTGTATTCCTTGTTCTTTAAATTGGATCCCTAAAGTGAGACTGGGATCCTCATTTTTATAGTCTTCGTAGCTTTTATTGTTCCTCATGAATGCAAGAGTAACGGTCGCAACGGTCATCATCGTTAATGCTCATGATTGCTTCTGTCGGTTTCATCCGTTAGTCATAAATGACGTTGACCCTGCATTAAATGATGAAAACATAACAAAAAATGTCATACGTTAGTTGGTCAAGGTCGTGTGATTCCACACGACGGTCGAGGTCGAGAGGTACTCTTGACTTCGACTGTGGTCAAAGGACAAAATGTTTATGGTTTTGACTTTGTTACAAAAGAAGTGTAATAAATGTTCTTAGTGTCTTGGTCGTGGTCGATACTGGTGAAATTTTGCCCAAACAGTTTTCCCCCAAAATTTAAAATGAGAAAGCAATTTCAAATTTCAAATTTTGAATGTTAGTCGGACGTCTAGGGTTGTGACATGTGTTAAAAAATCTTTTCAGTTGCTTTGGAACTGAATCGGTCCAATTCCAACTAAAGAGGAAGTCGAAAAGAGGAGAACGTCGTGACGTCATGCTGACGCACGATCGTGCATAACAGCTGTAAACGCCAGGTGTCGAAAATCTGTCGAGTATTTGAAAAGGAAGGGGCACGTGTCGACAATCGAGAGGCTCGACCTGACACGATCATTAGCATAAATAGAGACCTTCGACGGATCTTTTCCTTTTACGATTTCATAGAGTTTTTAAGAGAGATTTTCCCTGATTTCTTTGTTCTTGTTCGCCGAATCCTTTCCAAATCTGCAAGAGATCTTCGACTCGTTAGAGATTTCGAGGTTTTAGGCACCTATATAAGGTACGATTTTTTGGTCTTTCACAAGTCTATTACTAGAAAACTCTGAGAAACTTTTAGGTTTAGAAATGTCGATAGAACCTATTAGTTCCATTGAAGATCTCGACGATCTTAGGAGTCTGGCTAAGATCCCTGCGCGGATTTCATTGGTTAAAGCAGGTCAAATCCGACCTGATACATGTCCCGACAGATTCGTAGTTATTTACGAATATCCTTTTAAGATAGGTTTTGAATGGCCTTACTCTCCTTTGGCCAAGGATTTTATGACCGAGTTTGACTTAGCACCAGCCCAGTTAATGCCCCAATTCTGGAGGGTAATACAGGTGATCGAACGCCTCACTGAAAAATGGGAATCTCTCATGAATGTGTGCGATCTACTCTTGGCTTATCAAGTCAAGAAAGATAAATGTCATCGCTATAGCCTGTTTTCTAGATATAAGGGTCATCATACGTTAGTCTTACAGACCGCTATAAACAATCGTAAGTGGAAAACTAGGTATGCGCTCGTTCGTGCGTAAGTCGACTCTCGACTCTGAGAGCAACTGGATTAGGGCCGGTTGGAATACGTCGGGTGAGATTTTATACTTTCATTGTCGTTTGTAATTTTTGACTGATTTCTAACCTGCTTTTATGTGTCAACAGCTATAAAATTCGAAGACGTGAAACCTTATGCTAACTCTCAAGCGAAGGTTGACGCGCTTCTAGAGTTTAGTACTGTCGAGCGATCGTTTGTCACTCGACATTTGGTGGACGACGACGAAGATCTGGTATACCTAGGAGAGAATCTGGGAGAGAAAGCGGAGGAAGAAGAGGAGACAAAGGAGGAAGAGTCGAGGGGGAAGAAGAGATGACTGGTAAGTGTACCTTCTAATTTCTCGACTATGATCCTTTTATGTTCGTCGTGTAACATTTCTCTCTTATCTACTTCTAGGTGAATCCCAGATGAAGGTACCGACGATCTCGGCTAAAAGAGCAGCTCAACTCGAGCTCGCCCGCAAGGGCAAGGAGCAGAGACAAAAGACCTCGACAACTGAGTCGGGGTTTTTACCGAAGTCGAGGATGACGATCCCGAGGGAACCGTCTTGAAAGGTTGACGACTCGTCGAGAGTCGTTATGCCTGAGAAGGCGAAGGTCGCATCGCCTATGAAGACGAAGACGTCTTCTAGTGCGATAGCTGCGACACCCGTTAATTCTGCGCCACCGGCGAAAACGACGAAATTGGCGAAGTACCCCTCTACTACGTCGATCCCTTCATCGGCCGACAAGGGCAAGGAGCATGCGACGGGAGGGGATAAAGTCACGAAGGTTAACTTTACATTGCCTTCGGACTTTATGGTCGATAACGTCCTGTCCGTGATGGATTTATTTCCTCTTCCGGGGAAATATTTGCTTCCTTCTTTCAGGGAGCGTTTCGAGGGGTTCCCTGTCGAGGAGACGGGATCCCATGTTGCCGGAATGGCGTTTCTTGTAAGTTTTTCTTTCAAAACTTGTGTTTCGATGTTTTCTTATCTTTTGTCGAATGTTTATCAACAGTTTCCTTTGTGTTTTACAGGCGTTTCAATCTTCTCTTGCCTTGCATGCGGAGACAGAGAAGATCAAGGGTTTGGTGTCTTCCGCCCATGAGAGGGGGAACGCAACGTTGGACCGGGAGAAGGTCGCTTTGGAACATGAAGAGGCTATGTCTAAACAGCTCGACGAGGCCAAAAAAGAGTTGGAGGTCGTCGGTAATGCAAAGCACGATGCGAACCGTCGTCTAAAGCAGTCCTTGTCGATGATCGACGGTCAAAGGGAGGAGCTGAACAAGATGAGCGAGTCCTTGGTCGCGAAGGATAGGGAAGTTGAGGATTCCAAGGCCAAGGTGGTCAGTCTGGTGACGGAGGTAGGGAAGCTAAAAGACGAGGCTGCGTCTACCTTTGCCCTGGCTCGATTGACCGCTCGTTCTGCCATAATGAGGCAACACTTGTCGGGAAAAAACCCTCTGGCCCTGGCGTCGGACGAGCTTGCCTACTTTTTGAGAGAGGTCGGGTTTGCAAGAGATCTCGACTCCGATGACGAGAAGGAAGCCGAAGAGGAAGAAGTAGATGAAAGTCCCAAGGTCGAGGTCTCGGGCAAAGATGCGACCGACACTCCTCCTCAGCCTTAGGATAAATGTTCCTTTTATGAATTTTGTGTTTTCATGCTCGATCGTTGGTGATCGAGTTATCTAATGTAGTAGTTGATTTGTCGAATGGAATTTTTTACTTCGCATATCTTCCTGTTTTACACGTCTCATAGGTAAACACAACGTTTAATTGCGAATTTAAAGCGTGGAAGATAACATGCGACTTAGGCATCTAAGACATAAGTTATACATTTGAATCATTTTGGCAAACACAAATATATGCAATCGATGTGTTTATTCAGAACGTACAAATTTTTCTAAGTCTAGAAACTTAGACCAGGGGGACGTCAGACCTTGCGATCATATAACTAAATCGTACGACGTTCTTCGATCGTGCGTCTCTGCGATAAAATATGCAAGTCATAGACTCGAATACTTATGTCATGCGACCTTGCGAGATTAAAAGTCGTGTAATAGACTTTACAATCTTATGTCGTGCGATCTGTGAATAAACAATGTCAGAGGTTGGTCGTTGGCTAGCCAACGACCCTCCGATGCTTAAATTAGTAATCGTCGTGGTAAAAAATCGTATGGGAAAAGGGAAAAGATTTAAAAGAAATACCTTTTCAAATGCGTTGCATTCCAACTACGTGGGATATCTTGATTGTCGAGGGTTTGGAGCCGATAGGCACCTTTACCCACGACCTCGGAGATACGGTAAGGACCTTCCCATTTAGTGGATAGTTTACCGGCATTGAGCTCTTGAGTGCTTTGGAACACTCGTCGGAGGACTTAGTCGCCTACGTGAAAGACTTTAACTTTAACATTTTTGTTGAAGTGTCGCTCGACCACTTGCTTTTGTGATGCCATTTTGATCAATGCTGATTCTCTGAGTTCCTCGAGGGCATCGGGGTCATATCTTAGGTCAACCAGATTGTGGTCGACGGAAGTATGCCTTGAGGTTGGGAGCTGGACCTAGACCGGTAAGACTGCTTCACAGCCATAGACCAAAGAGAAAGGGGTTTGTCGTGTGAACGTGCGAGGCGTCGTGCGATTGGCCCACTGGACCGAAGGGAGCTCTTCGACCCACCTTCCCTTTGCGGCTTGTAACCTCTTTTTAATTGAAGCAATGATAGTCTTGTTTCTTGACTCAGCAAGTCCATTTGCCTGGGGATATCTGGGCGTCGAGGTCGTCAGCTTGATGCTGCGGTCTTCACAGAATTGACGAGTCCGGTCTCTTATGAATTGGGATCCATTGTCGCAGACAATTTCGGATGGAATCCCAAACCTGCATATGATGTTAGCCTGGATAAAAGACACGACTTCCTTGTCCCGAATTTGGGAAAAGGCAGTTGCTTCTACCCTTTTGCCCATGGGCAGGTGGTAATTTGCCGACAATATCCACACCCCATCTCATGAAGGGCCATGGGATCAATGTCGAATGTAGAAGTTCAGATGGTTTATGGGACGTACCTGAATGTCGCTGACAAGGATCACAGTTCTGCACGTACCTGACGGCGTCTTGTCATAGCATCGGCCAAAAGTAGCCTTGTCGGGAGATACGATTAGCCAGACTGCGACCTCCGGAGTGATTGCCACACTCCCCATCGTGCATTTCTTGGAGGATCTTTTGAATTTGATTCTTACTAACGATGCATCTCAGGTTTAAGCCTGTCGATGATCGTCGATAGAGTCTATCTCCGATCATGACATACCTAGATGCCTTGAATCTTATCTTTCGAGCTTCCATCTTCTCCTTTGGGAGCTGGTCGTGTACAAGAAAATTTCGAATGTCGCACGACCAGCTATCTTCTTGCTCTTCGATCTGGACGACATCGTCATTTTCGATGGACGACTGTAATACCCCGGGTAAGTTCGTTAGTTAAAGTCTCGTTCCGTTAAATTTATTTAAACTTTATAATTGATGTTAGGGTAAGTTTAGGAGAGTTTATGAGTTTAGGGGTGTATTAGTAGTTAGTGAATAGTGCAGGGTCTAAAAGGGTAAATATGGTTTGATATTATCCTAAGACTTCAGATATTTTGTCAAAAGCAGAAATTTCAGTATAGTGAGTGTGTGTGTGTTTGGAGAAGAGAAGAAGAAGAAAGAAGGTTTTGTGACCAAGGGATTCATTTTGGTGTACTTAGAAGTGGTTTGAGGTATGTTTTCTTTACATTTTATGTTTGTAATTGCTATTAGGAAGTATCTATCGGATTAGAATTATCACATCTGGACTGGGGATGATTTCAGTCGAATTCTGGGTTGAAAATAGGCAAACCGACAGAGGTTTCCGGATAGGATGAATGTGTCCGGGTAGTTTTGTTGGTGGTGTCCGGTAGTTTATTCTTACAGGTGTTCGGACGATCTTGTATCCGGTAAGTACCCTTTTCTTTAAGTTTCCGGTTAAATTGAGATACCGGATAGTGTCCGGATTGCTTTGGTGTCCGGATGTTGTCCGAATTGTTTAGGTAGTCCGGAAAGGTTATGCTATCCGGATTGGTCATGCTGTCCGGAAAGATCTGCTGTCCGGATTGTTTTGTGTTGTCCGGATACTTTAGCTGATTTGGTCATTTTTTAGAGTTTTGGTACTTTTGAGTATCCAGTAACCTGTGTTTTGTTAACTCTTAGATAGGGAATGAATGAGAATTGAATATACTGTGGACTCGACTTAAGTTCGGGTTTAGGGGTAACATTTGAGGATAGAGTTATCTAGAGCCTTTAGCTTTAGTAAGTCTTATGTGTTCTATTTGGTAAAAAGATACTTGTACCTATTTGTTTCAGATTCTGTGGATTTGAAGTGAAAGCAGAGTCGTTTTGAGAAAAGCTTGGAGAACGTTTTGATAGACTAACAGGTGAGTTTTACTTCAAAATGTTTTCAAACTGGAATACATATATGTGTGTATTGGATATGTGATTATGTGCTTAGGTTTGAATTATAATATGTGGAGATGTATATTATATCTACATGAGTATTACACTATACGAGAATACGTTAGCCGGGCTTAGAACCGGTGGTGTTGGCTGTAACATTCGTACGACGGTGTTGGCTGTAATTGTCGTACAGTGGAGTTAATTTATTAGTTGGCTTGCAACCAACTAATATGGCCAAGAGAATGAGACAGGAAGGTATATGATGCATGAGTCATAACTGGTATTTGTATTTGTGTTATGTATATGATGGTTGTGCAAATGGTTTTAAAACTAACAGGGATTTTCTCACTTAGACCGCTAGGTCTAACCCTCATTTTGTTTTAAAAATATGTATTCCAGGTCGTGGATCGGGTAACAGCAAATGAGAAGAGTACTATGTGTTTAGCTTTTGGGAAGAAGGATGTTATGAAGAGTAAGACGTGTTTTGCTGTTC
Source organism: Saussurea involucrata (assembly GCA_033807775.1). NCBI lineage: Eukaryota > Viridiplantae > Streptophyta > Magnoliopsida > Asterales > Asteraceae > Saussurea > Saussurea involucrata. Next base: position 141,217,078 of record CM066319.1, on the reverse strand, counting down.
TAATTTCATGACTAGATATCATGTATGTAATTAGCAAAAACGTTTGTAATGGAATACCTTATTCTGGATGTAAAGACTAATGGACCTTACTTGTTATACTAAGAATCTTTTGGTTATGTAACGATGTTATGAAATATATGTTATTTGTTGTATGTTTGGGAATCGGGTTGTTACAGATGGTATCAGAGCCCTAGTTTAAGGGATTTAGGTATTCGTACATGTACCTAGACTTAAACTGCATGTAAAGTAGGATGTCCCTATTATTATAGAACCTTGGGATATTAAATATAAAAAGGTAGAAGGAACATCATGTAAGGTAATTTCAGATTACAACTGGCCAGTGTAATTGTGATCTTACAGGTACATGTTTGAACTGGAATACCTTGTTATATGGGGTATGTGCTTATGTGTATATTAACCTTGTTTGAATCAACAGAATGGCAAGTGGTACTAGACAAACGAATCGAGGGGGAAGAGGAGATCATGATAGAACAAATCCAACAGTTGGGGTAAGAGGTAGAGGCAGAACAGGCGGCAGAGTTCAGCCGCGAGGTACTGAATTTGTAACAAGGGACGATCTAACAGCTGAAATGGGAAGGTTACAAGCAAATATTCAAGCCATGTTTAACCAGACTCGTAATACTGAAACGGAAAGACTAGATCCTAACCTGGAAGATGAGATGCCTATCACACCTACTATCGTACCAGTAATGAAAAAGTGTGATTATAAAATGTTTCTCAGTTGCAAGCCTCCTACGTAATCAGGAGATCGGGATCCAGTGAAAGCTATGAAGTGGCTGAAGGAAATAGAAGCTATCTTCAAGACTAGTAAATGCGCTGAAGAGGATAAAGTACTTTATGGAACCGCAATGTTAAAAGGCGATGCTTTATACTGGTGGGAAGCTCATATTTCTTCGGGAGGGTCTGACATATATTCTACCTTCTCTTGGGAAGAATTTGTTATAGCTTTCAGGAAACAGTTTTGTCCTCAAGCCGCAGTTAAACAATTGGAAGGGGAGTTTATGAACTTGAAGCAAGGGAATTTGTCAGTTCGGGACTATACCGCTCGTTTTCTGGAAAAGTCTTGTTTCGCGGAATACTACGTTGCCACGGAGGCAATGAATATTGAAAGATTTATCTTTGGGTTGAATGCAGAAGTCAGAAGTTTTGTGATTGCTAAAGGACCAGAAACCTTCTCTGCCGCAGTAGACGCAGCGGAAACCGTGGAACAGGATAAAGGGAGAAATACTAGTGATAAAGGTGCGGGAAAAAGAAAGTGGGAAGGACCACAGTATGATCCAAAGAAGTCCAGATTTCAAAGGTTTGATAACCGTCCGCCTTTCCGACCAGCGGAAAGACCTTGTCAGAAATTCAATCGTATCCACCAAGGAAACTGTCAAGTTGTTAGGTCTTAATATGTGTGGAATTAGAAGTTCAGGGACTTGTCTTATCATTTCTTGTAAATACCCTTTGGGTATAAATAGTTTGTGTTTTACCTAGTATTAGGTTAATGATCATTATTATTGTTTTGCAAAACCTTTGTACGGCTACAGTCTGCCACTGAATCTTATTCATTCGATCTATCAATACAAGTGAGATTTATGGCTGGCTATTACTGATTGTGTTGATTAATTGTTGATTGCTTATGTATCTGGGATCCACAATTGGTATCAGAGCAGAAGGACGTTGATTCAAAGGTATTTTTTTTATTTTTCTTGATCATTCATCGCACGCACTGTGTTCATCTCAAGAATTTGATTGCTTCGATTTTGGTGTTAAAACCTAAAATTGAGGCTACATAAATTCTTCGTATAAGTTTTCTAAGATATACAAGTGTTTTCAAATCATCTAGTTGAGTAAAAATCCTTGATTTTTAAAATTATTGATCTGTTTGGTGTTTGCTCCCTGTTCGTGAGAAGTATTAATTTTTCTGGTCAAAAGGGCTAGTTGATTCGTTTCTAGTATTGTTTTCGTGAGTTTTTGTGTTAGTTTTCGTGTTAGTACTAAGTACATGCAGATTATCTCTCATCAAGACTGCAGAAATTCATCGAACCGGGTAAGTTTTTCTTGTTTCTGATTTGGTTTCGAAGTCCCGGTATTAATATCTCCCGGTAGTAATAACTCCCAGTGCTGATAACTCCCGGTAGTGAATATTCCCGATCCTGATATCTCCCGGTAGTGTGTAACTCCCGGTGTAGTCATCTCCCGGTAGTGATAACTCCCGGTGCTGATATCTCCCGGTAGTATTAACTCCCGGTGTAGTCATCTCCCGGTAGTGATAACTTCCGGTACTATTTTCTCCTGGTACTTCAACTTCCGGTACTGCCATCTCCCGGTACTATTCTGTGTCATCCAGTAGAACTGTCTTAGGCTACACTCTGTTAGAATTTGCGTTGGGTTTCTCAAAATCCTTTGAATCACACCACGTCCTACGATCACCACTGCAATCTCAATGGCTTCACAAGGCGCACTCGCTATCGGATCTGAGTTCAAGCCTCCTGTTCTATATCGCGGGGAATATAATGTATGGAAAGACAGATTTTTGTGCTTCATTCAAACCAAGCCACTTTACGAGGAGATTCTTCGCTCGTTCAAGGAGGGCCCTGTTGTTCCACCATTAATGGATGTTCCAGCTATTGAAGTTGGACCTCCTGCCCACAAAGTGCCCAAACCGTATGACAAACTGACGGTAGAAGAGAAACGTAAAGCTGATGGTGACATATTGGCTAAAACTTATCTGGTATATAGTCTTCCTAACAACATCTATTGTAGCATCGACAGCTACAAGGACACGGCCAAAGGAATGTGGGATCAGCTAGCCAAGATAATGCAAGGCAGTCGAGAAGGAAATCAGATGAGATCTCGAATTGTTTCGCTAGGTATGAATCCTTCAAGGCAAAAAGAGGCGAATCACTCACTGAGACATATGAACGCTTCTGTACTCTTCTGAATGATTTGCACAAGAACAATATCTTCAAGTCCAATCTAGAATGCAACATCAAGTTTCTCAAAAACCTTCAACCTGAATGGAAGGGCTTTGTTCAACACGTCCGCCACAATCGTTCGCTAGAGAATGTTCCGCTGCACGAGATATACGATATGTTACTTCAAGATGAAGATGATGTTTCTGAGTTAATGGGAGATAACAAGTCTAAGGAGAAGATAAAGGAAGATCCTCTTGCTTTATTATCTCACAAGAAGGAAAAGCAATCGTCTCGCAGTTCTCATCGAGAAGAAGCTCCGAGTGAATCCGAACATGAAGATGACGAACCAGAAAGTGATTCTGATCCTGAGCTTGATAGCATCAAGAAAGCTGTCGCCTTGTTAACCCGGGAGTATGCACGGAAAAAGTTCTTCAAGAAGCCATCGAATAACAACCAACGATACTCCACTAACTCCAAGCGTCGGGATTACAAGGACAAAAAAGATGGGAAACGCAGGAATGATGATGGAAGAAAGAGAAATGACGATGGGAAGCGCTCTGAAGGAAAGTCTGATGATCGAGATGATGATGAACCCGTGAAATGCTACAACTGCGGGAGGCGAGGTCATTTCGCCAAAGATTGCCGGAAGCTTGTAGTACGTAATGCTGAGTACTACAAGAACAAAATGCTTCTAGCAAGACAGAAAGAGGCAGGTCAAGCATTGATGGCGGAAGAAGATCACTGGCTGCTCAAGACTGATGATGAGCATGAAGATGCTGAAGCTCATATGTGTTACACTGGTCTGAATCCGGAAGATACTGATTCCGAAGATGATTCTTCCGACGAAAAGAAGGACAAACACGAGTGCCAGGTATGTGGTTCTTCCAATGCTAACTTGTTAAATCAAATGCATGAAATGGTGCGCACTTTGAATTCGTTTAAAAATAAGGTTAAGACCAAAGACGCCCACATCTCTAAGCTAGAAGCCGAGGTTAAGTTAAAATATGATACCATAGGCAGACTAGCGATTGAAAAGGCTGAGGACAAATGTGTGATAGATAATTATAAAACTGAGTGCTCGGCCTATTTCGAAAGAGCTAAACTTCTCGAGACCCAAATATCTGAATATACTCAAAAGTTAGAGAAATCTCAAGAGGAATTTTCTAAAAGCATTTTAGTTCAAGATAACGTTTTGAAAGAGAATGAAAAATTGACCACTAAGCTTAAAGAACTTGAATCCAAACTTTATAAACTTGGTCAATCTGAACAAACCATTCACTTGAACAAGCCCAAGGAGTTCAAATATTACAACTCACTTTGGGGACTCGGATATGATAATCCGTGCTACCTAAAGAAGGTCTTGTCAAAGGTTCCCACTCTTTATGAATTTGATTTCATGGGCTTAGACAAGATATATCCAGAGTACAAAATCAAGTGGACTAAGGCATCTAAGGAAGATGAGGAGTTTGAGGATTTTAAAAGACAAACCGCCATACCTCTACCTCCAATAGAGGCAAAATCTAAAACGGATACTTCCTCTTCAGAAAATAACACGAAATCGGATGATGCGCCTCCTAGGAAGAACATAAATGTACAAATTCCTTTCGTGTACGAAACGCTTAATGCATCGTATTTAAAAAGCAAAATTCCTTATCTCTCAAATGACTATTTTGACATCTGCTCTCTCGCCAAAACGGTTGAGACTTCACCTCCTGTTCCGGCAACCGCAGATGAAGACTCTAATGATCAAACAGAGTTGAAACGTTATGTTCCACCTCTGATTTTGGAAAACATTATTTTTAAACTGGAAGAGTCAATTATAAGAGATAAGGTCACTTATGAAACCGAAAGGATTGTACTTTTAGATTCTATTGACAAGCTCAAACAGAATAAACCCGACTCACTATCCGAATCTGAAAGAGAGTCATATCGAACCGAGATTGACAAGTTGACATCTCAACTGGCTGTTTTGGCATCTGAAGCCTTAACGCTGAGAATGGCTAAGGGGAATTCTGTGAATACCCCAATGACGCCAGTCACTCCTGAAACAATCTCGTTTGATGATGCTCAGATCTTTTCGGATAGTTCATCGTGCAAAGCCTTTATGGGAGTGTCTGATGACAACAACACTAAAGATTTGAGCTTTAAGGATAAAGGTAAGGCCATCGAACCCGATTTTGTTCAAAAGGATCTTTTACCAATTTTTGACAATCCGTTTGCGAATAACTCCTTATCTGACTCTGATGGAGACACTTCACCTGATTCTGCACGAAGATTTTCTGAGTTTATGAACTCCACTCCTTGTCATGACGATGATTTTTCTAAATTTGACTTCGATCCGAAGCTTCCTAGTCACTCTAAATTTTTAGAAAAATTGCCAGAACCTGTTAATTTTGAGAAGGGCGAATGTTCGAATTCGAAAACCGTTTCCAAGACCACTTCAAAAACCAAATCTAAACGTCGGTCTAAGAAACGTGGTACAACCGGTAAAGGCTCTTCTAAACAACCCATTTTCTCAAATTTCTCTAACGCTCAAACTAATGTAATTTCAGATAGTACGGGTCGGGGGAAAGCGGATCGAAGAGAGTGGGTAGAGAAGAATGCTAAGATGCGCCCTGAGAAGAACAAGTCATTTACTTCTGTTTTGAATAATAGGAATAATAACGACAAACATGAATTTGGTTGGAACACTTCTGTTGAACATGGTTTTAAATTTCCTGTTAAACTTGACAATGTTCATCAATTGATTGGTTTTTTGCGTAAATATGTTTGTTGTTCTGTTTGTGGTGTGAATGACTTGATTGACTCTAGATATGCAAATGATTGGGTTGGCTCATATCATATTTTTAATTCTAATGGTTCACACAAATCCAAACCAAAAAGACCCAGCTCTAAACGGGTCTCAAACAATGGTGCTGCACCTAACACCCAAGGACCCACTACCAGATGGGTACCTAAACGTGCTTAATCTCTGTTTTACAGCCCGGTCATGTGTGGTTTCTCGACTCTGGATGCTCCAAGCACATGACTGGTAAAAGGTAGCTACTCACCAACTTCAAGGAGGAGTACTGCGGTGATGTTCGGTTTGGAAACGATAATGTGGCCCCGATCATGGGCTACGGCGACCTAGTTTAGGACAAACTCACGATCAAACGGGTGTCCTACGTAGACGGCCTTGGTCACAACCTTTTCAGCATCGGCCAGTTTTGTGACAAGGATCTTGAAGTGCGATTCAAGGCGAAGAGATGCAGTATTCTAGCTGACGATGGGACGGAAATTCTCGCTGGTACTCGACGGACGAACTTGTACACCATCAATCTCGCCACAGTCAAAACCGATAAAGAAGTTTGCCTGATGTCCAAAGCTACTACTCAACAGAACTGGCTATGGCATCGACGGCTTTCGCATCTCAACTTCTAGAACATCAATAAGCTGGTGCTGGACAGACTAGTCAAGTGTATGCCAGAACTACAATTAACGAAAGAACATCTCTGCTCTACATGCGAGATGGGTAAGATGAAGAAGGTGTCTCACAAGCCAAAACCGGTTCCAAGCACGTCACGACCATTAGAGCTGATCCACATGGATCTCTGCGGCCCTATGCGTGTTCAAAGCATAAGTCACAAGAAGTACGTCTTAGTGATGGTGGACGACTACTCAAGGTACACCTGGGTCAAGTTCCTTCGTTCAAAGGACGAGACGCCCGAGGTTATAATCAACCACCTCAAGGGAGTTCAAAATAACCTTCAGCTGACCGTAGTCACGATTCGCATGGACAACGGAACGGAATTCAAGAATCGTACCATCAACGATTTTCTCACTTCGGCGGGGATTTCGCACACCTTCTCGGCAGCAAGGACTCCACAACAAAACGGCGTGGTGGAACATCGTAATCGCACTTTGGGGGAAGCGGCGCGCACCATGCTGACTCAGTACGCTCTTCCTATGTTTCTATGGGCCGAGGCTATCGCGAGAGCGTGCTACACTCAAAATAGATCCATCATCCACAAGCGCTTCAACAAGACGCCTTATGAGGTCATCAATAAGCGCACCCCCAACATCGGATACTTTCATGCGTTTGGGTGCAAATGCTTCGTTCTGAACGATAAGGATGATCTCGGCAAGCTCAAGCCGAAGGCGGACGAGGGGATCTTCATTGGCTACTCGACATCTTCCAAAGCATATCGCGTCTATAATAAAAGGACCAAGAGTGTGATCGAGAGTATTAACGTGACCTTCGACGAATTGGTCGACCTGGCTTCTGGATATAACAGTTCGGAACCCGCGCTTACTGGAGTGCTGGCTTCTGATCTCTCTAGATCGGAACCCAAGCATACAACAGTAGATCCTTCGTCGTCCAATACGTCGAAGTCACAATCTTATGAGTTAGATCTTCTGTTTCAAGATTTTTATAATGATTTATTTTTCCCCCAGTTTCTACTGATGCTTCTTTGAATGCAGATGGAACTATAGTGGTATCGACCGACTTTTCCGGTCCTCCTCCGACCCCCAATGATACATCCTCGGAGGACTCACCTACTTCACCTGTAATTGCGACGACGACACCTCCCTCATCAGTGGTTCCAACCACTTCTTCCCCCGGAGCAAGCAACGGCTCGGACGACACTGCCACATTTTCGTCAACCGCTGTTGTAGCTCCACCTACGGCCGTTCCAAGACTACATCCGGTTCCATCCCTTGAAGCTGTTCAGAATCTACCCCTTGGGTCCTACGTTGATGCGGATAATTCAGAACCTCTTTCGGATCCTCTACCCCACACGAGGAAATGGACTCAAGCGCACCCTCCGGAGCAAATTATTGGCAGTCCGACCGCTCCAGTTCAGACTCGAGCCACCTCAGAAGCTGAAGATGACGCTGCACCTGCTTTGCTGAGCAATACTCAAACCCGTGCGGCAACCGGTAATGAGTGCCTCTTCTCGGTTTTCTTGAGCAATGTCGAACCGGCATCAGTAAAGGATGCTTTACACGATCCGGACTGGATAATGGCCATGCAAGAAGAGCTCAACGAATTTGAGAGTCTCAAAGTTTGGCGTTTGGTCCCTCGCCCGAAGCACCGAACCATCATTGGCATGAAATGGATTTTCAAGAACAAAAAGGACGAGAATGGTGTCGTGGTCCGAAACAAGGCACGTTTGGTCGCTAAGGGGTATAGACAACAAGAGGGGATCGACTACAAAGAGACGTTTGCACCAGTGGCTCGAATCAAAGCCATTCGGATGTTTCTCGCGTACGCCGCACACAAAAACTTCACGGTATATCAAATGGATGTGAAGACGGCATTTCTGAATGGCGATCTAAAAGAAGAGGTGTATGTCTCCCAACCAGAAGGTTTCGTAGATCCGGATCACCCGAACCATGTGTATCAACTCGACAAAGCGTTATACGGACTAAAACAAGCACCGAGAGCCTGGTACGATAAACTGTCAACTTTTCTTCTGATCTCCGGCTTCTCGAAAGGTAAGATCGACACAACTCTTTTCATAAAGAGGGAAGGTGAGCACATTCTGTTAGTTCAGGTCTATGTCGATGATATTATCTTCGGTTCCTCTTGCCCGCAATACTGCCGCAACTTTTCATTCCTCATGAAAAAGCATTTTAAAATGAGTATGATGGGACAGATGAATTTCTTTCTCGGTCTTCAAGTTCAACAACTGTCGACCAGGATATTCATCAATCAGTCTAAGTACATCGCGGATATTCTTCGAAAATTCAAGATGGAACAGTGCTCACCCATGCGTACTCCTATGTCCCCCGGTACGAAGTTGCACGCTGATCCTAACGAAAAGGCTGTTAACACTACTACCTATCGAGGAATGATTGGTTCGCTGATGTATTTGACGGCAAGTCGATCGGACATCATGTTTTCTACTTTTCCGTGTGCTAGATTTCAGTCTAATCCTAAAGAGTCTCATATGATAGCAGTTAAGCGTATAATTCGTTACTTGAAAGGTACTACTAATCTTGGCCTTTGGTACCCGAAGGATACAGGTTTCGAACTTACCGCGTATTCTGATGATGTTCATGCGGGAAGTATGCTCGACCGGAAAAGCACGACGGGACACGTTCAGTTCCTAGGCGACAAGCTGGTTAGCTGGGCCTCAAAAAAGCAGACTTGCGTCTCCACCTCCACGGCGGAAGCGGAGTACGTAGCCGCGGCCAGCTGCTGTTCCCAAGTGATTTGGATGCGGACACAACTGAAGGATTACGGGTACAACTACTCGAACATCCCCATCTACTGTGACTCCAAAAGTGCTATCGCCATCACAAGCAATCCTGTGCAGCATACAAAGACGAAACATATAGACGTGCGCTACCACTTCATCAAAGACCATGTGGAGAAAGGTACAGTGGAACTCTACTTTGAGTGTACGGAAAATCAACTAGCAGATTTGTTTACCAAGGCGTTGGACGAAAAGCGATTTTTCGCCCTAGTGTACAAGCTTGGTATGCTTAATCTGAAAGTTTGAGTATCAGTTGTACTGGAATCACCTTTCCCACACAACGAGATAACTGTATCTCTTACGTTTACACTTATCACGCCGCGTGGCTTAGGTGTTTCAAGCACATCGGTGACTTTTTTTCTGTACATTCCCGGGTAGTGTTTCCTTTCGTTTGTTTTTCCAGTTTTCCGTGTGTCTTTACGTTATTCGTCTAGTCTTTGTTATTCCTGTGCTTCTAACTGTGTGTTTTCAAGATGATTCCTCGAATGCCTAGTTCCAAAGGTACGTATTCTATCTCTGTGAGGAAAAGCCAATTTTTTTGAGAAATCGAGGGGGAGAAATATCCGTTTGACAAGTCTAGGGGGAGTTTTGTCATTTTGTCAAAGTTTTATTTAGTTATTCTTTTCTCTCAATTGTGTGTTTTGCTTCTTTATTAAAAAAAAGGCTGCTATTTTTGAAAAGTTGAGGGGGAGCAATGTCAGGTTGAAAATCTGAGGGGGAGAAGACCAATTTTCTTTGGGGTGTCAAATTTTTTTAAGTGTTAGTAGTTGGTGTTAGCTTCAATCTTCCTAATCATAGAAGTATTTAGAAGTAGTGAAAAATAGGCTAAGTGAAGAAAGCCTCTTACAGAGGCTCTGCCGACATTACCGAGAAATCAAGGTCAAGAAGCTACAGAAGCAGCAGAGGCTTCCTACAGAAGCTCTGTCATACGCACAAAGAAGACCAAAGACTCGGAATCCGGCGAAGACTGCTCCACAGAGGACCAGACCGCAGAACCTCTGTAATTCATTACAGAGCCTCTGTGGTCCTCAATGAAGACTTGGAAGATATTACTGGATATGTTCATCAACTTGCATGGAAAAGTACTGTCAAAACACGTGTCAAGCTCTGAGTGGACTCAATAGGGCAAGGTACAAAATAGACGTCTGCGCCATTTAATGCATTTACCAAAAGTACATCTGCTCCATTAAATGCGCATGGCTCAAACAACTGCTCACACCATCCAGTCCACTGTTCACACCATCCAGTTTACTATTCATGCCGTAAAAGGAACAGTGACCTACTTCATAGTCTTCTAAGAGTAGTATAAAAGGAAGTCTCATGTTGAGATCTTCCTAAGAAAAAAAACACAAGGAATCACTAATACTCTCAAGCTTTATTGTCAAATATCTGAGTGTTATATTCTCACACACACCAAGTTCTTAATCTGTTCTTCGTGTTGTTATTATATATTGAATAACAGTAACTGTTCAAGAAATCCTTTTTCATTCTTTACTGTTTTCTTTATATATGTGCGTTCTAATATCTATCAAACATATCTGTTAGTTTAATACGCTTCCGCATCAAACTCTAAACTCAACTAATAGACTGTTAATCTTGATTAAAGTGTATCTGGGTTCCAACAATTGGTATCAGAGCCTTCCTTGATTTTCAATATCAAGTGATCCACTTATCAAAATTCGTGATAGATATTATTGAGATTTAAAATTGTGTCTGGAAACTGCTTAAACCCAGAAAATCTTCAAGTTCATCAAAGTAACTCTTTAGTCATACTTTCTTTCTAAAATCTTCAAAAATGACAAATACAAATAATTTCTTTACTACTGGTTCTCTCACTAAACCTCCTACTCTCCTTCGAGATGAGTATCCTCAGTGGAAAATAAGAATGGTCCATTTTTTCGAGGGCACTGAAAGAAATCAAGTACAATATCTGTACAATCCTCCTCCTATTCCCATGACAGTAGTACCTCGTATACCTGCTACTGCTGAATCTGCCGAAATCCCCGAACATCAAAAACCAAAGCCAAAAGGGGAGTGGTCAATCGAAGATAAAGCAGAAGATGAAGTTGCTCAGAAAACCAAGAGGACATTGATTATGGCAATACCCAACGAACTCTTTCAATCCTTGGATTCATGTGAAACAGCGCATGATCTGTGGAAAGAACTGGAAAGACAGTTGGAAGGAGGTGCTAAAACACAAAAAAAACCGAAGAGCACAGTACATAAATGAATATCATGCATTCAGAGCATCTGCAACAGAATCTCTGCAAACAACATACGACAGATTCAACTCTCTAATCAACAAGTGCAGAAAATCAGGCATTGACAGAACTTCTGAAGAAAACAATGTCATGTTTTTGAAAAGTCTAAATGAAGAATGGCTCCAGCTGTCTATGTCCCTACAGACAAATCAGGATCTAGACACCTGGACTCTCTCTGATCTTTACGGAACATTAGCCGCACAAGAACCTCATATAGCATAGGCTAAAACACTAACCATTGCACCATATGCATTGGTTAGTAAAACTAAAGAGGATGCACAGAGACCAAGATATGATAAAGCCACAGAGGAGAAGAAGAAGGAGAAAAAGAAGATGGTGATAATTGACAGTGAAGAAGAAGAGCAAGCAGAAAAGGAAATAACTCTTGCGTCACTAGCTAAATCTTTAGCTCTATTGACAAAAGAGTTCAGAGGAAACAGAAGAGGTTCAGGAAATGAAAGATATGATAGAGACAACCAAGATGACAGAAGAGACAACAGAAGAGATGACAGAAGAGGAGAAGAATCAAGTGGCCGACAGAGGTCAAGCGATAGAAATTACAGAGGGAATGACCGACACAGGTCAGATGACTCGGTAAGCCACACGCAGCAAGAATGCTACAAGTGCGGCAAACCTGGTCACTATGCAAATGAATGTAGATCAGAGAAAGGCGGAGACCTACAGAAGTCCAATGATCGAACAGGAAACACTCCTCAAGGGTGTTTTAACTGCGGAAAACCAGACCATTTTGCGAATGAATGCAGAAGCAGATCAAATCGTCCACAGAGGGACTCTGCTTTCTACAAAAAGAAAGCCGAATATTATGCTCAAAAATCCTTAATGGCAAAAGGACATTCTGAGGAGAACACAGAAGACTTCCAGTCAGACTCTACTTCTGACGATTAACATACCGCCAATGCCCTCTTCTGTGGCATGGCAGAAGTCGACTCCTGCACTGACTCTGAGGTATCTACTTCAAATTCCAACTCTTGTATTACCTCTGTAGATGATAATACACTTAGAATTAACATTGAACTAATTGAACTGAAAGAGATAAATCAAAGTATTCAGAAAAGACTCACTTTCAATGAGAGAGAAGTACGGCTTCTCACTCAAGAAAAAGCAAAGATTTTTGAGGAAAAAGAGAGAATAGAAAAGAAATGGAACAAAACTCTAGATCCTTTAAAAAACAAATTTCTGAATTAACCAATACTTTAAAAGATAAAACAAAAGAACTTTCAGTTTCAAGGAGCGAAACTACTGACATAAGAGCTCTTAAAGAATACTTTCAAAGAGAAAGAGAGGTATTATGGCAAGATTTACTCAGAAGAGAAGTTTTGCTTAAAAACTATAAAGATGCACAGAAAGTTTATGAAAAAGTAAACTCACAAATAGGAAGACGAGGTATAGGGTATGATGATATCACCCTAGGTGTTGAAGGCAAAAGAAACAAACCTCTGTCCTCTTTATTTGTGATTGGAAAAACGAACAAACCAGATTTTCCAAATCTAATCTCTGTAAGCAAAAGGGCGAAAATCTCTGTGGATCCTTACTTGAAGAAACATAAGAAGATGATTAACGTGTGGTTTGAAAACACAGACTCATCATCCTCAACCTCTGTCAATAGAGGTATCAAACCAAAGAAATATCTGAAACACAAGATCAGATTGGTATCTTCAAGTTTGGTAAACCAGAGACCCAAACACAGGTTGCTTTTGTCTGTTTGATAAACGTTCAAAAGAAGTTATCAGCAGAAGCTCCTGAGTTTAAACCCATTTTTTCAGAAGAAAACTTTAAAAACTTAATTGAAAAAGAAATTTTGGAAATATGGAAATCAAGCGTTTTAGAAAAATTATGTACATCTTCTATAGATAAATCTCTCACTGAAGAAATCTTATTAGAAACCTCTGCAATCTATGAAAACTATTCTACAGAGGAAGAAAGCTTGTATGATGCATGTTCGGAAAATTCAACCTCTATTGAAAGAATTGACTCAACCTCTGTATACGAGGACGACTCATCTTCTGACGATTCAGAGACAGATGTTACATCTGGGATAACTCTCTATGACACAGAGGATGTTAAATACTCCTCTGAAGTTCCTCACAGAACTATTTCTCCAAAAGAGAAACTCACAGAGATTCCAATCTGCCAAGATTTTCTAAATTTGAATCTACATGTCAAAACCTCTGCTGAGCTTAAAATGTTACAGAAGACCTCTATTGATCCTATAAGTTCTAGATTTTCAAAACCCAAGGTTGATAAATCTTTTTCTTCTGTGACAGTGATGAAAGAAGTTCACCACAGAAGCAACCCACAGAAGGCAGGTCCTAAACAGAACTTTTGCAAACAACATTCGAGTATTCATAGATCTTCTAGTAATAGGAAATCTAATGTAAAGAAAGAATGTAATGCCTCTGTGGCTGAGTTTAAAAAGTTCAATGAAAAGTTCAAGCAAATTACATCTCATATTCAATACTGTCATTGCTTTGATCTCATGTCTAAACTTAATAATCATTTTTCAAGTCAAGTCTGTTTACTCTCTACGAAAAATCAAAAGTCAAATCCCACAAAGAAACAATCTGACTCTTCTACAGAGAACAAAATGTATTTCAAGAATGCCAAGGCAAACTTGAAAAACTCTAACAATATTGGACCCATATGGATATTGGTACCTAAATCTCTGTGATTGTCCTGCAGAAGAAGTATGTGCCAATCTGGTATCTAGACTCCGGATGCTCAAGACACATGACTGGTGACAGAAGTGCACTATCCACGTACAAAGAAACACAAGATGGTGGATCTGTGACTTTTGGAGACAACAAGAAAGGACACATAAAAGGCTATGGAGTCATAAGGAAAGAAGACGTTTCTGTATACAAAGTTGCATATGTGGATGGCCTTAAGCACAACCTACTCAGTGTAAGTCAACTTTGTGATACAGGATTCAATGTGTTGTTCAAAAGAACTTTCTGCTCTCTACAAAGTGAAGAAACAAGTATGGAACTTCTGCGAGCTGAAAGAATAGGTGATCTATATCTAATGAACTTCAACTCAAAGAACAAGGACAAAGTTTGCCTTGTTGCCTGCAAAAGTGAAGAAGCCTGGTTATGGCACAACAAGTTCTGTCACTTGAATTTTCACACATTGGAAAAACTGGTCAAACTTGATCTAGTTAAAGGTTTGCCAAATGTTAAATTCAATAAGGATCATTTATGTTCTGCCTGTGAGATGGGAAAACTCAAAAGAGCTTCCCACAAAGGCAAAACAGATGTATCTTGCACTAGACCTCTGTACATGCTTCATGTCGACCTCTGCGGTCCCATTGCCATACAGAGCCTAGGTGGCAAGAAATACATACTTGTCCTAATTGATGAGTATTCACGTTTCACATGGGTTGAATTCGTTAGAAAGAAATCAGATGTTCCAAATATATTGATAAATCTAATGAAAAGAATCCAAGTTCTTTATGATTGCAGAATACAGAAGTTAAGAAGTGACAATGGCACAGAATTTAAAAACTCTGTCATTGAAGCCTATCTTTCAACAGAAGGAATATCACAGAACTTCTCTGCAGCTCGCACTCCACAACAGAACGGTGTTGTCGAAAGAAAGAATCGAACACTTGTGGAAGCCGCAAGAACTATGATGTCAGCATGCGGATTATCAATGAACTTTTGGGCAGAAGCAATTTCTACTGCGTGTTATACTCAAAATCGATCAACCATTGTGAAAAGACACCTCAAGACGCCTTACGAATTCTTTAACAAACGGCGGCCAAACATCAAATTTTTCCATGTATTCGGATGCAAATGCTTCGTCTTAAACGACAGAGATTCAAGAGGAAAGTTTGATGTAAAAGCAGATGAAGGCAAATTCATTGGATACTCTGCCACTTCCAAAGCCTACAGAACATTACTTACAAAGTCTCACAAGATTGTAGAAAGCATCAATGTTTCTTTTGATGATTCATTCCAAATGACTTCTGAGCAAATAAGTTCAGAACTCGGAATTAAAGGGAAATTCTCTGACATCTCAAGAACAAAAGAAGATTTGAATTTTCTATTTTTGGAGATGTTCCACAATGACATTGATCCTTCTGTCGGAACCATCAGAGTTTCTGAAGAACCATCCTCTGTCGGACAAAATCCTACAGGTATGACTCTAACTGGTCCAAATAATGCTTCATCTTCTTCTATAAATACTACAGATGCAATTGCCGAAGCAGAAGAAAGTGCAGAAGATGAAACATCAAGAAAAACGACCACAGAAGCTGCACAAACCACAGAAGAACCAATTACAGAGGAGATCGAGGACCAAGACTATACATCCTCAGAGGAACAAACTCCACCACCACTCGTACCAATCATTCCACAAACGGTAGAATCAACTACCAAGGCACGAAGAACATCAGAGGCTGCACAAGAAGAAACACAAGAAGCCTCTGAAGAAAGTTTTGATGACATTGATGATCATCTTCCACGCACAACTCAGTGGACAAAAAGCCATCCTCCAAGCCAAATAATTGGAGAACCTTCTGACTCAGTAAAAACAAGGTCTGCCACTGCTAAATTTTGTTTCTTTACAAATTTTATTAGTGTTATAGAACCAAAGAAGATTTCTGAAGCCCTAGATGACCCAAACTGGGTAGACGCCATGCAAGAAGAACTTCTGCAATTTGAGCGTAACAGAGTATGGACTTTAGTACCTCTGCCAAGAGGGAAACAGGCCATTGGGACTAAATGGGTCTACAGAAACAAGAAGGATTAAGATGGAGTGGTCGTCAGAAACAAAGCAAGATTAGTAGCAAAAGGATATAGACAAGAAGAAGGCATAGACTACGATGAGACTTTTGCCCCTGTCGCACGTCTCGAAGCAATAAGAATATTCTTAGCCTTCGCAGCCCAAAGAGGTTTTAAAGTCTATCAGATGGACGTAAAATCAACTTTTCTAAACGGTGAAATCCAAGAAGAGGTTTACGTAAATCAGCCACCAGGTTTTGAAAGCTCAAAGTTTCCAAGGCATGTATACAACCTTGAAAAGGCTCTATACGGACTGAAACAGGCTCCAAGAGCATGGTATGAACGACTTTCTACCTTCCTTCTAGTCAATGGCTACAACAGAGGTACAACAGATACTACCTTATTCTATAAACGCAAAAATAGTGAGATAATGCTTGTACAAATATACGTAGATGACATAATTTTTGGGTCTACAAATTCAGAAGAGTGCAATTTTTTTGAAAAACTCATGCAAAGTGAGTTTGAAATGAGTATGATGGGAGAATTAACATTCTTCCTCGGACTTCAAGTCAAACAATCTTCAGAGGGAATTTTTATAAATCAAGCCAAATATGTCTCTGACATACTTTTAAAATATAATCTCTCTGATACCTCTGCAATGAAGACTCCAATGGCCACTGGAAATAAGTTGTTCTTAGATCCAAATGGTATTTCTGTAGAATGTAATCTCTATAGAGGCATGATTGGATCTCTGTTATACTTAACAGCAAGCAGACCTGACATTATGCATGCCACATGTCTTTGTGCACGTTATCAAGCTAATCCAAAGAAATCACATTATGATGCTGTAAAAAGAATCTTGAGATACCTGAAGGGGACCAACAATCTTGGTCTCTGGTATCCACAGAACTCTGGTTTTAGTCTTAAAGCTTATACAGATTCAGACTATGGAGGATACATGCTCGACAGAAAGAGTACCTCTGGGAGTTGTCAATTCCTAGGTGGTAAACTAGTCAGTTGGACCTCCAAGAAGCAGAATTGTGTCTCCACATCCACTGCAAAAGCTGAATACGTTGCTGCCGCTAGCTGTTGTTCTCAGGTTCTATGGATGAAGACTCAACTAAAAGACTACGGCCACATTCTGTTCAAAATACCCATCTTCTGTGATTCCAAAAGTGCTATTGCTATCTCTGCCAACCCTGTGCAACACTCAAAAACCAAGCATATCGATATAAGGTATCATTTCTTGAAACATCATGTTGAATACGGTACAATCGAAATGCATTTCGTGCCCACAGAATATCAACTCGCTGACTTATTCACCAAAGCATTAGACGAGAAAAGATTCAACTTCTTGGTGGGTAAGTTAGGAATGATTAACATGGTGTGAAAATCCTCTGTAAGTATAGCTTTATCTTCTGTAAATAATAAGTAAATACATTGCTAAATTTATTGCTTTGATTGATTCCACTTCTGTATGTAAATTCTTAAAACCTTAAATAGTTCTTAAAATCACAGAGCTTCTGTAAGTCAACTCAGAACCTCTGAGGACCCCTACAGAACCTCTGAAAAACATGACCTATGTTCTATGCAAAACTTATCATTCTTTGATCCAAGCATAGGTCAAGGGGGAGCAAAAGGAAATTACTTAATCTACAGAGGTGATTAGATCAAGGGGGAGCAGAAGGGAACCCTGAAATGATCTAAAGAGATAAAACTTTCAAGGGAAAGCAAAAGAAAAATGTCGATGACTCCATATCGACAGAAGTCAGATATCACTGCCGAGAAAAGAAGAACCAAAAGGTATGTCTCTCGCACAAAAGGGTTTTGGAAAACAATTTTCTAGGACAAGAATTGTCAAATATGTCCTAAATATACTGTGAATAACATTTCAAAAATCAAAAGCTCAAAAAGTTTCACAAAATTCGAATTAGGAGAAATTTAAAGTCATAGAGCTTCTGCTGAGCTCAACAGAGCTTCTGCAGGAAATATGCTCTGTGATCACAAATTAACCTTCTGTCGATCTTTTGGAATGTTATCTCGAAAACCGAAAACGCAGACCATGACCTTCTCGGACAAACCGTTTTTTTTAACAGTTTTCTCGGACACAAACTTTCAAATATATCCGAAAAACATCTCTTAAACCAAATCAAAAATTGGATGATCAAAAATATCAATAAAATTTTTGTTATGAGATTTTTTCTCTCATAGAGCTTCTGCTGGCCCTCACAGAACTTCTGCAAGTTCCAACAGAGCCACAAAACCTCTGCGAAGCAAATTTCTTCACAAAAATCCGATTTTATCCTCTTCATTGGTTTTGGTTAAAAGAAGAACCCCACAGAAGTCATGATAACAATGAGATATATGAAAAAGGGATAAACATCAAAGATTTTCAAGATCACAGAGCCTCTGTAAACTACAGAAGCTCTGTCAATCTGATTACTTGGGCATCTCTGTAGTAATAACGGTTACTTTTACTGCGAGTAAAACTCATATGGCTAAAATCAACCTCACGCGCCTAGCATTAATGGGCCGCGCACGACGTCCTGTCATATTCTGACAAGGCCTACGTGTCCCATTTTCATTGGGCGTACATGGAACGTTTTTATTTGGAAAGTTGAACCCGCCTGTAACACCCCGAAATTTATTTTATAGGTAAAATCTTTCTAATGTTTCTTTAAAGTGAATTATAGGCCTTGTGTAAATTTATGAGAAATTCTATTTGATCGTTACACGAAGACCGTACTTTAGGAATTCGTATGAGTCATTCTTAAGAAAATAATGAAAAATAGAATGTTGGGTTAAATCCTAGATTTTATGGTTTGGTTGGATGGGTAATTCGAATACGAGTCCAACGGTTCTTTCCGGAGCGAAAACGGAGCTTTAACGAAGAAGTTACGAGGGATTAAGTGCTAAAACGAGAAGAACACCAAACAGAACCCGGCGCCGACCTCGGCGCCGATCAATCTGCGCCAGCCATCGGCGCCGAGCACTGGCCGACTCAATTTAGGATATTTAATTCCTTTATCTTTCTCACTTCTTCTAAAACGAATTCCAGCTTCTTCTTTCTGAGTTTTGGGCGATTTTTCATCTGGAGCTTAAGGTAAACTCATAATCTTTCAATCCTAATTCCATTCAAAGAATTATTAGATGAATCTTACCAATTATACTTCATCTAGGGCTTGTCATCTTCATCTTTCTTGTGGAAGTACTAGGGTTCAAATCTTCAAGTTAGGGTTATTTCAATTGAAGAGTTTGAGGTGAGTAACTTGTACTTAATTAGTTGTATTACACCTTATCATCATCCTTTACTTTGATTTTGTTATTGTTAATGAGAAATCTTGGCTAATAAGCTCTTAATGGATAAGAGGGAAACAAGAAGAGTTCAAGTAAGTTATGATGGTTTAATTGTGTTCTATTACTTACAATACCATGGTAAATGTTAGTGTTAAAGATTTGGGTTTGATTTCATATCATTAGTGTGTGATTATGTTGATGGCTTAAGATATGTCTTAATTAAGTAATGATGGCTTAATGATTGAAATGGACCTACTATTGAATTGTAAACACGAATGTCTATTATTGATATTATATGGAATAAGATTTGTTACATATGGATGTATAGGAACTACATGGAAGTAGTATTGATTCATGTTAAATGGTTGGACCATTGTTATTATTCATGTTAAATGGTTGGACCATTGTTATTATTCATGTTAAATGGTTGGACCATTGTTATTATTCATGTTAAATGGTTGGACCATTGTTATATGTTAAACATTATTCATGCTAAATGGTTGGACCATTGTTATGTGTTAAATACCCTTGAATATTATTTTAGGATTAATATATTTGGTAATTCACATAATTGGAGGAGCACCTAGTATGCATTTGGAGGATATATTCTTACACACCGTGGGGTAAGTGTAATTGATTCATACCTTCGGATACCGTGGGGTGTTCCGTTGTGTTATGCCTTGTGACAATACCGTGGGGTACCGATCGAGGTATATCTTCAATTATGATGTAATTGGGTAGCGATATGGACCTTCTCCATGGAATCCAATTTGTGAACGTATCGAATTATTATTCCTGCATGCTATGTTTATATTCCATGTGTTATGTGTAAACCTCACTTAGGCTTTAAAAAGCCTAACACTTGCTATGTGTTTTATGTGTTACAGATATTAGTGGTTCAGGACACAAGAAGGTTAGACCGGGGTTTGAGAGCATGGGATCATTGTTGGAAAAGCTAAAGATTAGAAGATTAATGATAGAACTTTCCGACACATTTCATAATCGGATTGTAAATGGAATATTGATTTTGGGAGGCAACTTATGTATGGTGGTCAGAGATCATTCTAGAAAATTTGACCTTAAAGTGGATGTAAGTAATTAACTGTAAGCGAGAAATTGTGGTGAACATTACCGAGAAGCCATTATGGGCAATTCTTTAGGGAAGTCATTTTGAACAGAGTTGAAACCGGGAGACTTGGAATGTATTGGGGGTGTAGTAACCATTGTTTGTATGAAGACTAGACTTCAAGGACGAAATCTTTTCCGAGAAGGGAATTTATGTGTGGGATATTGTTAGTTCAAAGCTCGGTGATATAACTAAGTATCAACCTTTGTAGGGTTAAGACAGGAAATCGTTAGTGTAATCAGGAAATCGCAGTAAATAGGATGTTGATAATAGTGGTAGTAACTGTAAGATACTCGATTGCGATGAGCGGTTTTGGTAGGATAACCTTCGGGGGTGATTAATGAACTTACCGGTTTAGTGATTGATGTTGGGATGGACTTTGGAGTTTGTTAGAACTCGTCAGAGTTAGTCGACAGTTAATAATAGGAATGATCAGAATTGATGAATCGGTTGATTTCAGTATTAATTAGGCCTTGGATTGACTTGAAGTCTGAAATCGGAATCGGGATGTATGGAACATCTAAGGTTGGGAGATAACCGAAGCCGTCTAACTAGGAGTTATTCCATTAGTTAGAGTATTCTCCCGATCGTAAGTACAGTGTACGTGGATAAAGGTGTTGTAGTAAGGAATTGGTTCGAAGAACTACTGTTATGGCTGTGAGGGAAATTTAGATTCCTGTTAAGGATTTATGGTTTATGATTGACATTACGCTCTATGTTGTTGGAGTGTGAAGGAAGTAGATTTCGGGG
This sequence comes from Saussurea involucrata, assembly GCA_033807775.1. Lineage (NCBI taxonomy): Eukaryota > Viridiplantae > Streptophyta > Magnoliopsida > Asterales > Asteraceae > Saussurea > Saussurea involucrata. The sequence goes on along the minus strand of CM066319.1, from coordinate 141,195,736 downwards.
AAGAAATCCTTTTAAGGTTGGGAGAATTGTAACACCCCGGAATTTATTTTATAGGTAAAATCTTTCTAATGTTTCTTTAAAGTGAATTATAGGCCTTGTGTAAATTTATGAGAAATTCTATTTGATCGTTACACGAAGACCGTACTTTAGGAATTCGTATGAGTCATTCTTAAGAAAATAATGAAAAATAGAATGTTGGGTTAAATCCTAGATTTTATGGTTTGGTTGGATGGGTAATTCGAATACGAGTCCAACGGTTCTTTCCGGAGCGAAAACGGAGCTTTAACGAAGAAGTTACGAGGGATTAAGTGCTAAAACGAGAAGAACACCAAACAGAACCCGGCGCCGACCTCGGCGCCGATCAATCTGCGCCAGCCATCGGCGCCGAGCACTGGCCGACTCAATTTAGGATATTTAATTCCTTTATCTTTCTCACTTCTTCTAAAACGAATTCCAGCTTCTTCTTTCTGAGTTTTGGGCGATTTTTCATCTGGAGCTTAAGGTAAACTCATAATCTTTCAATCCTAATTCCATTCAAAGAATTATTAGATGAATCTTACCAATTATACTTCATCTAGGGCTTGTCATCTTCATCTTTCTTGTGGAAGTACTAGGGTTCAAATCTTCAAGTTAGGGTTATTTCAATTGAAGAGTTTGAGGTGAGTAACTTGTACTTAATTAGTTGTATTACACCTTATCATCATCCTTTACTTTGATTTTGTTATTGTTAATGAGAAATCTTGGCTAATAAGCTCTTAATGGATAAGAGGGAAACAAGAAGAGTTCAAGTAAGTTATGATGGTTTAATTGTGTTCTATTACTTACAATACCATGGTAAATGTTAGTGTTAAAGATTTGGGTTTGATTTCATATCATTAGTGTGTGATTATGTTGATGGCTTAAGATATGTCTTAATTAAGTAATGATGGCTTAATGATTGAAATGGACCTACTATTGAATTGTAAACACGAATGTCTATTATTGATATTATATGGAATAAGATTTGTTACACATGGATGTATAGGAACTACATGGAAGTAGTATTGATTCATGTTAAATGGTTGGACCATTGTTATTATTCATGTTAAATGGTTGGACCATTGTTATTATTCATGTTAAATGGTTGGACCATTGTTATATGTTAAACATTATTCATGCTAAATGGTTGGACCATTGTTATGTGTTAAATACCCTTGAATATTATTTTAGGATTAATATATTTGGTAATTCACATAATTGGAGGAGCACCTAGTATGCATTTGGAGGATATATTCTTACACACCGTGGGGTAAGTGTAATTGATTCATACCTTCGGATACCGTGGGGTGTTCCGTTGTGTTATGCCTTGTGACAATACCGTGGGGTACCGATCGAGGTATATCTTCAATTATGATGTAATTGGGTAGCGATATGGACCTTCTCCATGGAATCCAATTTGTGAACGTATCGAATTATTATTCCTGCATGCTATGTTTATATTCCATGTGTTATGTGTAAACCTCACTTAGGCTTTAAAAAGCCTAACACTTGCTATGTGTTTTATGTGTTACAGATATTAGTGGTTCAGGACACAAGAAGGTTAGACCGGGGTTTGAGAGCATGGGATCATTGTTGGAAAAGCTAAAGATTAGAAGATTAATGATAGAACTTTCCGACACATTTCGTAATCGGATTTTATAGTAGAGATTTGATAATCTAATGGTCCATTATTAGTTATATTTATCTAAGTCTTTGTATTGAAAGTTATGTAAAGATATTTAAGTACACTTGTGCTTTAAGAAGGTGTACCACTCTTCCGTTTTATGGAAGTTTTTGTTAACCCCTATTTGAGGGTGTTACACCGCCGCTCAAAATCGAGTGCGGATTCCAAACTTTAATCCATTGCCATATATTTTACTCTTTCGAATTCTACCGTTTTACCATCCTATAAAAACAAAGCTTACCCTCTCATAAAACATTTTACAAACTCTCATCTTCTTCTCCGGCGAAACCCTGCAAAAAGCTTGCAAAAACCTTATTCTTAAAATCAAATGGCTTCATCTTCTCGAGCTACATCCTCTGAACTCTCTCCGGCGAACTCACCGGAACACTCCCCTGCACATTCAGAACATTCTGAAAACCCCAGCCTTGCAAGAAATATTGAACAACAAGATTCCGGGGACTCAGCAGACTTTGCTCCGACGACTCACTTGCAAAACTTTATAGCAAAGGATCATTTCGAAGCCATTCTTCCTATCAAATCCAACAACTGCTATTTGGTCCCCTCACCCACTACTTTCGGCGAAGCCCATGCCATACTTCTGAACATCATGGAGAATCATGTCCTCTTCCCTCTACTATCAAGAACCCCGAACAAAATTCCAGTCCGCTATTTGAACCAATTTTGGCAAAGCTGCCGATTTGATAAAGACGATTCTCTTATCAAAGGGTACATTTCAAGACCTGATAAATCTGAGCATCTTGAAATCAAGTTCGACAGAACAATGTTCTCACTTGAATTCAACCTACCAACAAGGGGTCTTCTGGGATTGAAGAGTTATGCAGAGCAACCAACAGACGAAGAGCTCTGTCGATTCGTGGAAATGCTTGGGTACAACACCCAACTACGGAAGAGAAATGACTTCCGCAGAGGCCGATTACCACCTCTGTGGAACACTTTGTTCTCGATTCTTAACAGATGCCTGACAGGAAAGATATGCAATATTGACCAGAGCTCACATCAAATCTTGAGCTTCATGTATGGGGTTTACTATGATCTTCCACTAGATTATGCGACCATAATGATGCAAGAGATCATAAACACCATCGACAGAAAGAACAACTCGAAAAGGGTCAAAGAGAACGATCCCAACTTTCTACCACCTCTGCAATTCCAAAGAATATTAGGAGTACTGTTCGAACCACTGCTGCTAATCCAAAATTGGCCAATGGAAGGGCCAACTCCCAAACAGTTCCCGATGAACAAGAATACCCCCACTGATCATGCTGATGGCTACTCACACTGCAGACCTCTGTCAAAGAAGCTTCTGCAATACGCATCGAATAAATCCCTTAAGAAAGAGTATATACGCGATCATAGAACTCCTAAACCGAGTCCTATGACACCCCCGCGTTTAGGTGTCCCCCTAGGAACAATGATAGCAAAACCTCTTTCCACTAAAAAAAGAAAAGGATCAGAAGTTAGCAAAGCACATGGCTATTCAACTCAGCTTTATAGCCAAACGTGCAGAACTAATGGGAAAGAAGTCTTCATCAAGAACCTCTGCATCTACTCCAAAAGCTAAGAAGAGGAAAACTGCAGAAAGCACCTCAACAAGCGTTGCAGAAGATCAACCCTCACCTCCTCATGCCACAGAAATTGGCTCCTCTGCTCCTCCCTCCTCTCCAAAAATGAAGAAGAAAAGATCAAAATCAACAGAAGAAGGGGCACCAAATCCTAAGAGGAGGAAAACCAAAAAGAGGCATGGTAAATCACTTGCAAAGTTGGTAACCATTGTAGAAGAGGAAACTGCCGAAGAAGAAGTTGCAGAAGAAGAAATGGCTACAGAAAGGTATCAATCACCCTATCAATCTCCAGATAGATTTGCTCACCAAGGAAACCTGAACGACTTCTTACAGAACCCTGAAATTGCCAACACCCTAAATACAGCAGGGTGGACGGCACAACCTCTCGACCACCACTCTCCAGAAGAAGGTTTCTTCATTTCTGGCATCGACACACATCTGCAAGAAGATGACACAACACCCAGAAATCAACCAGCCGAAACCCCTGTTATTTTACAAAACCCTTTCATTCAAGGATTGGATGTCCACAGAAGAAGTCCAAACCCAGCTTCAGAAGAAATAGAACAAACTGAAGCTGAATTGAACAGAGGTGAAATTACAGAGGCTTCTGAGAACATGATGGAAGAAGAGAAAGAAAAAGGGGCCAAAGTTGTACAAAAAGAGGGATTAGCAACAACTGAGACAAAAATAGAGATCTTAGAGACAGATTCAGATGAAGAAGAAGCTGTCTGGATACGTAAGGGTCTTTATCATCCACATGTCATGAGATTATTTGGATCTCATCAAGTGTATGACCAATTACGACCAGAGCAAGGAACTTCCACAGAACTTAGGGAAGGAGCAAGAAAAGATGCCTGGATAAATAGAGGCACACAACCAAAACCAACTCCCAGTGCAACCCACATTTCTGACACCGCAGGTCTAGCTGCAGAAGGTGTCATTGAAAAAGAGCAGCACATCTCGAACCTAACCCAACCCATCCAGCCAGAGGTTACTCTTTCAACCTCTGTGCCCACAGAAACCGGGGAATCCATTCCTAGGGAGTCTCCTCAAAGAGACTCACCTATAGTTCGTGATCAATTGCCCCAGATCACAGAAGAACGCCCAACAGAGGAATTTGTTTCCTCTGCCACGCACTTATTAAGACCCACACTTCTTTCAGAGAGAAGTAGAGAGCACAAAGACAAAGAGACTCTAGACAAGTCTCCTAGTCAACAGAAGGATATTCCAATACCCACCTCTTGAGTGGATTTGGACAATGTTCTTCTCAGAACTTCTGTAGGGATTGAAACTCATGTTTCTTCTCAAGGATCAGAAGCTAATCCTTCCATTCTCAACGTACAAACAGGAATGAAAGAAGGTATCCCAGGAACAGGGATTCACTCTGGAGACGAATGTGTTCCTCCAGAGGTTACCACCGGAACACAAGTTACAAGGGATGAGTTCCAAACCCTTGAGACCTTTGTGAACCAAACCTTGAAAGAGTTGCAAAGCTCTTTCAAATCTTTTGCAGAGACAACATCACTGGCACTGCTAAACCTGGACACCAAAATGGACAACCTGTCCACAGAGGTGAAAACTGCCATCTCACAGATGAAGTCTGCTGCTACTGCATCCACCACTTCTGCCGCAACAACTACTCCTTCGATTGAGAACTCCATCAACAAGTTCCTTGATCAATTGAACAAACAGACTTCAGTGTCAACGGGCATCACTCCTGCAGATCTACAGAAGGCCCTACAAAAAGTTCAAGAAGAAGCCATGCGAAATACCATGCTGATGCAACCCAAAGACTACATGACAAGAGCACAGCTGACAGAGCTTGGGCAGAACGTGATTAATCAAGTGACAGAAGTCATCCTTTCCTTCACCACTGCCAATGCTAACTTCGTCAAAGATTTTAGAGAAAGTGTAGGAAGGATGAGATTCAAAACAGAGGCAGAGCTAGCAACTCTTCTTGGCCTCTGTGATGATGCCTGCGCGAAACTGATCGCTGCTGGAGCCACAATGCCAAAGAAACCCGATGCTTCCTGCAGAGCAGAGGGTACATCAGACAAGGGTCAGGATGACTCTGATGATGATGACCATCCTGGTCCATCAGATCATCCTGAGGGGGAGAAAACTACAGAGAAAGCTGCAAGCAGAGGACTTACAGGTCCACCAATAGCCGCAGAACCTCTGAGTCAAGCACCTCCAGAACAGACCCGACAACAACAAACCCAAAAGACCACAGAGACAACACCCATCTCTGTGGAATCATCTCCTGACGAAACCAAAACTCCAGAAGCAGAACAGCAAGCCACAGAGGCAACAACCGCCCCTGAGGTAATCATTTTGGAAGAAACAGATGAACCAACCACAGAGAAAACACCCACCTCTGTGGAAACACCCCAAACCATACCCAGAAGAAAGTCGATTGCCACCAAACCAAAAAGAGCAACGACCTCTGCTTCTGACATTCTGAAAAGGATGCACACAACAATGAGTGATCGTATGGTGAAGAGAGAAGAAGAAAGGCACAGGTTCACTTTAGCTTTCAGAATGGCAAGAAGATTCAATGTCAACACTTCATCAACAGAAACTGAGCTCGCAGAAGAAGTCATCAAACAACCTCCAACAGAGGTTACAGAGCAAGTCAAGCCAACAGAACCATCGCCACAAAAGTCCTCTAAATCACAATCGTCAAAATCCACAGAGGCAACCTCCATCAAACCAACAGAAGTGCCAACCTCAAAACCCACAGAAGCAACAGGTTCTGCCACAACAATAGCAAAAGATAAGGGCAAAGGGATACTGACAGAAGAGCCAAAGAAGAAGAAAACATTGCCAAAGCCAACAGAAAAACTAATGAAGAGTGCGTTTGACGCCTTTCAAACCCCAAAACCCGAAGAAGTTGACTGGGCACATGGATTGAAGCCTCTGTCAGAAATTCCTCTAACTGGTAGAGCTGCAGAAGTTGTTCAACAGATGGAGAGTCTCAGAAGACAAATTCCACGACCTGGTCCAACACATGAAGAGATGGAAGAAGTGGTATACAAATACCTCTACAAACAATCCTATCAGACAAATCATCCAGTAGATCATGTGACAGATCCAAGGATCAGAGAAGAATTTGAGAACATCTTCACAAGAACAAAGCCAAGAACCAAAGCAGATGTCTTCTCAATTCACAAAATCAAAAAGGTGATCTTCTGCAGATTCTCCTTCACAAGAACCTATCCAAGGGTCAGGTACAATCTTTACAAAGTCAGAAGAGAGAACAATTCAGAATCTACCTTCGCTGATGCTGACTTAAGAAACATCAATCCTTACGATCTACCTGACCTTCTGCAATGGACAAAAGACAACTACAACACAGAGTCTAATACCAGAGCCTATCAAGTGTTGAGAAAAGCGATGAGGGAAAAGCTTCTGCTGTACAGCATGATAGATTTTCAGCTGGGAAAGGATCTTGGTCTCAAACATCTAGATCTACGACCACCAGAAGATCGCTGCCCACCAGATGCTGTGCCCAACTCAATCATCAGAGAACCAAGATTTGGGTTAGTATTTCAAAACCCACAACACCAGGTTAAACTTTTTGTACTCATGGATTGTCAGAAGTACGCAACCAGTACTCTGAGCAAATTCAGAGCAAGCCTTGTAAAATACAGAGGTACAGAGAAAATGGATAGAGATGATGCAGATACTTTCATCAGAGAAATAGACTCAACAATCCGCCTAAGAGAACTCTGCATCAGATTCTACAAAGAGATCAGAAAAATCGGCAGAGACAACAGAAGCTACAACGATTTCAAAGATGCCAAAATCTGATTCTCAGACCTCCAATCTCTGCAAACAAAGTTACTTTCATTGTACTCAAATGTAAAATGCCTCTGGCATATTTCTAAATGAAAGAAATTTCGAGGTATTGTTTAACCTCTGTCTTATCTAACTTTGCCAAACTTAACTCAAGTTCAAATTTTTTATTTTTCACTACTTAGGGGGAGATTGTTAGCTTCAATCTTCCTAATCATAGAAATATTTAGATGTAGTGAAAAATAGGCTAAGTTTAGAAAGCCTCTTACAGAGGCTCTGCCGACATTACCGAGAAATCAAGGTCAAGAAGCTACAGAAGCAGCAGAGGCTTCCTACAGAAGCTCTGTCATACGCACAAAGAAGACCAAAGACTCGGAATCCGGCGAAGACTGCTCCACAGAGGACCAGACCGCAGAACCTCTGTAATTCATTACAGAGCCTCTGTGGTCCTCAATGAAGACTTGGAAGATATTACTGGATATGTTCATCAACATGCATGGAAAAGTACTGTCAAAACACGTGTCAAGCTCTGAGTGGACTCAATAGGGCAAGGTACAAAATAGACGTCTGCGCCATTTAATGCATTTACCAAAAGTACATCTGCTCCATTAAATGCGCATGGCTCAAACAACTGCTCACACCATCCAGTCCACTGTTCACACCATCCAGTTTACTATTCATGCCGTAAAAGGAACAGTGACCTACTTCATAGTCTTCTAAGAGTAGTATAAAAGGAAGTCTCATGTTGAGATCTTCCTAAGAAAAAAAACACAAGGAATCACTAATACTCTCAAGCTTTATTGTCAAATATCTGAGTGTTATATTCTCACACACACCAAGTTCTTAATCTGTTCTTCGTGTTGTTATTATATATTGAATAACAGTAACTGTTCAAGAAATCCTTTTTCATTCTTTACTGTTTTCTTTATATATGTGCGTTCTAATATCTATCAAACATATTTGTTAGTTTAATACGCTTCCGCATCAAACTCTAAACTCAACTAATAGACTGTTAATCTTGATTATAGTGTATCTGGGTTCCAACAGTTGGAATATATGGAACCGGGAGAGTTACGGGACCCGGTACCAAGTTCACCCGGTATCCGGAGTATATAAACTAAGTCTCTTGGACTCATTCATAATTTTCAAAACTCCCGCACCCCAAACTCCCGGTACCATACTCCCTCTGCTTGCGATTTCTTCCTCAATCGGACTCCAATCCTCACCAATCTTCAGGTACGAATCCTAATCTCTATTCTTATTGAGTTTATCACTTTAATCGAGTTGTAGAACACTACTCACGATCGATTTCATCGATCTTCATCGCGAAACTGTTAGGGTTTTCGGACTCCCGGTAGTTTTGACTCCCGGTAGTCTCGACTCCCGGTAGTCTCGACACCCGGTAGTTTCGACTCCCGGTAGTCCCGACTCCCGGTAGACTTGTCCCGGTAGTTCTAAGTCTCGGTAGTCTCATGTACCGGTAGTTCTAAGTCCCGGTAGTTCGATGTACCGGTAGTTCTAAGTCCCGGTAGTTCTATATACCGGTAGTTCTAAGTCCCGGTAGTCCTGAGTCCCGGTATTTCCATGTACCGGTAGTTCCAAGTCCCGGTACCTTAGGTTTTTAAAGTCCCGGTAGGTTAACTCCCGGTGCTCTTAGGCCCTGGTATTTCCAAATTTTCAAGTACTGATCTTTGCGAGCTCCGTAAGATTTGCCTATATGCACCTCAACTGTTCTTTCTTGCTTTCATTAAACTCAGATCCTACAAGACTCGAGTCGTGAACGGTCTTGCACTGTACCGAGTCTCGGTGTTCCAAATCCGAGAATACAGACCTCAAGATTTGCTTTTATCTGACAATGGGCTCTTTCCTGACTATCTAGATAATTTTACAGGTATATGGCTCAACCTGCTCCTCTACTCCCTGAAGGTCCGAACCTTCCTTTGGTACCTAACAACTATCACTTGGTACCGACGAATTTTAACTGCCAATGCCAAGTGATAGTAGAGATTCTAAAGCGCCATGCTCTCAACCAAGCTTTGACGGCTCATCCTTCGGTTCCTGCCGTCTATGTTCATCAACTCTGGCGATCTTTCGAACTTATCCCTCGCGGCCGACACTTTGCACTTCGCGCTCGCATAGGTGATTCTGAATTCACCATCACGCGTCATATCTTCTGCACCATCCTTGGTCTACCGACCGCGAATGCCGTTCCAGATCAAGAAGCCTTCGTTGCACAAGTCGCAGATGATACGATATGCCGAGACATTCAGGCCCTCGAATATCGTGGCGGCCTTCATCAACCATCCAGCTTCACTCGCACGCACCTTCAGCCTGTCTGGTACACCCTGTTCACTATTCTGAACAGGTGTCTCTCTGCCGTCACAAAAGGAATTGATCGTACGTCAGTCAACATGCTACGCCTTTTCCATGCGGTGATCTACAGCCGAAACGTTGACTACGCAGAGCTACTATGGACGGAGCTTGTGGCTCAAGTCCAGAAGAAGTTAGACGGAAACAGACGGCTTTCATTTCTTCCCTATCCTCGGTTCCTTCAGATGATTGTCGCACACTACATGGCTTCCGACCTCGCCATTCCTCGTCGCGCTGATCATGAGGTATTACTCGCTACTCAAATGACTCGTATTCAAAATATTCGAGTCTTAGAAGGTATAGTTCCTATGGTTATTCCTGCTGCCTTACTAGCTATCGCGGACCAATCGGCACTAAGTGTGATAGCATATAGGTCAGAGAACAACATAGTCGCTCCTATGGACCAGCCAGATCCGGCTGGACCTGCCCAAGGAGCACGAGCCGAGCGACGTGAGGGTCCACGTATGCGAGGACGAGGGGTCCGACCAGCAGGGGCTGTCGGACGGGGCGCGCGGAGAGAAAATTTAGAGAGGGGTTCAGGTGTGGGTAGTGTCGGGCGGTCATCACGCGATGCTAGTACGTCTCGACCTAGACCTCATTCACCACCTGCTGAAGGTTCCGCCCTACACAATGTGGAGGTGGAAGGAGTTTCCCGAGTACACACAGCCGAAGAGGCAGCCTCCTCTTCCAGCTCTGAATCCGGTTCTTCCTCCGGAACAACTGTCGGCACCGCCTCTGGCTCCGAATCGGTATCCGGATCCGAGTCTCAATCAGGCTCGGCCTCTGGTCACGAAGAAGGGTCTGAGGAATCCGACAGTGAGGAAACCGAATCTGACGACGATGATGATGATGCAACTAACCCCCAAGCCAATATTGGAGAGATAAGGAGAGCGGAGGGAGTTTTAGTTGAAAAAGAAATTGAAAGTGAGCCTGTGCGTGAAAGAAGAAGTAAGTTAAAAAATGACCGTGAGCGTGTGATGGGGCAATCTTCACAGGTTACCCCCAACCAGCCTTCATCTGGCCGGGCAGCAACATCTACTATTCCTCTACATTCGTTGCATAGGGATATTGAAGAAGACGTCGTGGGCCCATCGACGCACTTGCACAACCCCCCTAGCCACTTCGTTTCCTCTCAAAAGGATCCGGTTTCAACTTCTCACGGGGATCGAGCACAACTTCCACCGGTCTCTCACTTGGAGAGTTCTGGTGTTGAAACTAGAGACCAGCCTCCCCAGGTCTTGCCTTCTTTGGATGCACAATTGAGTCTAGATCCCTTTGATTTTGACATTTCTTTGGCTAGGACACGGGTCATTGATTCTGCTAACGTCGAGAGTCTTCGTGCCTCGATCGGAACGCCCGGAGCGACTCTACCTTTTGGTAGTTCGCAAGGACAGGGCGGAAGTCCTACCACGGCTATCATCACGCCAACCATGAACGTAGGCGGTACTGCGGTGCAATCCGCCGCAGCTACTACAACGGAATGGCTAAGTGCCGCCGGAGTTAGTTTCCCGGAGTTCGTCTCCAAGGAATACGTGGACGGTGCCTTAAAGGCTGTCCAATCGGACATTATGAAGCAGGTTTCCGAGGATTTGGCGTTCATTCGTCGATCTATCACAGGTAAAGCCACGGCATCTTCGGCTCCTCAACCGACTCCTCAACTCAGACTATCCCAACCGTCAACCGCTCCGGCTGTCCAGCACATGTCCGTTGATGATCTCAAAGCCGCCTTACTGGACAAGCTGTTGACCGACTCAAACATTTCCGCCTCGGCTGATGCAGATTTAGTGAGCATTCTCCGCTCGCAAACCCAACCACCGCCCCCTATCGCTCCGACCGACTCAATTACGACCCAACTGTCTGATGTCAGGCATGCACTCGACAGGCTCACCGAGAGGGTCGCCAACCTTGAAGACACCTGTAAGGGTCAGGTCCAGAGTACCAAACGAAGACATGATGATCCGGATGACCGTGATCAACATGAGGGGGATAAGAGAATAAGAATGACCGAGCTGTCATCCGCGGCGGCAGAAACTTCAACGGTAACTCCAACTGAACCACAGCAACAACAACCGTCAGAGTCCGAAATGGTTCAGGACATGGAGATTTCTTCACCGGTCAGAGACAACTTAGAAGAGTTAGCAGACCCAACGGTTGAAAAGCCCGAAGGTCCATCGGAAGACACGTTAATGCCAACAGTTTCGGAGCGGCCCGTCCTAGAGCTTATTGATGAGGACTCGGCCGGCGATCCGGAACTTGAAACCGATTGGAGGCAAAGAGCGATTGTTGCTATTCAGACAGAAACTGATGCCTTGTGGGAAATACAGGGCGATGACGATTTGATGATAGAGTTTGATTATGACCAACTTCTTCTTCTGGGTGAACAGGTATCTACCGCTTCGGCTGATCTTACTGATAATGCAGGTTCATCTAAAATTATTGTGTCAATTCCAGAAGCGGTTCCACCCCAACATCCTCAACCAGCTCGTTGGGAAAGGTTTCGAATCTTAGTACCGTATCTGGAAGAATCTCAGAAGAAAATCTCCGCTCACTGGATAAGGCCTCTTGACCCTGTACAATGTCATGGGGCCACGTTCCTTGATGAGCCGATCAGATCGCAGTATGTGGAAGTTATGAAAAGAGGCAGAATGAGACATCAGGTCTACTCCAAGCACAGAATCACCGAAATCGTGAGTATTGAATCTGACAGAATCGTTAAAGTTGTCTTTCCGACCTTCTCAGTAAAAAGGGATGACGGAAATATTTAGACCTTCTCAGAATCCAATTTCAAACATCTTTGCCTGAGAGATTTCCCAGTACTACTCAGATTTTTGAAGACTCTTACTATTCGGCCTCTACCCTACACCAAAGCCCTCGAAGCTATCAAAAGATTTATGAAGTGCACGATCACATTATCATACATCGAAGACTTTCAGTTGGGACTCGAAAGTAATCAGAAAAAGATCAACATCTTAAAGCCCAATCTGAACCTCCCTGAAGACGCACTGGTACACTCTTTACTTTCTAAACCAGAAACATGGTTCGTGTGTCTGAATGGAAAAGGGGAGAAACGGTTCATCAGAAAAAGTGAAGTGCATAAATTTAGCGAGGGAACATTGGTGAAAATCCAGTATGATCTGAAGAAGATTTTAGAAGAAGAAGTCAAGAATGCTCCTCTAGAGCAGTATGTCAATCTTCGCGAGTACCTTGCCGAAGATCTTCTCAAAGCCATTGAAGACCGGCTTGAATTCAGAAGCAGCATCAGATATTTTGAAGTGCTCTTTGCTATCCGAAAGCGCTATGTTCCAGACTGGCGTGAACGCGAACTTCTATTCCAAGGGGGAGATTGTTAGGTCTTAATATGTGTGGAATTAGAAGTTCAGGGACTTGTCTTGTCATTTCTTGTAAATACCCTTTGGGTATAAATAGTTTGTGTTTTACCTAGTATTAGGTTAATGATCATTATTATTGTTTTGCAAAACCTTTGTACGGCTACAGTCTGCCACTGAATCTTATTCATTCGATCTATCAATACAAGTGAGATTTATGGCTGGCTATTACTGATTGTGTTGATTAATTGTTGATTGCTTATGTATCTGGGATACACACAAGTTGATACTCGGGTTTGTTATAGGTGTGGGAAGACCGGACATGTTGCTAAAGACTGTCGGGTAACGCGGTTTTGTTTTTTATGTAATTCTCCAGATCACATCCAGTCTGATTGTCCGAGGAGAAGAGTACAACAAGGGGGTACGTCAGGGAAACTATCGGGTGTTAGACCGGTAGTTCCAAGACTAGAACCACCAAGAACAAGGGGTCGTACATTTCAAATGACAGCAAAAGAAGCGGAGGAAACTCCGGATGTGGTTACAGGTACATTTTTCATAAACTCTACACGTGCTAAAGTGTTATTTGACTCCGGTGCAAACCGATCGTTCGTATCTCCTGCATTTGCTGCTTATCTGCATTTAAAGCCTAAAGTGTTAGATCATGCTTTAATGGTAGATACTGCAAATGATAATCAAGTATCGGTTAAAGAAGTTTTTGATAGTTGTGTGATAAATATAGAAAGGTGTGGAGTACCTATTCAACTATTTCCTATAGCTTTGACCGAGTTCGATTTGGTAGTGGGGATGGATTGGTTAGCCGAGAATCAAGCTAACATAGTTTGTGATAAGAAGTTAATAAATGTTGTATTACCTGAGAGGGGACCGGTAGTGATTTATGGTGATCGTAGAAATCATCAGTCTTGCCTTATATCTATGATAAAAGCCCGTAAGTGTGTTAATAAAGGTTGCCCGAGTTACTTAGCTTATGTGATAGATATTAAGCCAGAAAAGAATAAGTTGGAAGATATTCCTATTGTTAGTGAATTCCCAGAAGTTTTCCCCGAAGACTTGAATAGTCTTCCGTCCGTTAGACAAGTAGAGTTTGGTATAGATCTGATTCCTGGAGCCGCTCCTGTAGCCCGTGCACCGTATCGTTTGGCACCTCCAAAAATGAAAGAAATGATGACGCAACTACAAGACCTTTCAGATAAAGGTTTCATCAGACCCAGTTCTTCGCCGTGGGGTGCACCAGTGTTGTTTGTGAAAAAGAAGGATGGTTCGATGAGAATGTGTATCGATTACCGGGAACTGAATATGCGCACGATCAAGAATAAGTATCCGCTTCCCAGAATTGATGACCTCTTCGATCAATTAGTTGGAGCTTGTTATTTCTCCAAGATTGATCTAAGATCTGGTTATCATCAGCTGAAGGTTAAGGAAGAAGACGTTCTGAAAACTACTTTTCGCACCAGATATGGTCATTATGAATTCTTAGTGATGCCGTTTGGACTGACGAATGCTCCAGCTGCTTTTATGGATCTAATGAATCGGGTATGTAAGCCATATCTCGATAAATTTGTTATTGTGTTTATCGATGATATCCTTATTTATTCTCGATCCAAAGAAGAGCACGCACAACATCTCCGTTTGATTTTGGAGTTATTGAAGAAGGAACAGTTGTATGCTAAATTTTCTAAATGTGAATTCTGGTTACGAGAGGTTCAGTATCTGGGGCATGTAGTTTCTGAGAAAGGCATTCAAGTTGATCCGATGAAAGTGGGAGCGATTGAGAAGTGGGAACCGCCGAAAACGCCAACTGAAGTACGAAGTTTTCTGGGTTTAGCCGGCTACTATCGAAAGTTTATAGAAGACTTCTCTCGTATCGCGACGCCTTTGACTAAGCAGACCCGAAAGAATCTAAAGTTTGAATGGAAAGCAGAACAGGATGAAGCATTCCAGATATTGAAAGAGAAACTTTGCAGCGCGCCGATTTTGTCACTACCTGAAGGTTCCGAAGACTTTGTTTTTTACAATGATGCTTCCAAACTGGGATTGGGTTGTGTACTAATGCAGCGTGGGAAAGTTATTGCTTATGCTTCTCGTCAACTAAAGGACCATGCACGGCAGTATCCTACACACGACATGGAACTTGCAGCAGTTGTGTTCGCGTTAAAGATTTGGAGACATTATCTCTATGGTTCTAAATGTCAAATTTTTACCGATCATAAGAGTCTCCAACATCTTTTCGATCAGCGGGAATTGAATATGAGACAAAGAAGATGGCTAGAGCTGGTGAATGATTATGACTGTGAAATTCTTTATCATCCGGGAAAGGCGAATGTGGTAGCTGATGCACCGAGTCGTCAAGAAAGGAGTGGAACAATAAAAGCCATTGCACTAAGAGCTGAACTTCTACCTAACATCTTTGACGAATTGAAGAAGTGTCAAGTAGAAGCCTATTAAGAAGAACATTTGAAATCAGAACGGTTAGTGGGGATATCAGCATTTCTTGTAAAAGATGATCGTGGGTTATTGTGTCTGGGAAACAGAATCTGGGTGCCTCGTTTGGGTGGTTTACGTGATCGGGTACTACAAGAAGCTCATCAATCTCGTTTCTCTATTCATCCAGGTACAAATAAGATGTATAAAGATCTAAAATAATTCTATTGGTGGTCGGGAATAAAAAGAAGCATTGCTCAACATGTGGAAGGTTGTACTACTTGTAAGAAGGTAAAGATTGAACATCAAAAGCCGTTTGGTCAGTTGCAACGGTTAGAAATACCTATGTGGAAAGGGGATCAGATTACTACAGATTTTATCACGAAACTACCAAGGACTCCGAAGGGATTTGATGCCATTTGGGTAATTGTTGACAGATTGACGAAGTCTGCTCACTTCTTACCGATAAAAGAAACGGATTCGTTGGAACGACTAGCCAAGTTGTACATCGAAGAAATAGTAACTCGACATGGAGTTCCAATTTCGATTATTTCTGATCGTGATAGTCGTTTTACTTCAAGGTTCTGGAGGAGTTTTCAAAAAGAAATGGGTACATAGATAAAGTTAAGTACAGCGTATCATCCTCAAACCGATGGTCAGAGTGAACGGACAATTCAGACATTAGAAGATATTCTACGGGCCTGCATTGTTGATTTTGGGGGATCGTGGGATAAACACTTGTTGTCGATCGAATTCGCCTACAACAACAGTTATCATTCCAGCATACAAGCGGCACCGTTTGAAGTTATGTATGGTAGAAAATGCCGAACGCCTCTATGTTGGAATGAAGTGGGAGAAAAACAGTTAGCGGGGCCAGATATAGTTCAGTTAACCGCAGATAAGATTACTCAGATTCGGGAACGTTTGAAAGTGGCTCAAGACAGGCAGAAAAGTTACGCGGACCGACGCCGAAAACCGTTAGAGTTTCAAGTTGGAGATTTTGTAATGTTAAAAGTCTCACCTTGGAAAGGAGTCATTCGGTTTGGGAAGCAGGGTAAACTTAGTCCGAGGTACATTGGACCGTTTGCAATTACAGAAAGAATCGGGGAAGTAGCTTACCGGTTAGATCTCCCGCCAGAATTAAGCCGTATACACAACGCCTTTCATGTATCGAATTTTCGAAAGTGTTTGGTTACACCGGATCAAGCCGTATCTCTACCGGATATACAAGTTGATGAAAAGCTGAATTATGTGGAGGAACCTGAAGCCATAGTTGACCACAAAGTTAAGGTTTTGCGGAACAAAGTAATCCGACAAGTGAAAGTTCAATGGAGACATCATAGGGGTCAGGATGCTACTTGGGAATCAGAATCAGAAATGAGAACTAAGTACCCGTACCTTTTTGCCTAACCGAATTCCAAGACGGAATTCTTTTAAGGGGGAGATGATGTAATACCCCGGGTAAGTTCCTTAGTTAAAGTCTCGTTCCGTTAAATTTATTTAAACTTTATAATTGATGTTAGGGTAAGTTTAGGAGAGTTTATGAGTTTAGGGGTGTATTAGTAATTAGTGAATAGTGCAGGGTCTAAAAGGGTAAATATGGTTTGATATTATCCTAAGACTTCAGATATTTTGCCAAAAGCAGAAATTTCAGTATAGTGAGTGTGTGTGTGTGTTTGGAGAAGAGAAGAAGAAGAAAGAAGGTTTTGTGACCAAGGGATTCATTTTGGTGTACTTAGAAGTGATTTGAGGTATGTTTTCTTTACATTATATGTTTGTAATTGCTATTAGGAAGTATCTATCGGATTAGAATTATCACATCTGGACTGGGGATGATTTCAGTCGAATTCTGGGTTGAAAATAGGCAAACAGACAGAGGTTTCCGGATAGGATGAATGTGTCCGGGTAGTTTTGTTGGTGGTGTCCGGTAGTTTATTCTTACAGGTGTACGGACGATCTTGTATCCGGTAAGTATCCTTTTCTTTAAGTTTCCGGTTAAATTGAGATACCGGATAGTGTCCGGATTGCTTTGGTGTCCGGATGTTGTCCGGATTGTTTAGGTAGTCCGGAAAGGTTATGCTGTCCGGATTGGTCATGATGTCCGGAAAGATCTGCTGTCCGTATTATTTTGTGTTGTCCGGATACTTTAGCTGATTTGGTCATTTTTGAGAGTTTTGGTACTTTTGAGTATCCAGTAACCTGTGTTTTGTTAACTCTTAGATAGGGAATGAATGAGAATTGAATATACTGTGGACTCGACTTAAGTTCGAGTTTAGGGGTAACATTTGAGGATAGAGTTATCTAGAGCCTTTAGCTTTAGTAAGTCTTATGTGTTCTATTTGGTAAAAAGATACTTGTACCTATTTGTTTCAGATTCTGTGGATTTGAAGTGAAAGCAGAGTCGTTTTGAGAAAAGCTTGTAGAACGTTTTGATAGACTAACAGGTGAGTTTTACTTCAAAATGTTTTCAAACTGGAATACATATATGTGTGTATTGGATATGTGATTATGTGCTTAGGTTTGAAATATAATATGTGGAGATGTATATTATATCTACATGAGTATTACACTATACGAGAATACGTTGGCCGGGCTTAGGACCGGTGGTGTTGGCTTTAACATTCGTACGGCGGTGTTGGCTGTAATTGTCGTACAGTGGAGTTAATTTATTAGTTGGCTTGCAACCAACTAATATGGCCAAGAGAATGAGACAGGAAGGTATATGATGCATGAGTCATAACTGGTATTTCTATTTGTGTTATGTATATGATGGTTGTGCAAATGGTTTTAAAACTAACAGGGATTTTCTCACTTAGACCGCTAGGTCTAACCCTCATTTTGTTTTAAAATATGTATTCCAGGTCGTGGATCGGGTAACAACAAAAGAGAAGAGTACTATGTGTTTAGATTTTGGGAAGAAGGATGTTATGAAGACTAAAACGTGTTTTGCTGTTCTAATTTCATGACTAGATATCATGTATGTAATTAGCAAAAAAGTTTGTAATGGAATACCTTATTCTGGATGTAAAGACTAAGGGACGTTACTTGTTATACTATGAATCTTTTGGTTATGTAACGATGTTATGAAATATATGTTATTTGTTGTATGTTTGGGAATCGGGTTGTTACAACGACGTCGCTAGATGGATCAGAGGAATACTGTCGAATATTGGTTCGACTAGAGCGGACCCAAGGTTTGCTAGGGCGTCGGCTTGAGTATTCTGATCCCTCGGAATTTGCTCAATAGAGAATGATTTAAATTTTTCTAATTTTTCTTTTGCTATCTTTAGGTACGATGTCATTTTTGAATCTTTGGCCGCGAATTCTCCATTCATCTGGTTCACGACCAGAAGAGAATCGCTTTTGACATGCAGCAAGGTTGCTCCCGAGTCGTAGGCCATATCCATTCCCACAATCAGGGCTTCGTACTCAGCTTCGTTATTGGTGGCTTTGAAGTCGCATCGCACGGAATACACTATCTTGCCCCCCTGTGGCGACTTCAAGACGACGCCAAGTCCTGAACCTCTGACGTTGGATGACCCATCGACGTGTAAGGTCCAATGTACGTCGTCGTGAGTCACCATAGTAGATACTTTGAGCTCTGCTTCATTTCCCAACTCAGGACTGAAGTCGGCGATAACATCAGCTAGTGCTTGCGACTTGATCGCTGTCAAAGGTTTGAAATCGATGTCGTAGCTACTGAGATATATGCTCCATTTTGCCAATCGACCTGTCAACTCAGGTTTTCTCAAGACAGACTTAACGGGATAGTTAGTAACGACAGTAATCGGGTGTGATTCGAAATAATGTCCCAATTTCTTTGCGGCTGTAACAAGCGACAAGAGTAGTTTTTCCATTGAGGAATACCTGGTTTCGGCGTCCAAAAGGGATTTTCTTACATAGTAGATCAGCAATTGTTGCTTTTTATTTTCTCATGTTAGGACGACACTTACTGCATTAGGACTAACGGCCAGATATAGCTGCAAGACCTCATGGTCATTAGGCTTTGACAACAAAGGAGGCGACATCATGTACTCCTTTAATTTTTGCAACGCTTGCTCATGGTCGTCAGTCAAGATGAAACCTTTATTTTTCCTGTGGACATTATAGAATAAATGACATCTATCTGAGGATCGAGAGATAAACCTGTTCAGAACAGCTGATAATGCCGTTTTACGACATTATTTTGATCCCGAAATCGGTTAGTTAGTTGTGAGTTTCCAAGTAAAATAGTAGAATTTAATGGTTTTTGTGAGTAAGTACAGGTTTTTATGAAAGAATGATGAAGGAAGAGTTTTTGGATCAATTGGAGCAAGTTGGCAACTTCCTGAGCGAAAAAAGAGAAATTCTGATTTTTGGGTCAAACAGCGCTCCGCGCGCCTCTATGCGCGTCTCCACACGCGCTGCCATCCGCGCAGCCTTCTGCCAACACACGCTCCAGTCCTCTACGCGTCTCTATGCGCGGTTCCACACGCGCCTCCATACGCACCAAGCCCCTGAGCGTTTTTATTCTATTTGTCGGCTAGGGTTGAGGGCATTATTCATCAGTTACATTTTGAGAGTTTCTCTGGGCGATTTTGGGAGCTAAGAGACGATTTTTGAAGGCAAGTAGACGGCTAGAAACATCAATTTACGAGGATCACAAGGATAATCGAGTACGTTCATCGACGGCTTAAGCTTTTCAGGGAGTCTTTAGTTTTCATTTATTGTAGAACAAACATGTTTACTTTCGTTTTAATCTTGTCATTTCTGAGTTTTGAAACCCCCAATATGAACTAATCCGTTCATGTTGGGGGGTTGGTTTGAATCATGGTTGGATAATCGTTTAGCTTTACAGTAGGTATGATTGATTTAATATAGATGGATGACATGTGTGGAATTGTTCTTAATGCTTGTAATAGTCCGATCAACTATTATTTGATTTTATGAATCTTTAATCTTTGAGAAAAGTTTTGAGGTTTGATTAATTCTTCATGTCTTGGTTGAATTTGAGATAGTAATATGATGATTCATCCTTTGTGGCTTTTAATCATTAATTGTTCAAATACTTTTGTTAAGATCGAAAGATGATACAATGTGTTGAATGATATTGATATAGCTTGATAGAGTATAGTAATGGAATGTGATTATGCCTGTTATCCTGAAGTTATGTCAATTGTATCAAATCTGTTGGCTAAGTGATTGTTTACCTGAGGAATCCAACCCTCCAACTCTCTCTCTTATCTGAATTAATTAAAGTGTTAATTCGTGTTTCGATAATCAACAAACCAAATCAATTCGCATTAGTCTAATTAATAGTCTATACAGTCATTGTGGTACTTGACACCTGGTTCCTTTGGTTCGATACTCGTACTTTCTAAGTACTATTACTTGATTCGACCCGTACACTTGCGGTAGATTTAGGGGGTGTAAACCAGCCTATCAAGTTTTTGGCGCCGTTGCCGGGGAACCTGTTTTGTGTGAATATCACTACCAGCTGTAGAAATTATTACATTAGACACCCTGTCTTTATTTAATTTTAATTTGCTTTGAAAGTTCATACATTTCTGGGTTTTGAAATTTTATCTTCTCCGTTTCAGGTTACCTCTTGGTTTATGCCAAGAAGGAGACTATTTGGGGACTTACTACCGATTGACCCGGAAATAGAACGAACGTCCAGAGATCTGAGAAGACAAGCACGAAACAGAATGGCCGACGTCAACATCCATGTTCAAGATGATTGGGAAGAGGGGATGCCCAACAACAATGGTCCTCCATTGAACAATGGTCAACCACTTCCAAATGCAAATGCGAATCATGGTCTCAACCATAACGTCAACAATAATGTCAACCACGGTGTTGGCAACAACAATGTTGGGAACTGAAGATATGCTAAGTATGGTTAGTACTGCTAGTTAAATGTTAGTGCTGCCAGAACAAAGATGCTACTGCTAGTTCAAGGTTAGTACTGCTGAGTCATTAATGCTGCAAGAACATGATTAGTACTGCTAGATAAGTTACTACTGCTGGTACATGGTTAATACTGCTGGTATATTACTACTGCTGGAATATCATTAATGCTGCTGATCAAAAGTCAGTACTGCTGATGTCTTACGAAAACTGTTAGTACTGCTTGGGCATATCAAACATTACTACTGCTGAAAGATTATTAGTACTGCTTGAGAAGAATGAAGTTAATACTGCTTGGGATCAGAACATGGAATGCGAGATTGAAGGAGATAAAGATGGATTGATTGAAGATATACTTAAAAGAATATTCTGAAGATCAATCTTAGTTTGATAGTTATCTTGTAATTATTCAGTATATATATTTGTTGATAGATAGCTATTAAAAAAAGAGAGAGACGAAGAGAAAAATAATACGATATACGTGTGAAAAAGAATTCGATATCGTGTTCAGAGAGAATTAACCTCAAGGTTTAAGAACCCTATTTCTAGAGAAGTAGAAGTCGTCTTGATTGAGTTTGTTCATCAAGATTGAGGTTTGGTTGTAATATTGTGAGTCGAAACAGTGAATACAAAAACTGTGTGTTTTCTGATATTCTGTTCATTGATTGTGAGAATTAAAGTTCTATTCCGCAGATTCTTTAATTCTGAATTCTAAGTATTAATTATCTTGTTAAGATTCGATCCTGACAAGTGGTATCAGAGCTTGTGTTTCTTAGAATTCTACAAACATTATGGAAAATTCTATTGAATTAAACAGTACTTTTGATTGGAGTGATCAAGCAGAAGAGGCAATCCAGAATCATGCACTCATGGCAGAAGTCTCAGATATTCCTACGGAGGTAAAATCTAATCTCTGTTCTCAAGCTTGTATAGACACTGTTAAAAGGTATAGAGATCACAATCAGGGAATGTGTGATGACCTTAAGAGATTAGAAAAGGACATAAGAGATTATGTATTGATTGTTGAGAGGTTTGAAGAACAAATTAAGGCTTTTCAAGCCAATGAACTTCAACACTCATATGATACAAACTACTGGAAGTGGGAAAAGGGTGGTCTGGAGTTCCAACTGAAAGAGTCTAGGGAAGAGTGTGAGAAACTAAAAGGAGAGCTTGAGAAAGTTAAACTTGATGTAGAAAAGTTTACTTGTGCCTCCAAAGTCATGGACAACATAATCAACTCTCAAATCCATAGTAAGTTGAAACCAGGAATAGGGTACAATGCCACACCCCCACCCTATAACAACAACTACATCCCTCCTAAGTCAGACCTATTAGAAACCAAGGATAGGAAGGACTTACCTAAAGGAGCCACTGAAGTAGATCCATTAGATAAAGTAGTTGTTGAGGATGAGACTGACAAAGTAGGATCTGATGAGGAATGTGAAAGTCCATGTGTTAAGAACAATGAGATGAAAAGGACTGACGAGGGAAAGGGAGTTCATTATACACATACCACTGTTGTGAACTCTAAAACTTGTGAACATTGTTCTTGCAAGAAATCTCAAGAGAATAAGCCCCAAAAACATGATAAAAGGAGGGGAAATCAAAGAAATTGGAATAACCAGTGGGCACAAAAGCAAGGAGTTGATCTGCAAAGGATTAACAGACCAAAACCTTGTTTCATCTGTGGCAGATTGAATCATCTTGCCAAATACTGCTACTTCAATCCTATTAACCAAAAGAGAAGTTTTCAATCCTATCAAAAACCTTTTGGCTACAGGAAGCCTACAAGAACAAATGTGGCTAAGAAACAAGCTGAACCAAAAAGCCACATGAAGAAAAAGCCTGAAAAGGAATGTGTTATAATGTGGGTTCTAAAAAGCACTAAAAATAATACTGCTGCTAGCAGTGTTAGTACTGCTAACACTGTTAGTACCTCTTCAAGAGTTAGTGCTGCTAGTAGTGTTAATACTGCTAGAAATTCTTCAAGAATTAGTGCTGCTAACACTGTTAGTGCTTCTTCTTCAGATAGTACTGCTGCTAGCAGTGTTAACTCTGTTAATACTGCTCCTAGCAGTGTTAACTCTGTTAATACTGCTAACTCTGTTAGTACTGCTGATACTGCTGCTAGTACTGATAGTGCTGCTAACAATACTGCTGCTCCCAGTGTTAGTACTGCTAGCACTGTTAGTACTTCTAAGGTTAATACTGCTTCTAGTGCTGCTACACCAATCATATTGACAAAGTACTCCAGTACTGCAGTACCTAAGTTTGAAAATCTCATCAAAACCCAGTGTAAGTACTTTGATGAGCAAGGGAGACCCAAGACCACTTCGGCTTGGGTTCCCAATAAAACTAACTGATTTATCTTGATGTGCAGGGCAACCAACAGCTCAAGGGGAAGAGCATTTGGCATGTTGATAGTGGTTGTGTAACACCTTAGGCATATCCCACATCGGCCGTGGACAGGAGAGATGCTGGGTATATTAGTAAACCTTGGCCTTACCAGACACAACGCGTTTTGGGGCCACAAGCATGCGGGTTCCTTGGGAACTCTGTGGTTAAGCGTGCTTGGGTGGGAGTAGTACCAGGATGGGTGACCTCCTGGGAAGTCCTTGCGAAGTCCTTGCCAGGTCGCCAAGAACAAAGCCGTGAGCCAGTGGGGCAAAGCGGACAATATTGTGTCGTGGTAAGCGGGGTGTTACAAATGGTATCAGAGCCACTCCTGTGCCGTTCGGGATGGTGGGGCAAACCTCATCGAGGACTATGAGTCCCTAAGGGGGGTGTGTGTAACACCTTAGGCATATCCCACATCGGCCGTGGACAGGAGAGATGCTGGGTATATTAGTAAACCTTGGCCTTACCAGACACAACGCGTTTTGGGGCCACAAGCATGCGGGTTCCTTGGGAACTCTGTGGTTAAGCGTGCTTGGGTGGGAGTAGTACCAGGATGGGTGACCTCCTGGGAAGTCCTTGCGAAGTCCTTGCCAGGTCGCCAAGAACAAAGCCGTGAGCCAGTGGGGCAAAGCGGACAATATTGTGTCGTGGTAAGCGGGGTGTTACAGGTTGCTCCAGGCACATGACAGGTAACATGGCCTGCCTCAAAAATTTCAAAAAGATTGGTGGAGGACATGTTGCATTTGGGAATAATCTTGCAGGAGGTAAGATAAGTGGTAAAGGTGATGTGTCAGAAGGTAAGATGACATTTGAGGATTTGACAAATGCTGCAAAGTGCAAGTATAGTTACTACTGCCAGTGCAGAGTTACTACTGCTAATGCAGAGTTACTACTGCTAGTGCAGAGTTACTACTGCCAGTGCAGAGTTACTACTGCCAGTGCAGAGTTTCTACTGCCAGTACATAGTTAATACTGCTCAGTAGTTAATACTGCTTTGCAGTTAATACTGCTCATTAGTTAATACTGCTTTGCAGTTAATACTGCTCAGTAGTTAATACTGCTTTGTAGTTAATACTGCTCAGTAGTTAATACTGCTAGTGCACAGTTAATACTGCCAATGAGTAGTTAATACTGCTTTATAGTTAATACTGCTCAGTAGTTAATACTGCTTTGCAGTTAATACTGCTTTGCAGTTAATACTGCTCATTAGTTAATATTGCTTTGCAGTTAATACTGCTCAGTAGTTAATACTGCTTTGCAGTTAATACTGCTCAGTAGTTAATACTGCTAGTGCACAGTTAATACTGCCAATGAGTAGTTAATACTGCTTAAGTAGTTAATACTGCTTCGTGGTTAATACTGCTTATGTCGTTAACACTGCTTTTGAAAATCTAGGGCAAATACTGCTATAAATACCCCTGTTTGCCCGCCAAAGTTCATAACGACTCTTCGCATTAACTTCTTCTCTCTCTCTTTCTAACCTCTTCTCCCTAGAATCTCTGTGTTTTCTATACAAATCCTCAAGAAGCACAACGATTATGGAGTTTGTCAACGAGCACAATGAGATTGCGATGCTTCAGAAGCCGAAGCAGGCCGCAGGATTTCACGACATTGTGGATTTTCTCAAGTCCACTCATATTTCTTATGCCCTAGCGGTGAATCCGACTATCTACATCGAGCATCAGACGCAATTTTGGGCCAATGCCACCGTGGAATCCGAAGATGGGCAGAAAGTCATCCAAACAAGGGTATGTGACAAACCCTTGAAAGTTTCAGAAGAACTCTTTCGCATCACTCTTCGATTAGATGATGCCTCAGGTATATCTTCTATTCCCAATGAAGAACTCTTCTCAACTTTACAAAGAATGGGGTATGAAGGTCCCATTGGAGTTTTTAAATTCTACAAGTCAAAGTTTTTTACTCAATGGAGATTCTTTGTTCATACCCTAATGCATTGTATTTCAAAGAAAACTACTGGATGGAGTGAGTTCAGCAGTACTATTGCTTATGCTCTAGTCTGCTTAGCCACTAACAGGAAGTTTAATTTTTCTCAAATGATTTTCAATGATCTTGTGGCAAACCTGGAATCCAAAAAGCGTTTCTATATGTATCCAAGGTTTGTTCAGGAAGTAATTACCAAGGAGACGGATATGCCTCAATTTGATGAGGTATATGTGCCAAAATCCCCTAAAGGGAAGGTTTTTTCAAATATGAAAAGACTTCCTAGGGACTCGGAAGGAGTTGACACACCATTGTTCTCTACAATGATGGTTGTGTCCCACACATTTGAAGGTATGGCATCAGGGTCAAGGCCCTCATTAGACACACCCGCTGATGACCAATCCCAACCTTCCATCACAAAAGAAATCCCTCAGTCCATTCTTGTACGACCCACTCCCATAATAACCAAAAAGTTTGAAAGAAGAAAGGTACACAGGGTTCCTTCCCTTGCTGTATCTCCTAAGAGCCCGAAGCCTTTAAGCCCTCTGTTGGAGCATTCTCCAATGGAGAATATCGAAAGGGAAACCACAGGGGTGTCTCCCAACCCCAATAAGGTGCTCACTAAGGAGAAGATTGAGCATGTGAGTCGCAAGGCTGCCACTACTTCTGCTAGCAAAGAGAAGGCTAGTGGTAAAATAACTAAGCCCTTCCTCACGGCAACTCAGGGTGAGAAATCATCCAGAGGTCCCAGGTGCCAAGAAACCAAGGGGGTAGGTAGTGCTTTTGCTAGGCAAGAGACACCTGCTAAAACTTCCAATGATCCTTTAAGGGAGGTAAAAACTCCTAAACAGGGTGAGGATAGATATACGTACGAGGAATTGATGGAAACTATTGCAAATATCAACATTGAGGTCATGGATCAGAAAAAGAAATTGATGAACTCAAGAAAGTGGTCCTCTATCAAAACTCACAGCTTGAGAAGCAAAGGAAGATGATCACTAAGTTGATGCACAGAAAGAAGAGAGCCCAGTTTGTCCTTAGGAGAAGAAACCCTACCAATGATGCTTCCAAAAAGGGGGAGTTAGCTCTGATCTAAACATGGAGGATGCAAACATTGAGGGGGAGTATGAGTATAAGGTTGAGGGGGAGACTGAGGAGGCTGCAGATATTACAAAGGAAACAGAAACAGCAGCAGAAACCGTTACTGCTGCTGATATTACAAAGGAAGCGGAAACAGAACCAGCAGCAGAAACAGTTACTGCTGCTGAGGTTGCAAAAGAAGTAGAAACAGAACCAGCAGTAGAAACAGATAATGCTACAGCATCTAAGACTGAAGCAGCAGTATCTGAAAGTGAGAAGAAAGCAGAATCTGTTCCTACAGTAACTAAAGCAGAGATTGATGAAGAGATATATGGGATTGTGAAGGACAGTGTCGAAGCAGCAGTATTAAAGGTCATAAAAGAAGCAGTAACAGCTATAGCAGTAGAAATGGTTACTGCTGCTGAAAAACAAAAGGCAGCAGAAACTGTTAGTGCTGCTAAGAGCCACAAAGAAGAAACAGCTGAAACCACTCCTGAAGCTGTTAAATCTTTCAAAAGAACAAAGAGGCCAAGAACAAAGTCAATAGCCTCAAAGAAGAAAGATGTAAAGAAGCCAAGGGTGGATCCAACTGTAGAAGAAGCCCAGGAGGAAGCAGTGAAAGAGAAAACTAATCCAAAAGTTGCTGAAGAAGAAGTGACAACTTCATCAGGTCAACCAAGCAATGTACAATCACAATCAAATGCTCAATGTGATGTGTATATAACTGTGGTTGATACTAATCCAATCAAGACTACACCATTGTCTTGCATGCCTCCTGAGATCATCTTCTGGGACACATTGAAAGATGGAAGAAAGGAGTTGATCAGAATCAAAAGGGCAGATGGAAAGTTTGAAGTTTGTCCTACTTGGGGAAAACTTATCAGAACATGCTCTAGATCTGACTTGGAAGAGATGTTCAAGGTGGGAATGAGGCTATATGGAAACATGCTGACAGAGCAAGGTATGTCTATCACCAAGATGGTTCTTGAATACTTGTGCTTAATGTTCAAACCAGAAGCATTTCAGTATTTGATGGCAAGGAATTTTCAAGTCATTACCAACTGGATGCTCATTGAGAATTGTGGAGTGTATGTCATCTCTCTTGACAATACATTTCATGAATATTATTTGGTGGATGTTGTATACAAGCACAGCATGAAAAAGTTGAATGGAATGCTGCATGCTAAGTTGGTGAGTGACAAAGACTCTAAGATGGCAAGATACCTTGTAAAAAGGATTCTCAATCAAAGTCTGGGATTGGATCCAAATTTATGCGTTGATGACTAGGTTTTGGAAGCATCATCTGAAGAACTTAACTTCTCATCCTGAAAAGTCAAGTTAGGGGGAGATTGTTGGGAACTGAAGATATGCTAAGTATGGTTAGTACTGCCAGAACAACATTACTACTGCCAGATCAAGTTAGTACTGCTAGTTCAATGTTAGTGCTGCCAGAACAAAGATACTACTGCTAGTTCAAGGTTAGTACTGCTGAGTCATTAATGCTGCAAGAACATGATTAGTACTGCTAGACAAGTTACTACTGCTGGTACATGGTTAATATTGCTGGTATATTACTACTGCTGGAATATCATTAATGCTGCTGATCAAAAGTCAGTACTGCTGATGTCTTACGAAAACTGTTAGTACTGCTTGGGCATATCAAACATTACTACTGCTGAAAGATTATTAGTACTGCTTGAGAAGAATGAAGTTAATACTGCTTGGGATCAGAACATGGAATGCGAGATTGAAGGAGATAAAGATGGATTGATTGAAGATATACTTAAAAGAATATTCTGAAGATCAATCTTAGTTTGATAGTTATCTTGTAATTATTCAGTATATATATTTGTTGATAGATAGCTATTAAAAAAAAAGAGACGAAGAGAAAAATAATACGATATACGTGTGAAAAAGAATTCGATATCGTGTTCAGAGAGAATTAACCTCAAGGTTTAAGAACCCTATTTCTAGAGAAGTAGAAGTCGTCTTGATTGAGTTTGTTCATCAAGATTGAGGTTTGGTTGTAATATTGTGAGTCGAAACAGTGAATACAAAAATTGTGTGTTTTCTGATATTCTGTTCATTGATTGTGAGAATTAAAGTTCTATTCCGCAGATTCTTTAATTTTGAATTCTAAGTATTAATTATCTTGTTAAGATTCGATCCTGACAAACAACAATGTTAATCATGGCATCAATAACAATGTCAATAACAATGTCAACAATAGAATCAATCATAATGTCAATCATCCACCGCCGCCACCACAAAGGTTACCCATGAGAAATTTCGCCAACCCGAACATGGGAGCTGCACAACGAGGACCATATGCACCTCCGATAGCTGCTAACAATTTTGAAATTAAGCTTGGTACCATCCAATTGGTGCAATCGAACATGTTTGGAGGTGCAGCAACTGAAGACCCCCATGCACACTTGCGCGCATTTGAAAAGATATGCAATACTTTCAAGGTGAATGGGGCTGATCAAGATTCGATCAAGATACGGTTGTTTCCGTTTACATTAAGGGATCGAGCCACTACTTGGAAAGAGAATATACCACCGGGGTCAATTCGAACTTGGAACGATATGGTTACAACTTTTCTCAGCAAGTTCTTTCCACCGGGGCGAACGGCTCAACTGTTATCCGACATCACGCATTTCTCGCAATGGGATCAAGAGTCTTTGTACGAGGCATGGGAAAGATACAAAGCGATGCTTAAGAAGTGTCCACATCATGGGTTACAAGAGTGGATGATTATCCAAACATTCTATGTGGGGTTACACCCTCAATTTAAGAATGACCTCACAGCTGCTGCAGGTGGAGCCTTAATGAACAAGTCCTATGAGGAAGCGGTCGAATTGATAGAGAATTTAGCAGAACATAGCTATTCCACTCCAAGATCCGCTATTAGAAAAGTTGCAAGTGTGCAAGAGACAGAAGAGTTGAAGGCTATAAAGGAACAATTGAATGCGTTGACTAATCAAATAAGAGAAGCAACTATTCAACCAAATGTTCAGAATAATATGGGTGGTCAATACCAATTCATGAATTCTCAAGACTATCAATCGCCGGAACAAGTTCAATTTGTTCAGAACCGAAATAATCGGCCGAGGAATGATCCATTCTCTAACACCTATAATGAGGGATGGAAGCGACATCCTAACTTTTCTTGGAGTCAACCTCAACAAGGCCCGGGCAAGGAAACGATGGGGCAGCAGCAACAGCAACAGCATCAACAACAGTATGGTAACAATTCTAACTCTTCAAATTCTTTTCAGTCTAACAACGTTTACCGTCCCCCAGGTTACAATCAGAGGAAACATGATGAGGGGAAATCTTCAGAAAAGAAGCCGGGTTTGGAAGACATGATGATGAAATTCATGTCAAAGATGGAAGGTGCAGTTGAAGGATTAGCGGGTACGGTGAACACAGTGAAATCAACCACGGATCAGAATACCGCTTCAATCCGAATGCTAGAAAGTCAAGTGGGGCAGATTTCTGAGGCCTTACAAACCCGACCTCCCGGACAATTTCCTAGTCAACCCGAAAAGAAGGGTAGAGAATAATGTAAAGCCATCAGTCTGAGGAGTGGTAAACAACTCACTATAGACCCCACGAGAGATCCTTCGCCGAAAGGAGACAACACCAAAGTGAGTGATGTTGAACCGGAGGACATGGAGGAAGAGAAGATGGATGAAGAAATGGAGATGGAGAAGACGGAAAGTGAAAGAAGAAAGGAGAGTGCGACTGCTCCCAAGAAAGCGCCTACTAAGCCCGTCACACCATCGGTACCATATCCCAGTAGGCTAAAAGCCTACAAGGATGATGCAAACTTTGCTAAATTTCTTGAGGTGTTTAAAAAACTGCATATTAACATTCCTTTTGCAGATGCCTTAGCACATATGCCATCCTATGTGAAATTTCTGAAGGATATTCTCTCCAACAAGAGAAAGATTGAGGAGCATGCCACGGTTGCACTTACTGAAGAGTGCAGTGCTATCATTCAGCACAAGCTTCCCCCGAAGGTCAAGGATCCAGGGAGTTTTACTATCCCTGTTCAAATAGGTAATTCTGAATTTAGTAAGGCTTTGTGTGATCTTGGAGCAAGTATTAATCTAATGCCATTGTCTATTTTCAGGAAACTCGGGCTTGGAGAGGTGCAACCGACCAGAGTGACACTGCAGCCGGCTGACAGATCCATCAAGTACCCGTATGGTGTAATTGAAGATGTGCTGGTCAAGGTGGACAAGTTTTATCTCCCAGTCGACTTCGTGATCCTCGACATGGATGAGGATAAAGAGATACCATTGATTATGGGTTAACCGTTCTTAGCCACGATAGGAGCATTGATTGATGTGAAAGGAGGGAAACTCAAGTTACGAGTGGGAGAAGAAGAAGCCGTGTTCAATGTCTTTCGAGCAGCAAAGCAGAAAATGCAATACAGTGAATGCTACCGAGTAGATGTCTTGGAATCTCCGATTAGAGAATCATGTGGGGTGCAGTTTGGTCAAGATCAATTGGAAAGTGTAATCATGGGTACAATAGATGGTGCAGAAATTGAAAGTGTGATGCAACTGAATGCATTGCCAAGTCATAGAGGCCCAAGAAGACCAACTGTTGAGGATTTGGGTGAGCCAATACCCAAATCTCAACCATCATCTCACACTCCTCCTAAGCTCGAGTTGAAACAGTTACCATCCCATCTTGAATATTCTTTTTTGGGGGAAAAGGAGATACTCCCGGTCATCATTTCTTCCAAGTTGAAAACCGAGGACAAAGAGAAATTGTTGAGGGTCCTACGTGAGCACCAAACCGCGATTGGATGGACGATAGCCGATTTAAAAGGCTTAAGTCCAACTTTCTGCACGCACTGTATAAATCTTGAAGAGGAACATCGACCGGTAGTCCAACCTCAACGCAGACTCAATCCCAACATGAAGGAAGTGGTTCGGAAAGAGATCCTAAAGTTGTTGGATGCTGGAATCATCTATCCAGTACCCGATAGCCCGTGGGTTAGTCCAGTTCAAGTGGTGCCCAAGAAAGGAGGTGTCACAGTCGTTCGCAACAATAATAATGAACTCATTCCATCTTGGACAGTCACGGGGTGGAGAGTTTGCATTGATTATAGAAGGTTGAACGACGCCACCCCGAAAGACCATTTCCCATTGCCATTCATTGATCAGATGATAGAAAGACTAGCGGGACACGAGTATTATTGCTTCTTGGACGGGTATTCGGGATACAATCAAATACCGATTGCTCCCGAAGATCAAGACAAGACCACGTTTACATATCCATATGGAACATTTGCGTATAGAAGGATGTCGTTTGGGTTATGTAATGCTCCCGCTACGTTTCAGAGATGCATTATGGCGATCTTTTCGGATATGGTAGAGCGCACCATGGAAATATTTATGGACGGCTTCTCGGTGTTTGGTCCATCATTTGATTCTTGTTTGTCTCGTCTGGAGGCCGTTTTGAAGAGATGCAAAGAAACGAGTCTGGTGTTGAATTGGGAAAAGTGTCACTTTATGGTGACGGAAGGAATAGTGCTTGGGCACAAGGTGTCAAAAGAGGGAATAGAAGTGGACAAGGCCAAGGTGGCGGTGATAGAGAACTTATCGTATCCGAATTCTGTCAAAGGGATTCGAAGCTTTTTGGGACATGTCGGTTTCTACCGGCGGTTTATAAAAGACTTTTCTAAAATCACTAAACCTTTATGTGCTTTACTGCTAAAAGATGCCAAGTTTGATTTCACTGATGATTGTGTTTTGGCATTTGACAGGTTGAAGAAATAGTTGATTTCTGCACCCATTCTTACAGCACCTGATTGGAGTCTTCCATTCATAGTCATGTGCGATGCAAGCGATACAGCAGTCGGAGCGGTCTTGGGGCAAAGGAAAGACAAGAGAATGCACGTAATTTATTATGCCAGCAAGACTTTAGATGAAGCTCAAGTTAACTATGCCACAACCGAGAAGGAGCTATTAGCGGTGGTTTATGCGTGTGAGAAGTTCAGATCGTATCTGGTGGGAGCAAAGGTAATCGTATACACGGATCATTCGGCCTTAAAGTATTTGATGACCAAAAAGGATGCCAAGCCGAGGCTCATCAGGTGGGTGTTATTACTTCAAGAGTTTGACCTGGAAATTTTGGACAAGAAGGGAACAAAAAACACTGTTGCAGATCACTTGTCGAGACTCGAGGGTAATGAAGGAGAAGAGAAAGATAGAACATCCATCAATGACACATTCCCGGATGAGCAATTATTTAAGGTTAGTCATTCTGAACCGTGGTATGCAGATTTGGTTAACTTCTTGGTAGGAGGAGTGGTGCCCTACAACATGAACTCGCATCAAAAGAAGATATTTCTCTTTGAGGCCAAGAGGTATTACTGGGATGATCCGTACTTATACAAGATGTGTGCGGATGGGATGATTCGGAAATGTGTACCGGATGAAGAGAAGGCCGACATTCTTACTCATTGTCATACATTAGAATGTGGAGGCCATTTTAGTATTGATAGAACGGTGGCCAAGATTCTATAATCCAGATTCTTCTGGCCATCGATGTTTAAGGAGACAAGGGAATTCATTTCCAAATGCGACCGGTGCCAAAGGACAGGCAATATAACGAAGAAGGATGAAATGCCCATGAAGATATTCATGGAGGTAGAATTATTTGACGTATGGGGGATAGACTTCATGGGGACGTTCCCAAACTCATACGGGAATGAGTACATTTTAGTTGAGGTCGATTACGTCTCCAAATGGGTTGAAGCAATCGCAACGCCATTGAATGATTCCAAAGTTGTGATCAAATTTTTGAGGAAGCACATCTTTTCACGCTTTGGGGCTTTGCGGGCCTTAATCAGTGATGGGGGTAGCCATTTTTGCAACCGGTATCTTGATGTGGTTCTCAAGAAGTACTCAGTCAAACATCGAGTAACCACACATTATCACCCGCAAGCGAATGGATTGGCAGAAGTTTCAAATAGAGAGCTGAAACACATTTTAGAGAAAACGGTGAATTCTTCACGCAAGGATTGGTCGTTGAAGCTTGATGACGTTCTTTGGGCATACCGGACTGCATACAAAACACCTTTGGGAACTACACCATACCGGCTAGTATATGGGAAATCATGCCATTTACCAGTGGAACTGGAATGTAGAGCATTTTGGGCAATAAAGCAGCTAAACATGGAGTTAGATGCAGCCGACAAAAAGAGATTATTGCAGCTGGTTGAACTAGAGGAGCTCAGACTCGATGCATTTTAAAATGCTTTGATCTACAAAGAGAGGACTAAGAAGTTCCATGACCGGAACATTCGTGAGAAGGTAATCACTCCAGGTATGAATGTATTATTATTTAACTCACGATTGCGTTTGTTTCCAGGCAAGTTAAAGTCCCGGTGGTCTGGCCCGTTCAAAGTGATAGAAGTATTTCCATATGGAGCAGTGGAGTTAGAAGGAGCTGATGGGCAGAGATTAAAGGTGAACGGAGAACGAGTCAAACCGTACCTAGGAGGTGAGATCCCGAGCATTGCAAGCATATATCTAGACGAGCCGGGAGAGTAAGTGATTGGAGAAGTCGTGCCACGACAGGAAATACGGCGCTGGGTGGGAGGCAACCCACCATAGGTTAATACGCAATTTTTATTTTGTTTTCTTCTTCGTTATTTTTGTGTGCTTTCTTTTGTTTTTGTGTGTTTTTGTTTTTATGTATTTTAGGTATAGTTTTGACTCCTGAAAGCGCTCATGATGTTAACAATAAGGAAAGCGAGCAAAGAAAGCGAAAAACGGAAAAAATGTTCTGCGCTAATGGCAGCGCTAGTCCATCAGCGCAGCCATCCGCGCAGACCACTGGAATATTCAAAATTTTTACATTGCGCGTCTCTCTGCGTTGATCCATCCACGCCCACAAATGCTTCGAAGTCTGTTCGTATAAGATTCCAGAGCCATGCGCGCCTGTCTGCGCTAAACCATCCGCACCCACAAACGCGCCGAAGTCTGTTCGTATAAGATTCCAGAGCCATGCGCGCCTGTCTGCGCTAAACCACGCACCACCAAATGCGCCAAATTCTGAAAGGTTGTACTCCAGTGCGTTGCGCGC
The DNA here is from genome assembly GCA_033807775.1 of Saussurea involucrata. Classification (NCBI taxonomy): domain Eukaryota; kingdom Viridiplantae; phylum Streptophyta; class Magnoliopsida; order Asterales; family Asteraceae; genus Saussurea; species Saussurea involucrata. The sequence goes on along the minus strand of CM066319.1, from coordinate 141,161,096 downwards.
CTCTCCGCACGTCTCCACACGCGCTGCTCCCGTGTAGGTATTTAAAACCCAATTTTGGCTCTCTCTCTCTCTCTCTCTCATTTTAGCAAACCCTAACTCATTTGGCAGCCGTTTTTCACTCTCAAACACTCTCCTAAAGTTGGTTTTCATCCACTCCACCAAGAAGCTTCAATTTCTACTCTCATTCCACCATTTCTAAAGATCAAAGGTATGAATTCTTACTCTCCTCTCTAAAATATTGGGGTTTTGCACATCCATTCAAGGTACACTCCATGTATGAGTTACTTGCTGAAATTATTCAAGTGTACATGTATCTATTTGTTAATGATGTGAGAAACTCCACTAATTTTGTTGTTTGGTTTGAGTGAATGTAAATTTTTGTTGATGAAATTGTGGGTATTTTACTGTTGAGAGAAAAATCCTTGTGGCTGGTTCAAGTTTTTGAACTTTCATGATATAATATGCTCATAGTGTATAAGATAAACCAAACCTAGGTTTCACCAAGGTTTGGGGTTCTTGTAATTTTTGTTAAAGAAAGATCATGTGCAAAGTGTTGGTAGCCACTCGACCAGTGAGCATTTGGACCTCTTTGAAATTTCTAGGGGATTTAATCTCGATGATAGCCTTGATCTGGTCGGGGTTGGCTTCGATTCCTCGTTGAGTGACCATGTAACCCAAGAACTTTCCAGCGCTGACACCGAAGGAGCATTTCGTCGGGTTGAGCTTCATGCTATATTTTCGGAGGATGTCGAACGACTGCTTCAGATGCTCAACGTGGTCGACTGCTTGCTTCGACTTGACGAGCATGTCGTCGATATAAACCTCCATCGTGTCGCCGAGATGATCTTCGAACATCTTGTTAACCAAGCGCTGGTAGGTCAAACCTGCATTTTTTAGTCCGAAAGGCATAACCTTATAACAGTAAATACCTCGATCTGTCATGAACGCAGTTTTCTTCTGGTCCTCGACGTGCATCAGGATCTGATTCTATCCAGAATAAGCATCCATGAACGTTAATAGTTCATGCCCAGCTGTCGCGTCGACCATGGCATCGATATGTGGCAATGGGAAAGGGTCTTTAGGACAGGCCTTGTTGAGATCTGTAAAATCGATACAGGCCCTCCCTTTGCCATTTTTCTTCGCCACGACCACGACATTAGCAAGCCAGTTGGGGTACTTTACTTCTCGAATTTTCCCTGTCTTGAGGAGGTTGTCGACTTCGTCATTTATCACCTTATTCCTTTCAGGAGCAAATTTTCGTCGCTTTTGCTTGATAGGCTTAAGTGACGGGTCGACATTGAGCTTATGGGAAATGACACCAGGGTCTATGCCGACCATGTCTTCATGCGACCAGGCAAAACAATCGGCATGCTCCTGCAAAAAAGATATGAGTTTCTCTTTAAGGCAGAGATCGAGGGACGACCCTACAAGGACTTTCTGGTCAGGTTTGCTCTGGTCCAGGATGATTTCTTCCAGGCGATATTCATCGACCATTCCAGGAATATCTTGTGCATTTTTAAGCTTTTCCTGCACTTGGGCAGTGACATGTTCTCGGTTTCCATTAATTGCCATTCTCCTGAAACAGAGAAAAGAGGAAACTACAAGAAACCGTTAGTAGAACGCACGTTTGTCGAAGATTTTCTCTAGATGGGGCCCCACGGTGGGCACCAAACTGTTAATGCCAAAAATCGTCCAGAATGATAACTTAAGGTTGATTGTGGAGCTTAACAACTAAAGAAAGGAATCGTTCGACAAAAAAATGCGTTAAATACGACAGATGCAAAAGAGACAGAGATTTTGGTGACGCGGGAAAAACCTCAACGAGGAAAAAACCCGCGGACGACTGTGGAAGTCGTCGCTGCAATATGGTCGCCAAACAGGGGCGATGTCCTTGTGTTTCAGGTGTCGGTCGTACAATGATTACAATACAGATGAAAGAAAGACTTTAAATGTAAAGTAACAAGTGTTTTGAATGTAAAAACAATGTGCGTCGTGTGTAAGAACTGTGTGTCGAGCGTGAAAGTCGTGCGTCGTGCGTCGAGAGCGATCACTTGAGAGAGAGTTCTTTGAATGTTTTCGCTGTGTATTCCTTGTTCTTTAAATCGGATCCCCAAAGTGAGGCTGGGATCCTCATTTTTATAGTCTTCGTAGCTTTTATTGTTAATGCCAAAAATCGCACAAAAGTACAACTTGATGTTGATTGTGGAGCTTAACAACTAAAGAAAGAAATCTCTCGACAAAGACAGAAAATGTAAAAGAGACAGATTTTGGTGACGCGGGAAAAACCTCAACGAGGAAAAAACCCGCGGACGACTGTGGAAGTCGTCGCTGCACTATGGTCGCCAAATAGGGGCGATGTCCTTATGTTTCGGGTGTCGATCGTACAGAGATTACAATACAAATGAAAGAAAGATTTCGAAATGTAAAGTAACAAGTGTTTTGAATGTGAAAACAATGTGCGTCATCTGTAAAAATAAAGTGTCGTGTGCGAATGTCGTGCGTCGAGAGCGATTCTTCGAGAGAAAGTTCTTTGCGATGAATGTTCTTCTGAGTTCAGATGATTTTGTCTGATGTCCGATGTCCTTTGAAATGATGATTGAGCTTGGTATTTGTAGTCTTCGGGTGCTTTAATTGGCTCATTAAGTGTTTTGATAACTGCCGTAACGTTCACTGGATTAAATCTTCATAACCGATCTCGTCGGTTATAGCCGTTGTTCATCAATGGCATTGATTCCTGCATTAAACACTGAACAAACGTAACAGTAATATCGCCCGTTAATTGGTCGAGGTCGCATGGTTCTATGCGACGGTCGTGTGAAATTAGCGACATCGTAGTCGAGTGTCGTGAAGTAAACAACTTTCGATCTCAACTCTAGTCAGGGGATAAAATGCTCATGATTTTACCTTACCAAAGAAAAGGGAAGTAAGTGTTCTTCTTACCTTAGTCGTGGTCGAGACTGGTGAAATTTTGCCCAAACAGTTTGCCCCCAAAATTTGAAAAAGTGAAGTGGCAAATTCAAACTTCAAAAAGTTTTTTAAATTTTGCTTGTCGGACGTCTAATGGTTGTGACACTTGTCGAATAATTCTTTTTCGTTACCTTGGTTGCCCTAGAACTGAATCGGTTCAATTCTAACTAGATAGGGAAGTCGAAGAGAGGACGAGGTCGTGACGTCATGCTGACGCACGATTATGCTAAACAGCTGTCCATGCCAGGTGTCGACGATCCGTGTTGTGACAACTGTCAAATTCACATCTCAGGTTAGAACTGCTTTGGATACCTCATTTTTATGACATAGTTTACACAGTGCAATTTTAGCAGTAAACACGGTACGATAGGAAAAATTGAGAAATTTTGCCTAAGAAATCCTTGAATTAGGAAATTATCCATAAATCTCATAAAATGCCAACTTAATATATATTTATACTACAAGTATTTATGTAGTTGTTAATTTTTATATATTTCAAGTTTATTATATATATAAATACTTTATTTTATACATGTATACCTTGTATTTTAACTTTAAAAGAGAATACTTGTATTTTGATTTTATTTTAAACCATGAAGTGACTAAAATACAATTGTCACACCACACCACCCCCCCCCCCCCTCTCAAATAGGCCGGCCACCCTCTCTCTCCCTCCATATGTATGCAACACTCTTCATCATTTCACCTCACTCTCTCATTTCAATCTCTCACTAAGAGAAAGTTGTCACCTCCTTCTCTCTCCATCTTCAAATCTTCATCCTCATCTTCATATCATCTTCAAGTGTTCATCATAAACTCCAGCCCCTAAACTCTTCTTCTTCAAGAGTCCAAGGCAATCAAAGGTAAAAATAAGTGTGTTGGGTAAAATCCACACACATTCTTTCAAGACTTTTTCATCTTCTTGCATTTTAAAGTATGATCTTCATCTTTTCTACACTTTCTTCATATCTTTTAAAATCATCTTTTATAGGTCTTAATGTTTGTAGATTTACCCTCATAACATCTTTTGTTAGTAAAAGATGGTGAATCCTAAATCAAACCAATGTTAAGACCAAAGATTAACATTTTAAACACATGCATGTAGTGTTCTTGGGAAATCCATCATTTTTGTTCAAGAGTCTCATGAATGGATCTTTGAAAACCATTAAAAACGTACTTAAACAAACATGCATGAGCTCAAAATACTGAATTTTTAGTTGCATGTTGATGTTCTTGGCAAGAACATCAACAATCTTCAAAATGGGTCTTTTATAAAAGTTTTCCAAGTTTGAGTTGATGGATAAATTGCATGCATTTTTAATGGATCACAAATATGTTTTGGAACTGGAAATAAGTGTATGGGTGAGAGTCAAATCGGATTTTTCATGCAAAAGAATAAGAATTTTGGTTTAAAAGTCAATTGGAGAGCACATGCACAAGGTGTTGTTTGGACAGCTTGCTGTCAGATTTCACACCCCACTTCAAAGAGTCATATCTCACTCATTTTAACTCCAAATGGAGTGATTCTTTTTCTGGAAATCATTTCATTGTGTTAAGATTCAAACCCAAGTGGTTTCATTCAAAACCTCAAAGATTTCATTTATCAAACAGTCCTCACAAAATCCGTGTACAAACAGCAAAGTCTTCTGTCGGGTTTTACGTCGTGTATTATTTCATGTACTTATACTCTTTCAAAAATTATGAAACTAATGCCAAAAGTTTCCTAACTCATTGAACCAACTGGACATAAAATTTCATGATCAAATTATACCTGGAAGTTACCCAAAGTTGGACACAAAGTGACATCAAATTCTGGACAGTAAAGGACAAATTATTATTTATTATTAAGGACTATTTCTAATCCCATTTCATCATTTCATGATGAAATAGTGGAGTATATAAGTATATCTTATATTTATGTAGTTTATTTATGCATTTTATTTATGTCTTTTATTTATGCATTTTATTTATTCTTTATCCCTTTTCATCTTTTATGATGAAATTGTGGAATGTTCATATATATAATATATTTATATATATTTATGCATTTTATTCTTGATCCCATTTCATCATTTTATGATGAAATAGTGGAGTATAAATATATATATTATATCTATATATTTATACATTTAAATATTTGTCATTTCGTTTACGACCTCTAATTTTATCGTCGTTACGATAAAATTTCGGTTTATACATATATATGTACTATATATGTTTATGTTCTTTAAAACCCTTTTCGTTACTTATTGGGACGAAATTGTGGAAACTTTAATCTAAGAAGAACAATGTACACGTTTATTACGTTATAATATTAAAACACAACAAGGCATTTTATGATGATTTGGATAGTTAGTACCGAACCTTCGAGATTGAGAACTCACTAGTGACCTTACGTTCATAGGTTTGAAGTAGGATCATCTCGGAGTACTTGTGGGAGATTCCCGGATTCTATCGCGTATCATGTGAGTATTCACAGCCCCTTTTTCAATGTTTTACATATTTTGGGGTGAAAAGCATGTGGTTACTACAACTATTTTACACACCGATTATTTCGTTTTCTTGAAAATACGAAGCTTGCTTATTTATGCTCTATGGTATCTATGTTGTTGCAAATGTTGTAAGTTTGAGTTTCTTTTGCTATCATTCAAAAGTCCCCGTTTACGTATACGTTACCCGTTAACTCATGGATTGAGCCGTTGGTAATTATGGATAACGTTATTTGGTTTGACACCCCACTCACAAGTAGCGCTTGTTTGAGTGCATAATTATTGTTGTATTGGCGTATTGTTGGTGATAGAACATGCGTGTATGTGGAATGATTCCACCACTGTAGTAGGGGCAAAGTATGTCGGTATAGGTCGGGTAACGGGCTCAATAACTTAGCATTTTACATATGATTACCTTGAGCAAGTGGTTTTTATAACCGAATTATTTTATCCCATGTGTGGATTTAAACTATTTTGCGATGGCAAACAACGTTATACTCATTAAACCTGTGAACTCACCAACTATTCATTAGTTGACACTCTCATTTACATGCTTTTCAGGAGAACGTTCTTAAGGTTGGAATTTAGGAAGGCTACACGTGATGAAGCTTTCTTTACTATCTTTAAATTTTATGTTCATTTCCCTTTTGTAAAGACAATTGTAAAAGACAAGGTTTAACCTTTGAATGTATTTTGATGGTTGTTGTGATCTTGTAACTTTTGCTATGAAACTTGAGCTGTACATTCCGTGTTTCCGCTTTAGCAGGGTGTTACAGAGTTGGTATCAGAGCTAAAGGTTATAGAGAATACCGGTTTTCCTTTGGAAAACTGCAACTATAACCAAAAACGGGAATGAACATTTAAATTACTAAACATGTTGCTAGTATAACTGGTTCGGGTATTGCATAATCGGTCTTTAATTAAACAAAGCCTGATCACCTATGTTTAATTAAATAAAGAGTGATGCGAGACCGGAAATGGATATACTAGGAATATGTGTGTTTTCACACTTGATGCTTCACGTTGTATGCCTAGTAGGAACGTAGTTATTGCCTATAGTATGCAATAGTATAGTACGCTTAGCCCTTATATTGCGCGATAGTAATGTTATACACTCTTACTTCAGTATCACTATGTCAACATCCTCATCACACTCTTACTTCAGCAATACTATGTCGTCGTCATCATCATCAAGCTCACAACCTTCCTACACGCCATCAAGTGAGCGTACGTCTGACGTGGAACGAGACTCGTATGATGGGCGAAGGATGCCTCCGACTGTGGCTCCTCCACAACCCATGCCGATAGTAATGCCACCTAGGGGTCCACGTACGAGGCAAACCGCTAGGAAGAGCGTGCCCATACCTAGACGAGTGTCTTTTAGGTCTGATCAGCGAGACGCACCGGAACCCTCACGGGTGATCGAGGGAGTGCCGAGTAACCGAGCGCCTGGCATGACCTGGACCAAAGAGCAACGCCTTAGGGCCGTGGCAATGGACTTGCACGGATGTCAAGTGAGGGTCAGTCACCAAAGTCAAGTCATAACCGAGCTAGTGGAATTAAGTCACCTTTTGACCAATCGGTCGTCCGACGCCCTAAATGGAGCGAAAATAGCTCAGAGGATAGCTTTACGAGCCGAGATAATGAGCATAGTAGTAGTGATGTTGTTGACGCTATTGGTGTTGTGGGTTTCGATTGAAGTGTATCGGGGCGGATATTGACGTGGACGGTGGAAAAATTTAGAAAATTGAACTTTTTAATTTCTAGTTGTTTCAATCTTAAATTTCAGTTTGTAATTCTATACTGATGTGCGATGCACATCAAAAAATTTGTATCAAACGGCTATTATTAATGACTTCAATGAAAAGGCATTTTTTTAATTATATATGTGGAACATGCAATAGTTATTTATTTATTCTCCAACACTTCGAAGTTTCAAATGTATTCTTTACAAAAACATCCGACTTTAATTACTCAAATTTTTAATCAACTCGATTTTTGCAATTGTGTTTTAGAAAAATGCCACCAAGAAGATCCACACATCACACGGGAGGAAATCCTGATGATCAAAACCCCGATATCGCCCAACTCATAGCTCAACGTATCCAAGAGGCGATACCTAACATCATAGCCCAAGTTACCGCGGGTATTAATGAGAATCAAAGGAATGTTAATGTAGGAGGAGGAACTCCTAATAGCACTCAAGACAATAGAGGATGTAGCTACAAAACGTTCATGACTTGCAAACCCAAGGAGTTTCATGGAACGGAAGGTGCTATAGGATTACTCTCATGGTTTGATAGTATGGAGTCAGTACTTCATATCTGTAAGTGTTCGGAGGATCGCATGGTAGAGTATGCGGCCTGTCAGTTGCAAAAGCGAGCTCTAACTTGGTGGAACATTCAAGTACAAACCCGTGGAAGGGAAGATGCGTACAAACTGACCTGGACTGAGTTCAAGGAATTGCTCATGGAGGAATACTGTCCCAAGAGCGAAGTTCAGAAATTGGAAGCTGAACTTTGGGATCTTACCATGGTTGGTTCGGGGATTGATCGCTACACCGCTCGTTTTCACGAACTTGCGAAACTAGTACCTCACATGGTTACCCCGGAGAGCAAACGGATCGACCGATATTTGTACGGATTAACCCCGGAGATCCGAGGGATGGTTAAGTCATCAAGTCCGACCACGATCCAAGCCGCCGTAGCCTTAGCAACTAGTTTGACCCATGATGCGGTTAGAGCAGGAACTCTAACTCAGAAAGGAGTCGGTATTAAGAGAAGGCCGGAGAATTAGTCGGGAAAAGCAATTGGAAGTAGTTCAAGTGGGAACAAGAAAGTAGTGGGAAATTTTGGAATGAATGCTAAGGAAGTAGGACGTTACAATAGGCCCCACCCAAAGTGTAACCAATGTGGTTCGCATCACGAGGGAGCCTGTCTCATCTGTAGCATCTGTAAGCAAAAAGGTCATTTAGCCCGATTTTATAAGACGGTGAAGAATGTGAAAGAGGAAGGAAGGGTATGCTATGAGTGCGGAAGTCCAGATCACTTCCGAAACGTGTGCCAAAGGTGGAAAAGGGGACCAAACAATAACAACGCTGGGTATCAAACAAGACAAGCTAATCAGGGAAACCAAGGAGGACAAGCTCGAGGACGGGCATTTGTTTTAGGAGCAGAAGAAGCACGTCGAGACCCCAATGTAGTGACAGGTACGTTTCTTCTAAACGGTTATTATGCATCCGTATTAGTCGACACTGGTTCCGATAAGAGCTTTGTTTCTTTAGAATTTAGGCCTTTGATCAATCTAGAATCTTAGAAAATGTCGAATGCTTATATTGTTGAGGTTGCTAATGGATTTGAATTAGAAGCTAAGGATGTAATCTTAGGCTGTACCTTGAACTTAGCTGACAAACTGTTTAGTGTTGATCTTATTCCAATTGAATTGGGGAGTTTCGATGTAGTAATAGGCATGGATTGGTTATCTAAGCATCGAGCAGAGGTTAGTCGTTTTGAAAAGACGGTTAGGTTACCATTACAAGGCGGAGAAACCCTAGATGTCCAAGGAGATAGAGATGGAAGGAGTCTGAAGATAGTATCATGTATGAAGGTCCATAAGTATTTGAGGAAGAAGTATGTTGCGTTATTGGCACAAGTAATTGAGAAGAAGTCTGAGGAGAGGCGAGTCCAGGATATTCCTGTGGTGAAGGATCACCCAGAAGTATTTCCAGACGATTTGCCTAGACTTCCACCGTTTAGACAAGTCGAATTTCAGATTGATCTTGTACCCGAAGCGGCGCCTGTAGCCAAGGCCCCGTATCGCTTAGCACCTGCAGAAATGCAAGAGTTGTCGAATCAACTTCAAGAACTTTTGGATAAAGGATTCATTCGACCAAGTTCATCACCCTGGGGAGCCCCGATTCTCTTCGTCAAGAAGAAGGATGGATCATTTCGAATGTGTATCGATTATAGGGAGTTAAATAAGTTGACAATCAAGAACCGATATCCCCTCCCTCGAATAGACGATTTGTTCGACCAGTTGCAAGGTGCAACTTACTTCTCTAAGATTGATCTTCGATCGGGATATCATCAGTTGAGAGTCCGAGAGGAAGATATTCCTAAAACAACTTTTAGAACTCGCTATGGACACTACGAGTTTTTAGTTATGCCATTTGGATTGACGAACGCGCCAGCTGTGTTTATGGATCTAATGAATAGAGTATGTAGACCATACCTTGATAAGTTTGTGATTGTGTTCATCGATGATATACTAATCTATTCTCAGAGTAAGAAGGATCACGAGCAGCATCTAAAAGTGATTTTAGAACTTCTCAAGGAGCAGAAGCTATATGCCAAATTCTCTAAGTGCGAATTTTGGATTCGGGAGGTACATTTCTTAGGTCACGTAATCGGGGAGAAAGGGATTCACGTGGACCCTGCTAAAGTAGAAGTCATTAAGAAATGGGAAGCCCCTAGGACTCCAACGGAAATTCGCCAATTTCTAGGCTTGGCGGGATACTATCGACGTTTCATCGAGAATTTTTCTAAGATCGCTAAACCCCTTACCTCGTTAACCCAAAAGGAGAAGGAATTCGTTTGGGAAGTTCCACAAGAGGAAGTGTTTCAACTCCTAAAGAAAAAGTTGTGCAATGCACCGATTTTAGCTCTACCAGAAGGAACGGAAGATTTTGTAGTGTATTGTGACGCATCACATCAAGGATTAGGTTGCGTATTGATGCAAAATGATAAGGTGATAGCATATGCCTCGAGACAATTAAAAGTTCACGAAAAGAACTATACCACACACGATTTGGAACTCGGAGCTGTGGTATTCGCTCTGAAGATATGGAGACATTATCTATATGGTACCAAGTGTACTATTTTCACCGATCATAAAAGTCTTCAACACATCTTTGATCAAAAGATGCTGAACATGAGGCAAAGAAGATGGGTAGAACTTCTCAGCGATTACGATTGTGAGATACGTTACCACCCAGGTAAGGCCAATGTGGTAGCCGATGCCTTGAGTAGGAAAGAAAGGGTAAAACCTTCACGAGTCCGAGCGTTAGGAGCACTGGTTCAAACAAGTTTGAAAACCCGGATTTTTGAAGCTCAGATTGAAGCATTGAAACCTGAAAATCTGAAGGGAGAGACTCTTCATGGTTTAGAGTCTAGTTTTGAAACTAAGATTGATGGAATATGTTACTTTAAGGGCAGAGTGTGGATCCCAAAGGCTGACAACCTACGGGAAATGATTTTTGAGGAGGCTCATAAATCGAAGTATTCAATTCACCCAGGAGCGGATAAGATGTACAAGGATTTAAGGGAATACTATTGGTGGCCAGGAATGAAGAACGATATTGCCATATATGTAGGAAAATGCATAACGTGTGCAAAGGTCAAGGCTGTATATCAAAAGCCATCGGGACTGTTACAACAACCAGAGATTCCCCAGTGGAAATGGGAGCAAATCACTATGGATTTTATAACCAAACTCCCGAGAACTGCCAAAGGGCATGACACGATTTGGGTTATAGTAGATCGATTTACGAAGTCTGCACATTTCTTACCTATTCGGGAAGATTATAAGATGGAAAAGCTTGCCCAAATCTACATCAAGGAGATCGTTACGCGGCATGGAGTTCCAGTTTCCATTATATCGGATAGAGATAGTCGCTTTACATCCCGATTTTGGCAATCACTCCAAAAAGCGTTGGGTACTCAGTTGAACTTAAGCACGGCTTATCATCCTCAAACGGATGGTCATAGTGAGCGGACCATTCAGACTTTGGAGGACATGCTTCGGGCATGTGTATTAGACTTTGGAGGAAGTTGGGATAACCACTTGCCGTTAGTCGAATTCTCATACAACAATAGCTATCACACTAGTATTCAGTGTGCGCCATATGAAGCTCTGTATGGTCGCAAGTGTCGATCACCTCTTTGTTGGTTGGAAATTGGAGATAGACAACTATCTAGTCCGGACATTGTCCAAGAAACCACCTACAAGATCGCAATCATCAGGGATAGGCTTAAAGCAGCTCAAGATCGTCAAAAGAGCTATGCGGACAATCGAAGAAAGCCTCTAGAATTTCAAATTGGTGATAGAGTCTTTTTAAAAGTATCCCCTTGGAAGGGAACAGTCCATTTTAGGAAAAGAGGAAAGTTGAGTCCACGGTATGTTGGACCATTCAAGATCACAGAAAGAATTGGACCAGTAGCTTATAAGCTGGAATTGCCAATGGAGTTAAGTGCTATCCATAACACGTTTCACGTGTCGAACCTAAAGAAGTGTTTAGCTAACGAAGCAGTAACCGTGCCCTTGGAAGAAGTCCAAATCAACAATAAACTGCACATCGTAGAGGAACCAATGGAAATACTCGATAGGGAAGTCAAGCGTCTTAAGAGAAGCAAAATCCCGATAGTAAAAGTCCATTGGAACACAAGGCGTGGGCCTGAATACACTTAGGAGCGGGAGGATTACATGTTACAAAAGTATCCTCACCTCTTCGCAAGCAAACCTGTTAACGCTAGTGACACTTGAATTTCGGGACGAAATTCTTCTAACCGGGGGAGACTGTGACAACTGTCAAATTCACATCTCAGGTTAGAACTGCTTTGGATACCTCATTTTTATGACATAGTTTACACAATGCAATTTTAGCAGTAAACACGGTACGATAGGAAAAATTGAGAAATTTTGCCTAAGAAATCCTTGAATTAGGAAATTATCCATAAATCTCATAAAATGCCAACTTAATATATATTTATACTACAAGTATTTATGTAGTTGTTAATTTTTATATATTTCAAGTTTATTATATATATAAATACTTTATTTTATACATGTATACCTTGTATTTTAACTTTAAAAGAGAATACTTGTATTTTGATTTTATTTTAAACCATGAAGTGACTAAAATACAATTGTCACACCACACCACCCCCCCCCCCTCTCAAATAGGCCGGCCACCCTCTCTCTCCCTCCATATGTATGCAACACTCTTCATCATTTCACCTCACTCTCATTTCAATCTCTCACTAAGAGAAAGTTGTCACCTCCTTCTCTCTCCATCTTCAAATCTTCATCCTCATCTTCATATCATCTTCAAGTGTTCATCATAAACTCCAGACCCTAAACTCTTCTTCTTCAAGAGTCCAAGGCAATCAAAGGTAAAAATAAGTGTGTTGGGTAAAATCCACACACATTCTTTCAAGACTTTTTCATCTTCTTGCATTTTAAAGTATGATCTTCATCTTTTCTACACTTTCTTCATATCTTTTAAAATCATCTTTTATAGGTCTTAATGTTTGTAGATTTACCCTCATAACATCTTTTGTTAGTAAAAGATGGTGAATCCTAAATCAAACCAATGTTAAGACCAAAGATTAACATTTTAAACACATGCATGTAGTGTTCTTGGGAAATCCATCATTTTTGTTCAAGAGTCTCATGAATGGATCTTTGAAAACCATTAAAAACGTACTTAAACAAACATGCATGAGCTCAAAATACTGAATTTTTAGTTGCATGTTGATGTTCTTGGCAAGAACATCAACAATCTTCAAAATGGGTCTTTTATAAAAGTTTTCCAAGTTTGAGTTGATGGATAAATTGCATGCATTTTTAATGGATCACAAATATGTTTTGGAACTGGAAATAAGTGTATGGGTGAGAGTCAAATCGGATTTTGCATGCAAAAGAATAAGAATTTTGGTTTAAAAGTCAATTGGAGAGCACATGCACAAGGTGTTGTTTGGACAGCTTGCTGTCAGATTTCACACCCCACTTCAAAGAGTCATATCTCACTCATTTTAACTCCAAATGGAGTGATTCTTTTTCTGGAAATCATTTCATTGTGTTAAGATTCAAACCCAAGTGGTTTCATTCAAAAACTCAAAGATTTCATTTATCAAACAGTCCTCACAAAATCCGTGTACAAACAGCAAAGTCTTCTATCGGGTTTTACGTCGTGTATTATTTCATGTACTTATACTATTTCAAAAATTATGAAACTAATGCCAAAAGTTTCCTAACTCATTGAACCAACTGGACATAAAATTTCATGATCAAATTATACCTGGAAGTTACCCAAAGTTGGACACAAAGTGACATCAAATTCTGGACAGTAAAGGACAAATTATTATTTATTATTAAGGACTATTTCTAATCCCATTTCATCATTTCATGATGAAATAGTGGAGTATATAAGTATATCTTATATTTATGTAGTTTATTTATTCATTTTATTTATGTCTTTTATTTATGCATTTTATTTATTCTTTATCCCTTTTCATCTTTTATGATGAAATTGTGGAATGTTCATATATATAATATATTTATATATATTTATGCATTTTATTCTTGATCCCATTTCATCATTTTATGATGAAATAGTGGAGTATAAATATATATTATATCTATATATTTATACATTTAAATATTTGTCATTTCGTTTACGACCTCTAATTTTATCGTCGTTACGATAAAATTTCGGTTTATACATATATATGTACTATATATGTTTATGTTCTTTAAAACCCTTTTCGTTACTTATTGGGACGAAATTGTGGAAACTTTAATCTAAGAAGAACAATGTACACGTTTATTACGTTATAATATTAAAACACAACAAGGCATTTTATGATGATTTGGATAGTTAGTACCGAACCTTCGAGATTGAGAACTCACTAGTGACCTTACGTTCATAGGTTTGAAGTAGGATCATCTCGGAGTACTTGTGGGAGATTCCCGGATTCTATCGCGTATCATGTGAGTATTCACAGCCCCTTTTTCAATGTTTTACATATTTTGGGGTGAAAAGCATGTGGTTACTACAACTATTTTACACACCGATTATTTCGTTTTCTTGAAAACACGAAGCTTGCTTATTTATGCTCTATGGTATCTATGTTGTTGCAAATGTTGTAAGTTTGAGTTTCTTTTGCTATCATTCAAAAGTCCCCGTTTACGTATACGTTACCCGTTAACTCATGGATTGAGCCGTTGGTAATTATGGATAACGTTATTTGGTTTGACACCCCACTCACAAGTAGCGCTTGTTTGAGTGCATAATTATTGTTGTATTGGCGTATTGTTGGTGATAGAACATGCGCGTATGTGGAATGATTCCACCACTGTAGTAGGGGCAAACAACGTTATACTCATTAAACCTGTAAACTCACCAACTATTCATTAGTTGACACTCTCATTTACATGCTTTTCAGGAGAACGTTCTTAAGGTTGGAATTTAGAAAGGCTACACGTGATGAAGCTTTCTTTACTATCTTTAAATTTTATGTTCATTTCCCTTTTGTAAAGATAATTGTAAAAGACAAGGTTTAACCTTTGAATGTATTTTGATGGTTGTTGTGATCTTGTAACTTTTGCTATGAAACTTAAGTTGTACATTCCGTGTTTCCGCTTTAGCGGGGTGTTACATGTGTGGTCATACTAAAAGACGAAGGCGCGTGGCGATCATCAAGGGATTTGACCTGACACGATCGTTTACATAAATAGAGACCTTCGGCAGATCCTTCTATTCCACGAAAAAAGGTTTTTAAGAGAGAGATTTTTTTTGATTTATCGGCGTTCTTCATCGAATCCTTTCCAAACTTTGCGAAGATCTTTGATTTGCTTAGAGCTTCGAGGCTTTTAAGCACCTATATAAGGTATGGTTTCGTAATTTTTTCCATAAGTCTTTTGTTAGATAATACGTCGATTGAGCCTGTAAAAAAGGATTTCGACGACTTTTAGAAATCTTTAACGACAAATCCCTTATTCATCCTTGGCTAAGGTATTCATGCTCGAGTTTGAACATTGACTCAGTTAATGCCCCAATCCTGGGGGTTTCCGTTCACCTTATAACATTCCTCTTTTATATCTTTTCGGGTGAAAGGTGTCGATCGCGACGTCCGTGGATCCTGCGCATCTGGCGATGATGTCTCCTGCAGCCACGTCGACCCCTTTGTCAGCCGGCAAGGGCAAGGGTGCAAAGACGGGAGAGGGTGAGAACGAAGTCATGATGGTCAACTTTTCGTTGCCGTCGGATCTCTTAACTTACGATGTCCTCAATGAGACAGAGTCATATCCGTATCTGGGGAAATATCAGCTCCTATCTTTCGAGGAGTGTTTTCGAAGGGTTTCCATCGAAGAGATGGGATCGCGTGTGGCCAAGTTGGCGTTCTTTGTAAGCGAAACTTGCGTTTCTAATGTTTTTCTTAGTTTTCGCTGAGTATTTGTTAACATATTTCTTTTGTATTCTATAGATATTTCAGTCTCCTTTTGTTCGGTATGCAAAGATAGAGAAGATGTTGGACTGGAAGTTGATCGTCGAGAATATCATATTCCTTCCTTCAACCTTAACATTAATCTTAAGAGCCGCATTCTCAAAATACTGTGGACTTACCTTCGTAATGTGTCGCGGCGTAAGGTGCTGGGAAACAACTCCCAACTTTGTCTTACATACTTGTTTGATCCTTGCATGAGTTCCTTAGTGCGCTTCGGGGCCGACGAGGATTCCAAGGTCGAGACTTCGGGCAAAGATGCGACTGATCCTCTTCCCTGGACTCAGGATAAATTTTTGCCTTATGAACTTTGTTTTTTCATATTCGACCGTTGGTGATCGGGTGATCTAATGTAACTATGTTTAAGTATGAATGGAGTTTCTTTTGAACGTGAGATTTTTCGCTGTCCATTACAAGCAATCATCGAATATAATTTCAATCGTATGGTTATACTTGTAAATCGTATATAACTTGTAGATACGTGCGACTAAGGCTTTTTATTGAAAAATAACAAAAGGAACACTAAACATGTATACATGCATTTGAAGCACACGTTTCAGAACATGAGATCTTTCTCAGTAAAAAACACTTTAGATAGCGGGTTGATTGTATAGTCGTATCGTACGATGGATCTAAATCATGTGTTAAATCCTGTATTTGACCCGACTGCGATCTTGCGAAAGTTATGCAATAGACTTACGTCGTGTGATCCTGCGATAAAATACTGTCGAAGGTTGGTCGTTGGCTAACCAACGACCCTCCGATGCTTAAGTCAGTTACCGTTTGAGGTGAATGAAATCGTACGAGAGAAAAAGGGGTTTTAAAAGAAATACCTTTTTAGATGCGTTGCGTTCCAAATACGTGGGATTTCTTGGTTGTCGAGGGTCTGGAGCCGATAGGCCCCTTTAGCCGTGACTTCAGATATACGATAAGGACCTTCCTACTTAATGGAAAGTTTACCTGTATTGAGCTCTTGAGTGTTTTGGAATACTCAACGAAGGACGTAGTCGCCTTCTTGAAAGACTTTGATTTTGACATTTTTATTGAAATGTCGCTCGACCGCTTGCTTCTGCGACACCATTCTAATCAAGGCTGATTCTCTAAGCTCTTCGAGGCCGTCGAGGTCATATCCTAAATCGACCAAGTTGTGATCGACGGAGGTATGCCTCGAAGTCGGGAGTTGGAGTTCGATCGGCAAAACTGCGTCGCAGCCGTAGACGAGAGAGAAAGGGGTTTGTCCTGTGGACGTGCGTGGTGTCGTGCGATTTTCCCACAGGACCGAAGGGAGTTTCTCGACCCACTTTCCCTTTGCAGCTTTTAGCCTTTTCTTGATCGAAGCAATAATGGTCTTATTGCTCGATTCAGCAAGTCCATTTGCTTAGGGATATCTGGGAGTCGAGGTCATCAGCTTAATGTTTCTATCTTCACAGAACTGTTGAGTTCTGTCGCTGATGAACTGGGATCCATTGTCGCAGATAATTTCTGATGGAACTCCAAACCTGCATATGATGTTAGTCTGGATAAAAGAGATGACTTCTTTGTCACGAGCTTGGGAAAATGCATCCGCTTCGACCCATTTGGAAAAGTAATCTGTAAGTACAAGGAGGAATACCTTTTGCCCCGGAGCAGGTGGTAGCTTGCCGACGATGTCCATTCCCCACCTCATGAATGGCCATGGGATAAGTGTCGAGTGCAAAGGTTCAGAGGGTTTATGAGACATACCTGAATGTCGTTGACAGGGATCACAGTTCTGGACGTACCTGACGGCGTCTTATCCCAGTGTTGGCCAAAAATACCCTTGTCGAGAGACACGATTAGCCAAACTGCGACCTTCTGAGTGATTGCCACACTCTCCATCGTGCATTTCTTGAAGGATTTTATGGATTTGACTTTTGCTGACGACGCATCTTAGATTTAAGTCCGTCGATGATCGTCGATAGAGCCTATCTCTGATCATGACGTATTTGGATGCTTTAAATCTGATCTTCCGAGCTTCCATCTTGTCTTCTGGGAGCTGGTCGTGCATGAGGAAATTTCGGATGTCGCCCGACCAATCATCTACTCCGTCTTCGATCTGGATGACATTAATGTTTTCGATGGACGATGTCGCCAGATGGATCATGGGGATAGCATCGAATATTGGTTCGACCAGAGCAGACCCAAGGTTTGCCAAAGCGTCGGCCTGCGTATTCTGGTCCCTTGGAATCTATTCAATAGAAAAAGATTTAAATTTTTCGGATATTTCTCTTGCTACCTTTAGGTACGCTGTCATTTTTGAATCTTTAGCCACGAATTCTCCATTCATTTGGTTCACGACCAGGAGAGAATCGCTTTTAACATGCAACGCGGTTGCCCCCGAGTCGTGGGCCATATTCATTCCCACGATCAGGGCTTCGTATTCGGCTTCGTTGTTGGTGGTTTTGAAGTCGCATCTGTAACATCTTGATTTTTGGTATAAAATATTAAGATAGATTTTATTGATAAATCTATGATTTATTATGTGATAGATTAATATTAGAGTTTAACCCCGAGTAAGTTACGTTATGGTTTTAATTGGAATTATAAGTTAAGAGGTAAGCTTTAATTTTAATTTAGAAGTTTGAGGGTATGTTTTGCCAATTATTGGAAGTGTTGGGTTTGTTTGGTTAAGTGATGAAAGTAGTCACCACCCACCGCCCCATTTGATTGAAATAGATGAGGTGTCTTATGTTTAGACACTTTGTGTTTTATTTGTGTGTGTGTGTGTTTCGGTGAGAAAGAGAGAGAGAACCGAGAAAGAGAAGAGGAAGAAGAAGAAGAAAACAGAAATATTCAGCTGGAAATTCTAGGTGAAATCTGTGAGAATCAAAGGTATGTTTCTATTTAATTTTCTCTTTGTGAATAATAAGCTTTCTAGTGGTTTAAAATGGGTTTTGATGATTTTGGAAGATTATGATAAATCTGGGTTGATGTTTATGTTCAAATAGTAGTATTGAACATATCTGCAAGTTTATAGAAACATGCATGCCTTAAAACTAGAGATTTCTGGGTTTACGTTTTTCAGTTAGTTGAGATATTCATGAACTCAGTTAGTTGCGACAGTTATGAACTCAGTTAGTTGCGACAGTTATGAATTTAGTTGGTTGCGATATGGTGCTATGTCTCAACAGTTGGTTGCGATATGGTGCTATGTCTCAACAGTTGGTTGCGATATGGTGCTATGTCTCAATAGTTGGTTGCGACAAGGTATATCGCAGCTAGTTGGTTGCGATAAGTGTTGACAATTTTGGTTATTTTAGGATTCTTAGTCTTTAAGGGTCCTGTACAGTAGATTAATGTTGGTCCCGAAGGGTTATACAAGTTTGTAAAAGGGGGGTTGAATACAAACACGCGATTTTTACTTTTCTAATGCATGGCAGTATGGCTTTACATGTGGCAGTAGCTGAGTGGTTGCATGTCATTGACCTTTGTAGACAACCTTAGTAGCCGCATGGTGCACAGTGTAGAATCAGAGTTGTTGTACGATTACAGACAAAAGGGATGTCCGTTCTGACAGTTCGTACGGAAACGTGCAAGGGAGGTAAGACAATAGTAACATGCAGGGAGACTTCATGATCAGCTTTCGTTGAGTCATATCTTTATCAGCGAATGATAAAGTTCAGCGATTGCTGAAGTCTTCTACTTGATACTTCACGTTGAATTGACAGGTCTTGCTTCGCTGATATCCGCATCAGTTCATGAGTAGACTTGTCGCTGGTTCTTGAACTTGATCTTCGACTTCAGCGTAGAACTTTGGTTGACGTGAAACTTGTCTTCAGAGATCATAAGTAAACAAACTAAACTATCAGCGATCATCAATAGAATAGAACAGGCTCAGAGCTATATGATGATGAACAGTGTTCGCTGAATATCTAATCTAAAGAGCGAGAGTTACTATCAGCGGTACTGAAACAGTCTTAGTACTTATCAGCGATAGTGAAACTCTAATACATATCAGTTACTTACAATTTTCACTAAGTGTCAAGAGAGGGTCATTATCAAATCACTGAGGGTTTGGATCAACAATTAATACTAGTACATTATGTATACGAGTATTTCAGATCTCTGAGGAGTTGGTGACAAAAGTTCATACAATTTAGAGAAGAAAAGAAAGATACTAATGCTATCAGGTGAGTTCATTCTTACCTTACCTTACCTTTTTATAATGTTTTAAATTGTGGTATGGTGTATTTTTATAAATGAACTGATTGGATGACTTTTGGAAGAATAATTTTATTAAATAAAATTATATCAAGACTCGTAAGTGTTAATATTGATGATTAGACTTATAGAATGGGGAATTGACGTATTAAAATATGATCGGCTTATATTAAAAGATATAAGAGATCTACAAAGGAGGTTTTGATCTTATTGAATGATATGAGGAATTTGTGTGATAAATATGTGATTGACTTATACTGAATAATATGAGAAATACATATAAGCATTATCTGGTACGAGTAAGAGGAACGGATTCATAGACACTAATTTTATTTGATAACGTAGGGTAGGCAAAATATAATTGCTATTCCTGTTTATATTGGAATATAATTAATAGGCAAAGTAGAATTGCTATTCATGTATAAATTGCTAGATTAAGTAAGCTTGTTTTGGATGGTGGAATTCCAAGGTAAAGATCCGGTCGGGTTGAACTTGGTGGTTTTAGGCTAGAGATCCGGTTTGGGTTGATGCCTCATTAGACTAAAGATCTGGTTTGGATTGATGTCTCCGTGGACTAAAGATCTGGTTTGGATTGATGTCTCACTATGCTAGAGACCCGGTTTGGGTTGATGCCTCATTAGACTAAAGATCTGGTTTGGATTGATGTCTCACTATGCTAGAGACCCGGTTTGGGTTGATGCCTCATTAGACTAAAGATCTGGTTTGGATTGATGTCTCCGTGGACTAAAGATCTGGTTTGGATTGATGTCTCACTATGCTAGAGACCCGGTTTGGGTTGATGCCTCATTTGACTAAAGATCCGGTTTGGATTGATGTCACAATATAATTGTTATTCCCGTGTATCCTTGGAATGATTGAATAGACAAAGTAGAATTGTTATTCATGTGAATGATAGAATAGACAAAGTAGAATTGCTATTCATGTGAATGATTGAATAGACAAAGTAGAATTGTTTTTCATGTGAATGATAGAATAGAAAAAGTAGAATTGTTATTCATGTGAATGATTGAATAGACAAAGTAGAATTGTTATTCATGTGAAGGATTGAAAAGACAAAGTAGAATTGTTATTCATGTGAATGATTGAATAGACAAAGTAGAATTGTTATTCATGTGAATGATTGAATAGACAAAGTAGAATTGTTATTCATGATGAATGATTGGATAGGCAAAGTAGAATTGCTATTCATATAGAAATGGGGGAATAGGTGAAAGTATAATTACTATTCATAAGGAACGATTGAATAGGTAATATAGATTTACTATTCATATAGAAACGATTGAATAGACAAAGCATAATTACTATTCAGGTTGATTGATTGAATAGATAAAGTAGAGTTATTATTCGTATTTGAGATGTGGAAATATGAATTAGAGGAAGTGTAAGTATTGCTTTCCTGTGATTTCAGTGGATTAAAAATAGACAATATCTAAGTGCTATTTCTATATCCATTTAAAGAAGAAGGTATGATGTTTGAATGGAAGTCTGTATGATTGATCGATAAACTAGAGTCCGTGATGATTCATAGTAGGTTATTAAATATGGTGGTATGATTTTATGAATGGTAGCCATACTCGTGGGATTGAGTATGATACTGATATAATGAGACGAGTATGAATATGGTAAGAAAGAGTGTAAGTCAAGTTGATAAAATTTGTTTACATTGATTTAAAAGTATTATTTTGAAACCGAATGTTCTCACTAGGCGTTAGCCTAATCGTTTCAAATTATATTTTCTTACCAGGTATGAGCTCAGGAAAGTAATGGGATGAGTGGAGAGTTTATGGTGACGACAAGTTGATGTAACTTAACTTTTGTAATTGTTTTCACTCGTTAAGAAAGTTTATGATATGGATTTCGGAGGAGTAAACCCTTTTATTTCAGGTTTAAATTTACCCTGATTTTAGGGTGTTACAATATGGTATCAGAGCTTTAGTTTAAGTGAACTAGGTATGCTAAGTGAGATACCTAGACTTAAGCTGAGATGAATTAAGATATGATATGTGAGAAATGGGTAGAAGTACTAAGACGGGATAGTCTTAGAGTCGACGGAATTACATAAATTAGTACTGTAACAAAGGGAAGTGGAAAAATTACAAGTACAACAAATAAAATTACAAGTACAGAAGATGTAGACAGATAAGGATAGAAAGAATTACAAGGAGATCCTATCCGTCAAAAGGTTCTTCCTTAATGAGAAGTTCATCAAGGGTCTTTGATGTGGGAATCATCCAGTCAGGGACCGTTACACCATGATCCTTTTTGTTCTTTGCTTCTTCAAAGATCAGGGGTTTGAGGTGACGTGCCTGAATGTCGCGTCTGACTTCACACCAGTGTATTAGGTCTCTGAGCTATTTGATGGGAGTGATTGGAAGCTCAGATACGCGTTGAAAGTGTTGATTTCCATAGCAGTCTATAAAGAAGATGCCATAAGGTTCACTTACGACTTTTCCAGGGATGAAAGTTTCACCAGGAGGCAGGGAGGTGTCAAGTACTGAGAGGTCAGGGTCACGACCAAGTACTTCTTCGCGTGAGAAACCTATACCCGTTTCATTCCGTATAGGAGGACCTGAGTCTGAGGTTTTCTTTTTCTTTGCAGAGGCCCTTCCTTGTTGAGGTGGAAGAATAGTGGAAGGAGGAATATCCACAGCAGAAGAAACCAAGTCGATCTGCGAATTTAAAATTTTCTCGACATGGCTCTTGAACTTTGAGCGAGATTGTTGAATGGCTAATTTCACTTCCAACCATTCAGAGAAACCAAACTTCTCTAATGAAGTAGCGTAGAAGGTTTGCTTGGTTTTGTCTTCTCTGAATACGTCAACTTCAACAACAGGAACGTCTACAAACGTTTTTTCTCTGATATTTACCTTGATGATTTTGGATGGTCGAGATCGATAGTTCAGCATTTCTTTACACCATTCCAAAGTCGAATCAGATACCTTAGTCTTTTCTTCAACGATCCTTTGGGCATCATCCCATAGCTGACGTTGGACATCAATGGGAGTTCTTTTCAGCGCGGGGTCTTTCACCGATTGTTGGACAAGCTGGATGGCGAGAGCCTTATCTTTTTCTTCAGCTTCCTTCTTTTCGGCGAGTAATCTTTCAGCTCTTAGATGATCCTCGTATTCTTTCCTTGATATCCTGAACTTTGTGGGAGCAGGGATTTTGTCACGAGGAAGAATGATCCGCTGATCTTCAAGCTGTTTGATCATTGCATCTCTCTTTTCTTGATCCTCTTCACTTAGCTTTTGAAGAGCCAAGGAAGGTCTGTTTTTGTGAGAGAGTAGCTGTTCTTCAGGTTCATCAGTCTCAGTGGTTAAATCCAAGACTGGGATTATTTCTTCAGCTCTTGTGGCTGGGATTATTTCTGGTGTAGTCGTAGGAGCTTCAGCGGGATCCTCAAACAGGGGAGAGGACTAGCTGAAACACAGCGATTGTTTAAGTAAGAACATGGGAAGAAGAGATAGAGAAAAGAATGTGGTTAAGTGTATAGAGGTTTGAAGGATAGAAGGATTGAGATTGAGAAGGGATAGAGGAGGGATGTAGTGTAAGGGAATAGAAGGTAGTGTACCTGACAAACTGGCTTTTGAAGCAAGATCGTCAGATTGTCTTCTTCAGCGAGGCCTTTGTGTTTGCCTTTGTCAGCTTCAGACGCTGCAGGCTTTGTCTTGGTCCGCTCCCCTGAAGGTTCTTTTATCTCGATCCCTTTTTGAGTTGGGGCTTTTGCAACAGGCTGGACGTAGAAGAAGTCGTCATCATCATCGTCATCATCATCATCTTTGGGGGATGATGATGGTTCTTCATCAGAGATGTCGACAGGTTCATCGTCTTCAGCTTCTTCTTTAGACTCGACCTCTTCAGCATAAGGTTCGGTCACGTCAGCAGCAGCTTCCTTAAGTTGCTCATCGGGTTGCTCCCCCTCAGATACAGAGGGAGGTTTCTCGGTTTCCTCAGGGTTTTCAACTCCCTGAGGTTGTGAAGTAGAAGTAGCAGCAGCAGCAGTTTCAATACCCTCCCCCTCAGCATTATGGGGAAGGTCTTCTTTAGTCTTCTCTCCCTCTTCCACATTATGGTTGGGGGAGGTAACAGATTGTTCAGCAGCAGTGTATATTTGGTCCCTGTCTTCTAGGCCAGAGATCCCAACACAGTTCTCAATTGTTGCTAATCTGACTTCCAGGCCAGTTATAGCAGGATGGATCTTTTGAAGATTCTCTCGATCGACCTGAGTAAAATGAGAAGTTGGGGCGTTCAGGCGATCGAGTACTTTCTGAACAATTTCTTTGACGGCGGAGACCTCAGTTTTGATCGTGGAGACTTCACCCTTAAGAGAACCAACCTCTGTCTTCAATGATGTGACTTCATTGGACAGAGTGGTGAAGTTTGTTGAAAGAGAGGTGGTGGCGGTTGAATTGTCAGCGAGGGTGGTAGCAAATTGAGCAATGCTACCATCCACTTTCTCCAGATCAGCTTTGGAGGCTTTCGCATCAACGATCTCGGTCAACTTTCTGAGTTTCTCTCCAGCGTCTGTAACCGCTGAAGAGTTCGTGGAGAGAATGGTGTTGTAATTTTCCACCTTTGTTTCTAGGGCCTTCAGGGAGGTGTTGATATCCCCCAAATTAGGACCTGAAACAGTTATTAACTTATGAACAGAGGAAAGCTCAGAAGTTTGGGGTTGAGAGAAAGAAGTGTTCGGGATAATGTGTATACCTGCAGGCGGGTTGCCGAAGTTGTCGAAGCCTCGTAACCCTGAGTAGGTTTCATAGACGTCTTCAATAGTTCCCTGACGACTGGAAGTACCTGCAGGTCCTGTGTTTTGTTCTATCATCCTCTGAAGATGTTCAGCAGTAGTGTCGCTGAGGACGATGTTTGTTGAGGAGAATAGGGGAAGAGATTGAGTGACCAAAGGAGAGGTGGGAGGAATGATGGTTGAGAAAGTGGGTTGGGTGCGGGGTTCAGCGTTGGATTCGTTGAAAATCAATTCAGTCTGTAGAGAGGCTGACGGAGGTGGGTTCATTTCCAAGTTTATAACTTCAGCGTTTAGAGACGCTGAAGCCGGGATGGAAGGGGTGGCTGTTTCAGCTGTGGCAGAGCGTACCACTGAACTTTCCATCAGCTCTTCAAGATGAGTTGTGGAGTCTTCAGCGTGTGAATGCTGGGGGGGTTGCTCCTTGGTTTTCTTGATTCTTTTGGAACCAAGTTGGGAAGATGAGTGTTTCCTTTTTCGAGAAGGAGTGGAGGGTGCAACGTGGGTATCAGCGGTGAGGATTTCCACTGAATGAGGTGCAGAAGTAGAAGAATAAGGATTGAGAAGAGATAAGATAGTAGAAAGACGTACCTCGTTTTCCAGCGGCTTTAAGTCGAGCACCTTAGGGCCAACCTGAGAGAGTCTCAGATCACCCTCTTTTGGGTACTTCTCGCCAAGTCCTTGTTGAAAGACGACGCTGATGAATCTGGGATAAGGAACCCATAAAGGTCTTTCAGCCATATCCACTCTGAACGCAAGGTCGTCGTAGATGATTGAGGCCCATTCAACATTTAGACCTTTCAGCAATGCATAACCCATTGCTTGCTGAGGTTGAGCAGCTTGATCAGAAGAGCCACTCTTCGCTGTCATGCAGCTTATCAGATGTGCGAAGATGAAGTTCATCTCGCTGGGCATTTTGGACTTCTTGTTCATGGTCAGTTTCTTCTCAGGCTTCTTGTCCCTTCCAGTGTCCCATGCGTAACCCATTGCATCGAAGAATGCAGTGATGGCTTCCCTATCAGCATGGTTTTTGTGGTTTGGGAGAGGGACAAAGCGGTTTTCTTTGGTAGAGGTAGGAAGACTCAGTGCTTTCCTGATAATGGCAGGGTTGATTTTGGTGGTGCCAAATTTGGTGTCACACAGAATGGAGTCAACGATCTTTGTTGGGTCTTTGGCATGGGGTACCTGAGCTCTTCTGGCAGTATACCAGAACTGAGATAGTAGGAATTGATGAGCAGGGGGTGTAATAGTCAGGGCTGTAGATAAGCAACATGTTTTGAGGTAATTCACAGCATCATCCAGATGTGTGACTTGCTTTCAAGGAGGAAACTCGAAAAGCGCATGGAGGTTGTTCGATTTTGAAAAATCGACTTCCTCAAGCTTGAACTTGACCTAAGGAGCTTTGACGAGAGTCAGTTTCTTTGCAGCAGTGGATTTCTCAGCGGTAGGAGCAGGAGTAGAAGATGTCATTTCTGTTTAATATATCAACCATGAACGTAGATAAAGAATAGCCTTAATGTGAAAGATTTTCCAATAAGATGTTTTCTAATTTTGTCCATTTCATTCAGACAGAAATGTCTTAATGAAGATTAGGGTTTTTTTTTTGAAAAAGAAAAACAAACCCAGTAAAAGTCTTGTTTTCCATTTTCCTTTAGATAAGGATTCTGGAAAAACAAATGAAGAACAAGTTTAAGATTTTGAGTTTTAAACTTGAAGAACAACCATGAAAAGGTTGTGTTCATAAAACCATGAAAGAAATGATTTCATTTTAGAAAAGGTTTCTTTTGTTTGATCTGTTAAAAGCAACAAGAAGATCAGATACAAGTTATGCAGGTGAATAATAAGAATATTAACCTGGTAATCGAAGAAGAAGATGAACAGATTTCTGGAAATACTCGAATTCAATAAGCAACAGTAAATCTTTTCTTGCTTGGAGAAGAAGTTCGCGTAAAGAAAAAATATAAAGTCGAAATAGTTTATATAGTGAGATTTGAGAGAGAGAAAAACTAGAGCGGGAAAGTTTTTCATCATGACACGGACACGTGTTTGCATTTGATTGGATGGTAAACGAAACGTGCAAACGTGTGTCAGAAAAAGAACGTGCCAGGGTTTATCCGTTGTGATGATGTCACAAATGTCCTTTCATATTTTAGGATGTCTCTGAGGTTTTGAAAGCTCATAGACTATTTTAAAAAAACATGAAGCACTGAATAGAAGTATCAGTGTTAGTTTTAGAAATTTCAAAGTATCGCTGTTAAGGAAGAGATATTCAGCGATGTGATTTGTTTTGAAATCTTGCATTCACATGCGAACATCAGTGAGCAAGAGAGAAAACATACCTTGATATCAGCGAATCAATTATGTTCAGAGAGAGAATGATAGAATTGGTTATATAATTGTTTTATCCTATCGCTGATCAAATGTGAACTACTGAAGATTTTACTCTTCAAAGTTCAGCATTCCAAGCTCGCTGATGAGAAAGTTGAATCTTGTCTCATCAAGAGGTTTGGTGAACAAATCAGCTAACTGATAGTCAGTTGGGATAAAATGAAGTTCTATATCACCATTCATCACATGATCTCTGATAAAATGATACATGATTTCGATATGTTTGGTCTTTGAGTGTAGTACTGGATTGTTGGCTATAGCGATGGAACTTGTGCTGTCGCAATAGATTGGAATTTTCGAGAGCTGAAGGTCATAGTCTAGTAGTTGATTTCTCATCCACAAGACCTGAGAACAACAGCTTCCAGTGGCTACATACTCAGCTTCAGCAGTTGAGGTGGACACTGAGTTTTGCTTTTTACTTGTCCAACTCACCAGCTTTCCACCCAGGAGCTGACAGCCTCCTGTGGTGCTTTTCCTATCCAATTTGCAACCTGCAAAATCACTATCTGAATAGGCGATTAGATCAAACCCTGAATCTTTGGGATACCAAATACCTAGGTTCATAGTACCCTTAAGGTAACGAAAGATTCGCTTTACAGCGATCATATGAGATTCCTTAGGTTCAGCTTGATATCGTGCACACAAACAGGTTGCGTACATAATATCGGGTCGGCTAGCTGTAAGATACAAGAGAGAACCGATCATCCCACGGTACAGCGTGACATTAACAGGTATTCCATTTGAATCCTTGTTTAGTGTCAGCGGTGGTGCCATAGGGGTTTTCATAGCTGAACTCTGAGTTAAATCGAATTTCTTCAGCATGTCTTTAATATACTTTCCCTGATTAATGAAAGTTCCTTTTTCATTCTGTTTTATCTGAAGACCAAGGAAATATGTTAGCTCACCCATCATACTCATTTTATACTCTTCTTTCATTCTATCAGCGAAACGGGTACAAAGGTCAGGGTTAGTAGAACCAAATATAATGTCATCAACATATATCTGAACAAGAATGATATGACCTTTTACTATTCTAAAAAATAGAGTTTTGTCGATTTTACCTCGCTCAAAATTTTCAATTAGGAGATAAGAGGATAGAGTGTCATACCATGCACGTGGAGCTTGCTTTAAGCCATAAAGTGCCTTATCCAGTTTATAAACATAACCTGGACGCTTAGGATCTGAGAATCCTGGAGGTTGTTCCACATAGACTTTTTCATTCAGCTTTCCATTGAGAAATGTTGACTTAACATCCATTTGATATACTTTGAAGTCTTTGTGTTCAACATAAGCTAAGAATGGACGAATAGATTCTAGTCTTGCTACTGGAGCAAATGTTTGGTCGTAGTCTATACCTTCCTCTTGTCTGTATCCCTGAGCAACAAGTCGAGCCTTGTTGCGGGTTACAGTTCCATGTTCGTCCAACTTGTTTCGATAGACCCATTTAGTGCCTATCACTGTCTTGTCAGTTGGTCTTTGAACAAGATTCCAAACTTTGTTTCTTTCGAATTCAGTCAGCTCTTCTTGCATAGCGCTGACCCAGTTTGGATCTTTGAGGGCATCATCTATTTTCTTTGGTTCAATCAGAGAAATAAAGTTAACAAATAAACAAATATTACCTGCATTTCGTCGAGTCTGAACACCAGCGTTTGGATCACCAAGGATTTGATCAATTGGGTGATTTACAGTCCATCGCTGAGCCGGAGCATGAATCGCTGACTCAAATTGAACTGGAGGAGCTGAAGATGAGGCTTCATCAACTTCTAGAATATCAGCCAAGAGAGGAGTAGGTGCAGATGTCATCTCATTCACTGATTGCTGAGAAGTAGATGGAATGTATGAGACATTTGGTTCAGAAGCAGGCATAGTGTTTAAAGGAACAGCTGAGACCCATGAAGTTTCAGCTTCACTATTCTGCATGTTTGGGATGATAGTAGGACCATCATCTTCAACGGTATGAGTATGAGGAGTGGGAATATCTTCTTAATCACCAGGATGAGAAAACATCCATTGATTCAGTTCTTCAGTATCAGCAGAAGGTCGAGAATTCGCTGAACGGGATTCGTCAAAAGTGACGTGAATAGTTTCTTCAACAGTTTGTCTTCTTCGATTGAATACTCTGAAGGCTTTGGAGACTGAGGAGTATCCAAGAAAAATTCCATCATCAGCCTTAGGATCAAACTTTCCAAGGGCATCTCTGTTGTTCAGTATGAAACACTGACATCCAAAGATGTGAAGAAAGCTAATTGAAGGCTTTCTCCCATGAAAAAGTTCATAGGCTGTTTTATTAAATCTTTTGACTATCAGCGACCTGTTTTGCGTAAAACAAGCAGTGTTGACATCTTCTGCCCAAAACTGAGTAGGCAGATGAGAATCGCTGAGCATTGAACGTCCAGCTTCAATAATAGTTCGATTTCTTATTTCAGCGACTCCATTTTGTTGCGGTGTTCTTACTGAAGAAAAGTTGTGAGAAATACCCTTACTCTCAAAGAAGGAATCAAGAGAACTGTTTTTGAATTCAGTCCCATGATCACTCCTTATTGAGCGAACGGTCAAGTTGTTCAGGACTTCCATTTTCCTGACAAAGGTGATGAGTTCTTCAGGTGTGTCACTCTTAGAACGGAGAAACATTACCCATGTATAGCGAGAGAATTCATCAACTATGACCAGCGTATATTTCTTTCCAGCGATGGATTGTTTGTTAACAGGGCCAAACAAATCCATATGGAGAAGTTGTAGAGGAGATGACACTGAGGAAACTTTCTTTGACTTAAAGCTTGCTTTGGTCTGCTTGCCTTTCTCACACGCTGAACATAAGGATTATTTGGCGTATGAGTGCTGAGGTAGACCAGTGACTAACTCTTTAGAAGAAAGAGTGTTCAGTGTCTTGAAGTTTAGATGAGAGAGTCTCTTATGCCATAACCAGTTGACATCAGATGAGGATTTTGAGAAGAAACAGGAGTTCTCAGTGGTTGTTGAGTCCATGTTTATTACATAAACATTTTCCAAACGATAACCGTTGAGAGCTATCTTCTCCTTTTTGTCAGCGACAAAGCAGGATTCCTTAGTAAAGATTACTTTGTTATCCATGTCGCAAAGTTGACTGATGCTTAGAAGATTATGCTTCAGCCCTTCAACATATGCGACTCTTCTGAAGGTTGTTGTACCATTAGAGAGTACACCAAACACTCGGGTATGTCCTTTTCCATTTCCACCGAAAGTTACAGAGGGACCCTTCTCTTCTTTGTACTCAGTGAGCAGGTTCTTCTTACCAGTCATGTGTCTAGAGCATCCGCTATCGAGATACCAGATACCCTTCTTAACCTGCATTACAAAGGAGGATTAGTTTGTCTTGGGTACCCACTTAACCATGTGTACACACTTGTCAGTGGGGGTAGAAGAGGAGGTGGAAGGTTCAGCAGTCTTCGCAGCATTTGAAGATTCAGCTTTGTCAGTCTTCACTTTGGTTAATTTCTTAACCTCAGTGGTCTTCTTTGCCTTGGGGGCAATGATCTTCACCTTAGCTATCTTTTCAGCTTGGCTGGCTGTGGGGCACTTACTAGCAATATGATTGGTAAGTCCACAATGATAACATTTCTTATAACTAAAAGTAGTTCTAGGACCATTTGCATGCTGAGCTTTTGATTTTGAATTTGAAGGACCAACACCAAGTAAGCTATTGGCTTTTGAAATGGGAGGAACATTCAGTTCTTCGGATTTCTTACCAATAATTTCCACTTTGATTCTAGGAGTAGATCGCTGAATAGATCCACGCTGAATAAATCCAGAGATCTTATTCTTTGAACCAGATGGATAAGTCACTGAAGCTTTAGAAGCATTCAGCTTTGGTACAAAGGTACCCTTCTGAGGATTTTGATTAAAATAATTCCTTTACCTTTGTTTTTAAAGACTGAGGTAGGTTTTGGATAAACAACTTTTTCTTTACCTTTAGAAGTTAAGGTAGTGATTTCCTCAGGGATAGGAGGTTTAGAAGAGGAACACTGAGATGAGAGAGTGTCAGGGATAGAGGATACGAACATTCCAAACTTAAGCATGGAACGGTCAGTGGTTGGTTCTAGAGTATCAGCTTTGTAACCAAGACCACGTTTATCACTCAGGGGAATCTGAGACTTAATTATCTCAGTGATCTTTGTTGAGGAATTATACCATCCATCAACAGTAGCTTTTTCAGCTTTTAATGCAGCGATAGCTTCTTCGCGCTCGATTTTGACTAACTGATTTAGGTGAACTTGATCTTTAAAATCTTCTTCAATTTTAGAAAGATTTTCTATTTGAAGGTGACAGTTTTTAAGCTGTTCAGCGAGATCAAGGTTTTGATTTTCAACAATAGTTTTGCCATTCATGGCTTCATATAAACTTCTAGTCAGGAGATCGATCTTTCGAAGACTATCAGCTTCATCAATATTTAAAATATTGGTAAAGAAGGAAGGTGATACCTTAGTAGCAGAGGTTGAAGTAGAGGGAATGTCAGAATTTTCTTCCTCATCTTCAAGTTTGGCCAGGAGACATAGATTGGCTTCATCATCATCTTCAGAGTCATATGATTCTTCTTCGTCAGAGGCAGCCCAATCATAGTCAGCTATAAGGCCTTTGCCTTTCTTCTTAAATGTTTTCAGCTTTGAATACCTTTCTTTCGGCTTTTTGTATTTTTCATCTCTAGTCCTGTGAGTAAAGTTTTTCTTGGGAAAAGCTGAGGGTCTAGAGACTTTCTTTGACCTGCACTCGCTAGCAAAATGTCCTATCTTTTCACAGTTATAGCAAGTAGCAGTAGCCTTATCAACAGGGGTTGATGATCTTGGCTTGTCAGTAATAGCAAGAGGTTTGTTCTTCTTGAAATTACTCTTTCTAGCAAATCTCCTGAACATATTAGCCAGGAATGTCAGAGTTTCATCATCATCTGAAGCGTCAGAGTTTGATGAACGTTCAGAGTTAGTTTCCAACTCAGTGACAATGATCGTAGATCGCTGAGTGTGAGGTAACTCTGAGAGTAAAGCAACAGGGGTGCTTTTGAAATCTTTTACAATATTCTTCTTAAGATGACTAGATTGCTCATGATTCAGCAACGTGCCATATAAGATAGAAAGAGTCATAGATCTTAGATCTTTTGACAGCTTGAGACACATTGAATAACTGTCCCAGCTTTCAGGTAAACATTCTAAGAACTTTGTCAGTACTTCAAAGTTAGAATATTCCTTAC
Source organism: Saussurea involucrata (assembly GCA_033807775.1). Classification (NCBI taxonomy): domain Eukaryota; kingdom Viridiplantae; phylum Streptophyta; class Magnoliopsida; order Asterales; family Asteraceae; genus Saussurea; species Saussurea involucrata. Next base: position 141,128,807 of record CM066319.1, on the reverse strand, counting down.
CAACAGTTTTCAGATATATTATTAAGCAGTTAAAACGTTGGTGTACTTCAGAGAGAGTTTCATTCTTACCACAAATGAAGCTTTCATACTGTCTTACCAGGTTGATCTTTCGAGAGTCCTGGACTTCAGAAGTACCTTCATACTAAACATAGATTGTGTCCCACATAGCTTTTGAGGTTTTCAGGTTCATGACGGAATGGTAGACTTCGTCAGGAAGAGCCATGGAGAGTATGGATCTGGCTTTGGTGTCGATAGCCACTTTCTTCTTATCTTCATCAGTCTACATATGAATTTCCTTGGGAATCAGCCTTTCTGGAATAGCAGGTCTATTCTCAGCGGCTGGAACTGCAGGATCAATTCTTATAGGAATATATGGGCCGTTTTCAAGATAGTAAGGCATAGTAGGGTCTACACCTTCTAAGAAGAGAATCATCCTATTTTTCCATAGATTAAAATTATCTATGGAGAATCTAGGGGGTTTTGCAAGAGAACCGTTGTCAATATAGTTGGTGTTTGTGTTGGTAGCCATTTTAAGAAATAGCAAGGAAGAGAAATCTTAGTATAGATCAGATCTTGTTTATGAGATTAAACAAATCTGCTCTGATACCACTTGTTGGTCCCGAAGGGTTATACAAGTTTGTAGAAGGGGGGTTGAATACAAACACACGATTTTTACTTTTCTAAATTGTTTATTGATAAATCAAGACAATTTACAACTTGTTGCGGAACAAGATTAAGGATAAACCTAATCTAAACAAGTCCTGAGAAACACTAAGTTTCTTGCACTAGAAAGAGTTAAAGAAATTACGAATAATAACTTAACAATAAGAGATAAATAAGAAGATGGTCCGAGCACACTTCAAAACTGAAGTAAGGTTCTTCTTATATACTGCATGCATTTAATGCATGGCAGTATGGCTTTACACGTGGCAGCGGCTGAGTGGTTGCATGTCATTGACCTTTGTAGACAACCTTAGTAGCCGCATGGTGCACAGTGTAGAATCAGAGTTGTTGTACGATTACAGACAAAAGGGATGTCCGTTCTGACAGTTCGTACGGAGACGTACAAGGGAGGTAAGACAATAGTAACATGCAGGGAGACTTCATGATCAGCTTTCGTTGAGTCAGATCTTTATCAGCGAATGATAAAGTTCAGCGATTGCTGAAGTCTTCTACTTGATACTTCACGTTGAATGGACAGGTCTTGCTTCGCTGATATCCGCATCAGTTCATGAGTAGACTTGTCGCTGGTTCTTGAGCTTGATCTTCGACTTCAGCGTAGAACTTTGGTTGACGTGAAACTTGTCTTCAGAGATCATAAGTAAACAAACTAAACTATCAGCGATCATCAATAGAACAGAACAGGCTCAGAGCTATATGATGATGAATAGTGTTCGCTGAATATCTAATCTAAAGAGCGAGAGTTACTATCAGCGGTACTGAAACAGTCTTAGTACTTATCAGCGATAGTGAAACTCTAATACATATCATTTACTTACAATTTTCACTAAGTGTCAAAAGAGGGTCATTATCAAATCACTGAGGGTTTGGATCAACAATTAATACTAGTACATTATGTATACGAGTATTTCAGATCTCTGTGGAGTTGGTGACAAAAGTTCATACAATTTAGAGAAGAAAAGAAAGATACTAATGCTATCAGGTGAGTTCATTCTTACCTTACCTTTTTATAATGTTTTAAATTGTGGTAAGGTGTATTTTTATAAATGAACTGATTGGATGACTTTTGGAAGAATAATTTTATTAAGTAAAATTATATCAAGACTCGTAAGTGTTAATATTGATGATTAGACTTATAGAATGAGGAATTGACGTATTAAAATATGATCGGCTTATATTAAAAGATATAAGAGATCTACAAAGGAGGTTTTGATCTTATTGAATGATATGAGGAATTTGTGTGATAAATATGTGATTGACTTATACTGAATAATATGAGAAATACATATAAGCATTATCTAGTACGAGTAAGAGGAACGGATTCATAGACACTAATTTTATTTGATAACGTAGGGTAGGCAAAATATAGTTGTTATTCCTGTTTATATTGGAATATAATGAATAGGCAAAGTAGAATTGCTATTCATGTATAAATTGCTAGATTAAGTAAGCATGTTTTGGATGGTGGAATTCCAAGGTAAATATCCGGTCGGGTTGAACTTGGTGGTTTTAGGCTAGAGATCCGGTTTGGGTTGATGCCTCATTAGACTAAAGATCTGGTTTGGATTGATGTCTCACTATGCTAGAGACCCGGTTTGGGTTGATGCCTCATTAGACTAAAGATCTGGTTTGGATTGATATCTCCGTGGACTAAAGATCTGGTTTGGATTGATGTCTCACTATGCTAGAGACCCGGTTTGGGTTGATGCCTCATTTGACTAAAGATCCGGTTTGGATTGATGTCACAATATAATTGTTATTCCCGTGTATCCTTGGAATGATTGAATAGACAAAGTAGAATTATTATTCATGTGAATGATAGAATAGACAAAGTAGAATTGTTATTCATGTGAATGATTGAATAGACAAAGTAGAATTGTTATTCATGTGAATGATAGAATAGAAAAAGTAGAATTGTTATTCATGTGAATGATTGAATAGACAAAGTAGAATTGTTATTCATGTGAATGATTGAATAGACAAAGTAGAATTGTTATTCATGAAGAATGATTGGATAGGCAAAGTAGAATTGCTATTCATATAGAAATGGGGGAATAGGTGAAAGTATAATTACTATTCATAAGGAACGATTGAATAGGTAATATAGATTTACTATTCGTATATAAACGATTGAATAGACAAAGCATAATTACTATTCAGGTTGATTGATTGAATAGATAAAGTAGAGTTATTATTCGTATTTGAGATGTGGAAATATGAATTAGAAGAAGTGTAAGTATTGTTTTCCTGTGATTTCAGCGGATTAAAAATAGACAATATATTAGTGCTATTTCTATATCCATTTAAAGAAGAAGGTATGATGTTTGAATGGAAGTCTGTAGGATTGATCGATAAACTAGAATCCGTGATGATTCGTAGTAGGTTATGGAATATGGTGATATGATTTTATGAATGGTAGCCATACTCGTGGGATTGAGTATGATATTGATATTATGAGACGAGTATGAATATGGTAAGAAAGAGTGTAAGTCAAGTTGATAAAATTTGTTTACATTGATTTAAAAGTATTATTTTGAAACCGAATGTTCTCACTAGGCGTTAGCCTAATCGTTTCAAATTATATTTTCTTACCAGGTATGAGCTCAGGGAAGTAATGGGATGAGTGGAGAGTTTATGGTGACGACAAGTTGATGTAACTTAACTTTTGTAATTGTTTTCACTCGTTAAGAAAGTTTATGATATGGATTTTGGAGGAGTAAACCCTTTTATTTCAGGTTTAAATTTACCCTGATTTTAGGGTGTTACAGCATCGGACTGAATATACCATCTTGCCCCCCTGTGGCGACTTTAAGACGACGCCTAGTCCTGAACCTCTAACGTTGGATGATCCGTCGACATGCAAAATCCAAGGCACGTCGTCGTGAGTCGCCACAGTTGACACTTTGAGATCTGCTTCTTTCTCCAATTCAGGGCTGAAATCAGCAATAAAATCTGCCAAGGCTTGCGATTTGATTGCAGTCCTGGGCTTGAAATCGATGTCGTAACTGCTGAGATATATGCTCCACTTTGCTAAGAGACCTGTCAACTCAGGTTTCCTCAAAACAGACTTAAGAGGAAAGTTAGTCACGACAGTAATAGGATGCGATTCAAAATAATGTCGCAATTTCATAGCAGTTGTGACTAGCGACAAAGGCAATTTTTCCATAGAGGAATACCTGGTTTCTGCGTCCAAGAGAGATTTACTTACATAGTAGATCGGCAATTGTTGCTTTTCATCTTCTCGCGTTAGGACGGCACTTACTGCATTTGGACTGACAGCCAAATATAGCTGCAAGACCTCATGATCGTGAGGTTTCGACAATAAGGAAGGCGACGTCATGTACTCTTTAAGCTTTTGCAATGCTTGCTCGTGATCATCGGTCCAGTCGAAGCCTCTATTTTTCCTGAGGACATTGTAAAACAGATGGAATTTATCTGAGGATCGAGAGATAAACCTGTTCAAATCTGCCACCCGACCAGTAAGCCTTTGGACTTCTTTGAAATTTCTCGGGGATTTGATTTCGATAATGGCTTTGATTTGGTCGGGATTAGCCTCGATTCCTCGACGAGTGACCATGTAGCCCAAGAACTTTCCAGCACTGACACCGAAGGAACACTTTGTCGGGTTGAGCTTCATGCTATACTTCCGAAGGACGTCGAACGATTGCCTTAAGTGCTCGACGTGGTCGACTGCTTGCTTCGACTTGACGAGCATGTCGTCGATATAAACTTCCATGGTGTCTCCAAGGTGATCTTTGAACATTTTATTCACCAGACGCTGGTAGGTAGAACCTGCATTTTTTAGTCCAAAAGGCATAACTTTATAACAGTAAATACCTCGATCTGTCATGAATGCAGTTTTCTCTTGATCCTCGACGTGCATTAGGATCTGATTGTATCCGGAGTAAGCATCCATGAACGTCAATAGTTCATGCCCCGCTGTCGCGTCGACCATGGCATCGATGTGTGGTAATGGAAATGGATCTTTTGGACAAGCTTTGTAGAGATCAGTGAAGTCGATACAGACTCTCCACTTGCCATTTTTCTTCGCCACGACCACGACGTTAGCAAGCCAATCAGGATATTTTACTTCGAGAAATTGTTCCTGTCTTGAGGAGATTGTCGACTTCGTCATTTATCACCTTATTCCTTTCAGGAGCAAATTTCCTTCGCTTTTGCTTGATGGGTTTGAATGACGGATCAACGTTGAGCTTATGGGAGATGACATCAGGATCGATACCGACCATATCTTCATGCGACCAAGAAAAACAATCGGCATGTTCCTGCAAGAAAGATATTAGCTTGTCTTTAATGTTGGGATCGAGGGATGATCCTATAAAGACTTTTTGATCAGGCTTTCTCTGATCTAGGACAATCTCTTCCAAGCGATAGTCATCGACTATCGTAGGGGAATCTTGTGCATCCACGAGCTCTTCGTGCATACGGGCAATGATTTGCTCTGGATTTTCGAAGCCTGCCATTCTCCTGAAAAAGGAAACAGAAGAAACTCCAAGAAACCGTTAGTACGACGCACGTTTGTCGAAGATTTTCTCTAGATGGGGCCCCACGGTGGGCGCCAAACTGTTAATGCCAAAAATCGCACAAAAGTACAACTTGAGGTTGATTGTGGAGCTTAACAACTAAAGAAAGAAATCTCTCGACAAAGCGTGCGACAAAGACAGAAAATGTAAAAGAGACAAAGATTTTGGTGACGCGGGAAAAACCTCAACGAGGAAAAACCCCGCGGACGACTGTGGAAGTCGTCGCTGCACTATGGTCGCCAAACAAGGGCGATGTCCTTATGTTTCGGGTGTCGATCGTACATAGATTACAATACAAATGAAAGAAATATTTCGAAATGTAAAGTAACAAGTGTTTTGAATGTAAAAACATTGTGCGTCGTCTATAAAAATAAAGTGTCGTGTGTGAATGTCGTGCATCGAGAGCGATTCTTCGAGAGAAAGTTCTTTGCGATGAATGTTCTTCTGAGTTCAGATGATTGTGTCTGATGTCCGATGTCCTTTGAAATGATGATTGAGCTTGGTATTTGTAGTCTTAGGGGGCTTTAATTGGCTCATTAAGAGTTTTGATAACTGCCGTAACGATCTTCATAACCGATCTCGTCGGTTATAGCCGTTGTTCATCAATGGCATTGATTCCTGCATTAAACATTGAACAAACGTAACAGTAATATCGCCCGTTAGTTGGTCGAGGTTGCATGGTTCTACGCGACGGTCGTGTGAAATTAGCGACATCGTAGTCGAGTGTCATGAAGTAAACAACTTTCGATCTCAACTCTAGTCAGGGGATAAAATGCTCATGATTTTACCTTACCAAAGAAAAGGGAAGTAAGTGTTCTTCTTACCTTAGTCGTGGTCGAGACTGGTGAAGTTTTGCCCAAACAACGGTCATCATCGTTAATGCTTATGATTGCTTCTGTCGGTTTCATCCGTTAGTCATAAATGACGTTGACCCTGCATTAAATGATGAAAACATAACAAAAAATGTCATATGTTAGTTGGTCAAGGTCGTGTGATTCCACACGACGATCGAGGTCGAGAGGTACTCTTGACTTCGACTGTGGTCAAAGGACAAAATGTTTATGGTTTTGACTTTGTTACAAAAGAAGTGTAATAAATGTTCTTAGTGTCTTGGTCGTGGTCGATACTGGTGAAATTTTGCCCAAACAAAAAGCACCCTTACCTACGACTTCTGAGATACGATAAGGACCTATCCACTTGGTGGAAAGTTTACCTGCATTGAGCTCTTGAGTGCTTTGGAATACTCGTCTGAGGACGTAGTCGCCTTCTTGGAAGACTTTGGCTTTGACGTTCTTGTTGAAATGTCGCTCGACCGCTTGCTTTTGCGACGCCATTCTGATCTGTGCTAATTCTCTAAGTTCTTCAAGGGCGTCGAGGTCATAACTTAAATCGACCAAGTTATGGTCGACGGAAGTATGCCTCGAGGTCGGGAGCCGGACCTCGACCGGCAAAACTGTTTCACAACCATAGACCAAAGAGAAAGGGTTTGTCCTGTGGACGTGCGGGGTGTCGTGCGATTCGCCCACAGGACTGAAGGGAGTTCTTCGACCCACTTTCCTTTAGCAGCTTTTAATCTTTTCTTCATCGAAGCAATAATAGTTTTATTACTCGACTCGGCAAGTCCATTTGCATGAGGATACTTGGGTGTCGAGGTCGTCAGCTTGATATTGCGGTCTTCACAGAACTGTCGAGTTCTGTTGCTTATGAACTGGGATCCATTGTCGCAGACAATTTCGGATGGGATCCCAAACCTGCATATGATGTTAGTCTGGATAAAAGAGACGACTTCCTTGTCCCAGACCTGGGAAAAGGCAGCTGTTTCTACCCACTTAGAAAAATAATCTGTAAGTACGAGAAGAAATACCTTTTGCCCGGGGGCAGGTAGACAAGTCCAAACGGGCGGGCCGGGCTAGCCCGGACCCGGCTTTGGGCGGGCCCGGGCCCAAACACTATTCACAAGCCCGGGCTTTAGGCAGGGTCGGGCCGGGCTTTATGGTTGAGGGTTGGGCCTGATCAGGCTTTTCAAAAGACCGGGCCTAAGGGGTCGGGCCCAAAACCGAGCCTAAATCGGGCTTTGTAAAAAAAATGTTTTTTTTACATTTTTAGTAAATATTATTCGTATCCACTATAAAATACTTAATTGGGTCACTCAAACATACTTAAAAATACGTTCTATTAGAATTTCATATATAAAGAAAAATACGTTCTATTAATTTTATATAAATTATAAAGAAAAATACTTATAAAGAAGAACATTTATTGAATTATAAAGAAAAATACTCTTAATCCTCGTCCTCGTATGGTGGATAGTATGCAAGAGTTCCGGTCGTTTTAAGTCTAGTAAGAGTCGTAGGATCATCGAGTTCATCAACATCGAGTTGTTCTTCAGGATCGATCTCGTCGTCGTCGTAACGTGATACATTACTTTCACAATCGGTACTTGGCGGGGTACTTAGTTGGGCACTTTCGTTTTCTTCAATATTTTCTTCCACTCCATCAAGCTCCGCCTCTAGGGTCGTTCGGTCTTGAATTCTTTCAAGACTATCCAAGTAGTCCTTCAAACAAACGCAAGCTTCTACTGACTCCGGGGTTAATCTTGTCCGACGGGCCAAAATGATCCTGCCACTAAGAGAAAAAGCGGACTCTGAAGCTACGGTACTAGCTTGGACTGTTAGTATATCACGGGCCATTAATGCCAAAACCGGAAATGCTTGTTCTCTTTCTTGCCAAAATGCTAATATGTTTAATTCTTCAAAATTATCAACTTGATTCCAAGAGAAAATAGTATTCATGTAAATTTGTAATTCATTGAGATTACTGTCATATCGGGATTTTTTACTTGATTCATTTTGCACCTCATTCATTAAAGAGGTCATTAAGTCTTTCCGGCTTTGGCGATGACCACTACTAGAAGAACCCGACGCAAATAGTGGTTGTTGGGAGGGTTGTTGGTGTGCGCCCCCATGTCAGACTTTATAAATTTCAAATAATTCTAAAAACATGTTATTAAATAATGTTTTTCTTTTCGTTGAAAAAGTAGAATTTGTGGACGTATCTAAACCAAAAGTTTGACTTATTCCAGTAATTAAAACCTCAACACCAGTAACCTTTAGCCACGGGTTTAATGTTGCGGCACAAAGAAAAGAAAAAGGGATTTTTCTAAAATATTTTAACAATTTTGCTTTCATTGTAACAATCATATTCGACCAATGGTCGTCTCTCTCCTCGTACTCTTTAATTTTGTTTGCTAAAATATATATTTGATTTAAAACTAGAGGGCTTGTTGGATAATAAACATCGGATAATAAGTTGTTGCGTTTTTAAAATCACCCAAAAGATCGTATAATCCCTCAATCACGACCCAATCCCACTCTACAGTAGTATTCCGTGGGTAATGAATATTATAAAATGCATGTATATAAATTCTTTGTGCACGCAAATTTTCGATCATTTGATATGTCGAATTCCATCGAACGGCCAAATCATGAGCCGGTCCCAAAGCTCTAAATCCACATTCCATGCAATATTTTCTAAAAGACGCTTGCATTGATTTACCTTTATTAAAAATTCTCCGTAACATAAGTCTAAATTTGTTTAGTGTGTCACTGCATTATCCTAAACCCATCTTGAACGACTAAATTAATAATGTGGGCAACACAACGTGTATGAAATATTTCACCGTCCAACATAGGGGTTAAAGCACATTTTAATTTATCCACACATGCAGTATTATTACTAGCGTTATCAAATGAAATGCTAACGATTTTATTTGAAATATTATAAAAAACAAGTGCTTTTTTTATAATTGAAAATTGACCGAATGTGGCGAACCAAACGTTTCAAACGCTATTACACGTTTGACCATTTGCCACGACTCCATCCAATGTGCCGTTATACATATATAAGAATGTGGCAATCCGTGTGGTGCGCTCCACACATCACAAGTTAAAGAAATGTTGTTAGGCATTTGTTCAAACATGTTTTTCATTTCATTTTTAGCATTTTTCCACATTTATAATGCATCATGTCTAAGAGTTTGACGGCTTAACGGAGTGTAGCGAGGTTGTAGACATTTTTGGATCATTTTCGTCATATGCGGATTGTGGAAATGTCCGAACGGCAACCCCATTTGAATAACACATTTTGTTGTTAATTCCCGGGCCAACATGTTATCGTACGACCATATTTGACCTTGGTTGTCAAGTATGGGTTGACTTGAATCACCTCCGGACTTGAGTGCCTTGCATGCGGTATCGGTGTGCCTCTTTAAGGTCGAGTTTTTCGAGAGCGCAAGGAGAGCTCCACACCTTTTGCATTGTGCCTTTTTTTCCCGTCGGTGAGAACCACCATATTGAAATCATTCCAAACTTCGGATTTTCGTCCGTGTTCGAGAAGAACTTCTCTAATTTGATCGTTTGATGAACTACCGCCGGCCATTTTGAGTGAAGGATGGAAAATTGAAAGAACGAGAAGTTGTATGAAATGAACACGAGAAAGCGAGAAATCGAGAATTGTAAGCGAGAATTGCGTTTTTTGCGTTTTTGTAAGTTGGTATCAAACTCAATACATCCACTACCTATTTATAGTGTTTTGGAGGCAAAAAAAACCAAAAACGACTACAAACGGCTCTAAAACGGTAAAATAACAGCTAGTTTTTTGAATAGGAACCGGGTCGGGCTTAAACCGGGCTTTGGACCGGGCCCGGGCCGGGCCGAGAAATATCGCGAAATGAGGGCCTGTTAGAGCCCGGGGGGCTTAGACCGGGCTTTGGGCGGGCCGGGTCGGGCCCAGGCTTTGGGAGGGCTGGGCTTCGGGCTCTCGGTGGGCTTTTTCGAGCCTAGGCCAATTTGGCCATCTCTAGGGGCAGGTGGTATCTTGCCGACAATGTCCATCCCCCATCTCATGAAGAGCCATGGGATCAATGTCGAATGTAAAGGTTCAGAAGGCTTGTGGGATGTACCTGAATGTCATTGACAAGGATCACAATTCTGGACATACCTGAAGGCGTCTTGTCGCAGTGTCGGCCAAAAGTAGCCTTGTCGAGAGATACGATTGCCCAAACTGCGACCTCCTGAGTGATTGCCACACTCCCCATCGTGCATTTCTTGAAGGATTCTTTGAATTTGACTTTTGCTGATGACATATCTCAGGTTTAAGCCTGTCGACGATAGTCGATAGTGTCTATCTCCGATCACGACATATTTGGACGCCTTGAACCTGATCTTCCGAGCTTCCATCTTGTCTTCCGGGAGTTGGTCGTGCATAAGGAAATTTCTGATGTCGCACGACCAATCATCCTCTTGGTCTTCGATCTGGATGACGTCATTACTTTCGATGGACGACGTCGCCAGGTGGATCATAGGAATGTTGTCGAATAATGGTTCGCTGAGTGCAGACCCAAGGTTTGCTAAAGCGTCGGCTTGAGTATTCTGATCCCTTGGAATCTGTTCAATGGAAAATGATTTAAACATTTCAGATTTTTCTTTTGCTACCTTTAGGTACGCTGTCATCTTTGAATCTTTGGCCGCGAATTCTCCATTCATTTGGTTCACGACCAGAAGAGAATCGCTTTTGATATGTAGCGCGGTTGCCCCCAAGTCGTGGGCCATATTCATTCCCACGATCAGGGCTTCGTACTCGGCTTCATTGTTTGTGGTCTTGAAGTCGCATTGTACAGAATACACCATCTTGCCCCCCTGTGGCGACTTTAAGACGACGCCTAGTCCTGAACCCCTAATGTTGGATGACCCATCGACATGTAGAGTCCATGGCACGTCGTCGTGAGTCGCCACAGTGAGCACCTCGAGCTCTGCTTCTTTTTCCAGTTCAGGACTGAAATCAGCGATGAAATCTGCCAAAGCCTGCGAATTGATCGTTGTCCTGGGCTTGAAATCGATGTCGTAACTACTGAGATATATGCTCTATTTTGCCAATCGACCTGTCAACTCAGGTTTTCTCAAGACAGACTTAAGAGGAAAGTTAGTCACGACAGTAATAGGATGCGATTCAAAATAGTGTCGCAATTTCTTTGCAGATGTAACTAGCGACAAAAGTAATTTTTCCATAGAGGAATACCTGGTTTCGGCGTCCAAAAGAGATTTACTTACATAGTAGATCGGCAGGGCCGTGCATTGGGGTGTGCGAAGAGGTTCTACCGCACAGGGCCTCTGATCGTCGGGGGCCTCCGAATATTTTTATTTTTTACTTATAATAAAGTTAGTGTATAGTTTATCTAATGCAAATTTTTACAAAACCCATCTTTTGCGGAACGGCAAAAGCTACCATGCAAATGTCTCCTACCTAAGCAACAAGGGATCAAATCCTGCCTGGCCCATTTTAGTTTTTATTTTAAAAAAGCAGCTTTTTATATTATAAATCATTTTTTAAATGAATTAAATATATTACACCTTTTAATAATTTCTTCATTTTTAACTTTTTTTAGGATTGCTTAAATATATAATTGCTTTATTTTTTTTACGTGATGATTTAATTAGTTATATTATTATTTTTAATATGTTTTCTATATAACTTATTCTTCAAAATTCAAATCTAAAGTTTTTAATTTACATTCTTTTTTATTTGTATAATATTTTTAAAGTGTTTTGAGATAATGAACTTATAAAATAATTAATAATATAAAATAATGAAAGAATTGTTAAACTAAAATAGTTATAGAAATTGAATATAACTTTTTTAGAGACTTTAAATTTAGATTGTCGATGGTAGAAAAAAATATATGAAATGGCTAATAGAGATGCTCTGAATAACTTTAGTTGTTTAACGCTATATCTTATACTTTTCTTTCAATATTTAAGAGAATTTAGATTTTTTTAGTATTTGTTGATTTCCTTCGTATGTTTTTTGGCACACTTTTAATATTTAATATATTGATTTTTAATGGCAATACGTTCTTGTTGATATGGGCTTTATAATTACCGAAAATGGTTAATCAATTCTATAGAAATATGATTGTTATTCATATATCCTACTCACTTTCATATCTCCTACCTTCTCATAGACCCTTATCGGATGAGTTGTGAAGTTAAAACACTGACATCAATTATTAATTTTGAATCCACACTAACATAATAACATTAAAAATTAAAATGTAGTGTCAAAACAGAAAAAAAGATGGACATTTTGATCAAATTCAAAAATAAGTTATCGATATATTTATTATAAAACAAAGTCTAAAGTAATATAATAAATAATACGAAAAAATTAAGATTACATTTAGTTTTTCGTACAGGGCCTCCAAAATATCAGGAATGGCCCTGTAGATCGGCAGTTGTTGCTTTTCATCTTCTCGCGTTAGGACGGCACTTACTGCATTAGGACTGACAGCCAAATATAGCTGCAATACCTCATGATCGTGAGGCTTGGATAGCAAAGGCGGTGACGTCATGTAATCCTTTAATTTCTACAGTGCTTGCTCATGATCGTCGGTCCAGTCGAAGACTTTATTTTTTCCTGAGGACATTATAGAATAGATGACATCTATCCGACGATCGAGAAATAAACCTGTTCAGGGATGCCACCCGACCAGTGAGCCTTTGGACCTCTTTAAAATTCCTTGGAGGTTTGATCTCGATAATGGCTTTGATCTGATCGAGATTGGCCTCGATTCTTAGTCGAGTGACCATATAACCCAGGAATTTCCCGGCACTGACACCAAAGAAACACTTCATCGGGTTGAGCATCATACTATACTTTCGGAGGATGTCGAACGACTGCCTCAAATGCTAGACGTGGTCGACTGCTTGCTTCGACTTGACGAGCATATCGTCAATATACACCTCCATCGTGTCGCCAAGATGATCTTTGAACATTTTATTCACCAGACGCTGGTAGGTAGAACCTGCATTTTTTAAACCAAAGGGCATTACCTTATAACAATAAATACCTCGATCTGTCATGAAGGCAGTTTTTTCCTGGTCCTCGATGTGCATCAGGATTTGGTTATATCCATAATAAGCATCCATGAACGTCAATAGTTCATGTCCTGTTGTCGCATCGACCATAGCATCGATATGGGGCAGTGGAAAAGGGTCCTTTGGACAAGCTTTGTTGAGATCTGTGAAATCGATACAGACCCTCCATTTGCCATTCTTCTTTTGCACGACCACGACATTTGCAAGCCAGTCGGGATATTTCACTTCTCGAATTTTTCCTGTCTTGAGGAGATTGTCGACCTCGTCATTAATCACCTTATTCCGTCCAGGAGCAAATTTTCATCGCTTTTGTTTGACAGGCTTAAATGACGGGTTGACATTGAGCTTGTGAGAAATAACGCTGGGGTCTATGTCGACCATGTCTTCATGCGACCAGGCAAAGCAGTCGGCATGTTCCTGCAAAAAAGATATTAGTTTGTCTTTAAGGCAGGGATCAAGAGATGAACCTATAAAGACGATCTGGTCAGGCTTGCTCTGGTCCAGGATGACTTCCTCTAGGCGATAGTCGTCGGCTATCCCAGGAGCATCCTGGACCTGTAATTGCTAGATGGTTTGCTTCAAGGTCGAAGGTTGTCTTGTAACAGTCGCGGGCGACCTTCGACTCACTTTTGATCTCCTGGATTCCCCACGGCGTAAGGAACTTCAGGGTCTGATGATACGTCGAGGGAACGGATTTCATGTCATGGATCCATGGTCGACCTAAGATTATATTATAGGCCGATGAGCAATCGATGACGTTGAACTTTGTCGGCTTGTTGATTCCTCCGGCATAGACAGGCAGGGTGATATCTCCAAAGGTATTCGTCGCGTCTCCATTGAAACCGACCAAGGTAGTCGAGCGTCGGGTGATTTCCGATCGATCGATTCCCATGGCCTTGATGATATCAAGGAAGATGACGTTCGCTGAACTGCCTCCGTCGACTAAGACTCGTCGGGTCAAACAATTACCAATCGTGAGTTGAATGATCAACCCGTCATGATGCTTTCGATACGAGTCGCCGAGGTCGTCTTGGTCGAATGAAATCTTCATGGCTTCTAACTCCAGATCTCCTTTGGGTCTTGATGAACGAGGAACAGGTCGGTCGTCAGGTGCTCGGCTGGCGTGACGTTTGGCTACGGAATATGTCAGACCGCATACGTCAGACCCACCAGTTATGCAGTTGACGACCTTTGTGTGGTCGGGAGTCGGCGGTCGAACGCCGTTAGCTGGAGTAACGACGTTGCCAATGATATCCTTGAGATTGCTCTTCGGGATGTGGTATGCTAGCTCCTTTTTTAGGGCTATGCAGTTGTCCGTCATATGACCGTGGTCGACATAGAAGTCTCACCACTTCGATTTATCTTTCTTATCGTCCTCTCTGTCGGTCTTCTTCGGCCATCGGATGGTCGCCTGGACGGTCTTTAGGGCCTCGACCAAGTCCTTAGTGGTTCTCTTGAATCCGTAATAGGATACCTTGGGATACTGAGGGAACTTGGTCGTGGTCGAAGTCTTTTTTTTCTCGAATCGGACGTTTGAGATTTGTCGTGCAGGCTCTGACTTGGATACCGCCTTCGTCTTGAACTCTGGCTTATTTACACTCAGCGACCTCTTGTCGTCAGAATGCTTTCGACGAAAAGCAGCATCGTCCTCTACCCTCATATAAGCTAGGGTTCTTGTTCGGACGTCTTCGAAGTTTTCCGGAGGATACTTTGTCAAGTCAGTGTATAGACCCGAACTGTCGTCTAGACCGCGTTTATAAGCTTCGATCGCGGTCTTGACGTCGCAGTTACGGACACTGATCATTTCCTCGTTGAATCTATTGAAATAACTCCGGATAGGTTCACCGGCCTTCTACACGACATAATACAAGTCGCTGGCTGCTTTTCCATCTTGCGACTGCTGGCTGTTTGGGCAAAATTTCACCAGTCTCGACCACATCCTTGTGTTTCAAACGTCGAGAGTACAGATGATACAGTACAAATAACAGAAATAAGTTAATTCGTAAAGTAAACAAGTGCGTCGTGTGTAAAAATAAAGCGTCGTGCGTCGTGAGCGATCTTTCGAGAGAGAGTTCTTTGCTTCGAATTCTTTTTTGCTTATGCAGTGAGTGTTCTCGGGAGTACAGATGTGCGCACATGTGGTTTGAGCCTTTGTTATATAGCCTTCGCAGCCTTAAATGATCCCATAATAGCTTGAGTGACGGTCGTAACGGCTGCGGAGAGTTAATGCTCATAATGATCTCCGTCGGTTATAGCCATTGGTCATTAATGGCGTCGATCTTGCATTAAATAGAGAAATCATAACAGTTGTTTCATACATTAGTTTGGTCGAGGTCATAAAGTATCTTACGGCGGTCGTATGAGTTAGACGACATCATGGTCGAGTGTCATAAATAACCCTCGACACGAACTTAGGATTGACTTATAAAGTGTGGGTGATTTTTTCTTAACATTAAATGCGTTGTGTAAGAAATGTTTTTCCCTTTTTCGGCTGTGGTCGAGACTGGTAAATTTTTACCCAAACAACCATTAATGGTTAGTATAATCGTACGATCGTCTTGAGTTCTGGACATCGGTCTTATGGAGCATACGACCATCGCCGAAATACACGACCATGTATATGACTGTAAATGTCTTGTAAGACCTTATCTTAATACAAGAATGGTCTTATGAAAATGTCGTATGATCAAGATGTCAGGACGATACTGTCGCAGGACCATGATGTCAGGACGATGTTGTCGCAAGATGAAAATAAGGTTTTCCTGCGAAATAAATCCAGTAATAGTTTTGCTTGTAGAGAACTAATTGTAGAGCATTTGTGAGCCAAAAAATAATAATAATGTTTGTAACGATCGCATCTTAATTATAGAATTAAATGTTGGTCGTCGGTTACGTTTGATGTATTAATGAGATGAATCTTGGTCATAATTCTTCCGTTATAAATGGGACCGGCAATAAATGCGTAACGGTTGTCAATTAATGAGGATTTAAGTAAGACAATTACCTTCTTGAGTTGCCTTTGGTTAACCATGACCAAGTGTCAGGTCTTGGGACAAGAGACATGACAGATGCGACATGTTTACTGGTGACAGTTAACATGCGATAGAAGACCGATGACAGGAGACTGTCGACACAAGACCGACGACTCGTAACT
This sequence comes from Saussurea involucrata, assembly GCA_033807775.1. Classification (NCBI taxonomy): domain Eukaryota; kingdom Viridiplantae; phylum Streptophyta; class Magnoliopsida; order Asterales; family Asteraceae; genus Saussurea; species Saussurea involucrata. The sequence goes on along the minus strand of CM066319.1, from coordinate 141,112,500 downwards.
GGCGACATAAGACCAATGACGTAAGACTTAGTGGTGTAAGACTAGTGATGTAAGACATAAGACTAGTGATACAAGACTAGTGACATAAGATGTCTTTCAATAACCAACTATCGTGGCTATTAACGTATGTCGGGGATATGACAATAATGGGTATTATCTTTGTCGGTCGGGGGTATGACTGTCGTAGATATCATTGGTCATTATGATAATTAATGTCCATGGGTCATGTCAAGGGAATTTTCCAAGTCGGTCGAGGGTGTGATTTTTTACCCAAACAGTACTCAAGGCTCATCCATAGCTAAAACCCTCAAAAAACGACATATGATGCAGATCCCGTCCCCCGCTCGCGACATTGTTCTGACGACTATGCCATGGGCATTGTCGTCGGGCATAGTCGCTGCCACCATGCCACTTCTGCCTAATTTGGTTATTCCCCCTCGACATTGACCACCGTGACTATGCCCTGGCAAGTCATCGGGCATAGTCACCGACTTACCCACGACTGCTGTCTGAAGCTTGTTTTCGAGAAAGATGATAACCCTTTTCAACCACGTGAGTCGTTCTCGATCGAAATATGATTATGCACCCTCAAAGCTCCATGCATGGCCAACTTGCTAACCGAAAGTACGTATGCATGCAATCCATAAGGTTTTGTTTACGAAAGCGAGTTGCGGTGTAATATAGCGAAATTAAAGTCGTGGAGTTTCACAAAATAGGGATGGGAAGATTTCTTTACTTACATGGAAATTTGGGGGTGTTACAATCCTCCCCAACTTGAAAAATGATTTCGTCCGCGAAATCTCCAACTATACAATTAAGTGAGGGTATCGACTCTTCATGTCCTCCTCTGTTTCCCAAGTCACGTTGGCACCCCGATGGTTTTTCCATCGCACTTTGACCATAACAACTTCCTTGTGTCGGAGTCTCTTCGTCTCCCTTTCCAATATGGCTTCGGGTTCTTCTATGCAATGATTGTCGTCCACTTGGATCTCTGACAGCGGTATGACATTTTACTCTTCCGCTAAGCACTTCCGTAGGTAACATACATGAAATGTAGGGTGGATTCCATTCATTTTCGGAGGTAAATCCAATTTGTAGGCTTGCAGCCCAACTCGTTCCAAAATAGTGAATGGTCCTAGGAAACGGGGACTCAACTTTCCACGCTTTACAAAATGTATTAATCCCTTCCAAGGGATACCTTTAACATCACACGCTCCCCAACTTGGAATTCTATCTGTCTCCTTTTCTTGTCGGCGTAACTCTTTAGATGGTCTTGAGCCGCCTTTAAGCGCTCGCGAATCTCCTTAACCTTGTCTGCCGTTTGTTGAACAATTTTCGGACCCGCAAACCGTTTTTCCCCCACTTCTAACCAACATACCGGAGTCCTACACTTCCGACCATACAAGGCCTCAAATGGCGCTCTCCCGATGCTCGAGTGGTAGCTGTTGTTGTAAGCAAACTCTACTAAAGGCAAGTGTGTATCCCAATTTCCCCCGAAATCAATCACACACGATCTTAGCATGTCTTCCAAAGTTTGAATCGTTCTTTCACTTTGCCCATTCGTTTGTGGATGGTATGCCATGCTCAGATTTACTCTCGTACCCAGCTCTTCCTGCAGAGTCTGCCAAAATCTAGAAGTAAATCGTCTATCACGTTCGAAAACTTTAGACACGGGTATACCGTGTCTCGACACCACTTCGTCAATGTACAATTTCGCCAACTTGTCTATTGGTGAAGCTTCCCTCATTGTCAGGAAACGAGCACTCTTGGTTAGGCGATCCACTATCACCCAAATGGTGTCGTTGCTTCTTGACGTCTTTGGTAACTTGGTCACGAAATCCATGGTAATCTTCTTTCCCTATTTCATTTGGGAACTTCCAAAGATTGTAGACTCCCATACGATAGCTGATGCTTGGCCTTTACTAGCGAACAAGTTACACATCTTTCTACATAATGAGCCACGTCTAACTTCATAACCAACCACCAATAGTGTAACTTTAAGTCCCTATACATTTTAGTGTTTCTCGGATGTATGAAGTACTTGGATTTATGGGCCTCATCCATAAGTAGCTCCCGATTTCCTCCAATCTTGGGTACCCATACACGCCCATTGCATAATTTGATTCCACGATCATCTTCTGTTAAGAGTAGTCTTTGCTTCACCATCCCTTCTTCTTTGAGATTTCCCTCTGACAAGGCCCCAGCTTGCGCCGTCTTAATTCTCTCCACGAGGCTTGACACTAACTCAATCCTTGAGAGACTCGCTCGTAGACTCCCACTATACTCTTTTCGACTTAAGGCGTCGGCAACTACATTGGATTTACCCGGGTGGTAGAGTAATTCACAATCATGGTCCTTTAGTAGTTCCAACCACCTTCGCTATCTCATGTTCAACTTCTTTTGATCGAACACTGTTTGGGTAAAATTTCACCAGCCTCGACCACGACCAGAAAAGGGAAAGCATTTATTACACTCTTTCAAGATGAAGATAAGATCATAAACATTTTACCATCTGGCCAAAGTTTAAATCAAAAGTGACTCACGACACTCGACCGTCGTAAGGAGCCTTACGACCTCGACCGACTAACATACGATATTACTGTTATGTTTTCACTGTTTAATGCAGGATCAACACCATTAATGACCAACGGCTATAACCGACGAAGATTATTATGAGCATTAAACCCAGCAGCCGTTACGACCGTTACCTGAAGTTTCTATGGAATCATTAAAGCATTCGAAGACTATAAATACAAAGGTTCCATCATCATTTCGCGCACCACTGAATCCCTGAATCAACTAGAACATACGCAAACACTTTTGAAGCAAGAATTCTTTCTAGCATACGACGCACGACACTTAGTTTTCTACGCACGACATACTTACATTTACGTTTGATACACTTGTTTATTTTACATTTAAAGTCTTTCTTTCACTTGTATTATAACCATTGTACTCTCGACATCCGTAACATAAGGACATCGCCCCTGTTTGGCGACCATAGTGCAGCGACGACATCCACAGTCGTCCACGGGTTTTTTCCTCGTTGAGGTTTTTCCCGCGTCATCAAATTCATTGCGTCTCATTTACTTTTTTGTCTTCGTCGTACTGTTTGTCGAACGATTTCCATTCTTTAGTTGTTAAGCTCCACAATCAACCTTAAGTTATCCTTCTGGACGATTTTTGGCATTAACAAACACATACTTTAAACTCTTATGGTCCATATACAACGTACATTTCGTGTCGTAAAGGTAATGTCGCCACAACTTCAAGGCGAACACTGCCGCCGGAAGCTCCAAATCGTGAGTGGGGTAATTCTTTTCGTGCTCTTTGAGTTGTCTTGACGCATAGGCGATCACCTTCCCCCTTTGCATCAAAACACATCCCAAACCCATCTTGGATGCATCACTATATACTACGAAGTCCTCCGATTCCTCGTGTAAGGATAGGATCGGAGCTTCACATAACTTCTTTTGAAGCGTCCAAAATGCCTTCTCTTGAGCTTCCGTCCAAACAAACTTTACGTTCTTCCGCGTCAAGATCGTCAAGGAAGAAGCAATCTTGGAAAAATCCGGAATAAACCTTCGATAGTATCCCGCTAATCCCAAGAAGCTTCGAATTTCCGACGGACTCTTGGAAGGTTCCCAATTCGTCATTTCTTCAACTTTGGAAGGATCTACCTTCACACCATCTCGTGTGACCACATGACCCAAGAATTGAACTTCTTCTAACCAAAAGTCACACTTGGAGAATTTTGCGTACAACTTCTCTTTTCTTAGGACCTCCAACACCTCTCGAAGATGTTGCTCGTGATTCGCTTCGTCTTTAGAGTACACTAAGATGTCGTCTATAAACACAATCACTGACTTATCAAGGAATGGTCGACACACCAGGTTCATCAAATCCATAAACACCGTCGGCGCATTAGTCAATCCGAAAGGCATCACAAAAAACTCATAATGACCGTATCGCGTTTTAGAAGCCGTCTTTGGAATGTCCTCTTCCCTTACCTTCACTTGGTGGTAACCCGGTCGTGAGTCGATCTCTGAGAAGCACCCCGTTCCTTGAAGTTGGTCGAATAAATCGTCAATCCTAGGGAGTGGGTATTTATTCTTCACGGTCACCTTATTCAACTCCCTATAATCGATGCACATCTTCATCGTGTCGTCTTTCTTCTTCACGAATAAGACCAGTACTCCCCAAGGAGACGAGCTCGGTATCACAAATCCTTTCTCTAAAAGTTCTTGAAGTTGCGCCATCATTTCTTGCATCTCGGATGGAGCCAACCGGTAAGGAGCTCTTGCTATCGGAGCCGCTCCCGGGACCAAATCTATCTTGAACTCCACTTGACGGTCCGGTGGCAAACCCGGAAAGTCTTCCGGAAATACGTCGGGAAACTCACATACTACCTTCACGTCTTCGAGTTTTTTTCTTTTCTAACTTGGCATCGATCACGCAAGCCAAGAAGGACGAACACCATTTCACCAAACATTTACGTGCCTTCAAGATGGAGATAGTTGCCACATCTTCCTTTCTCCGTTCACCATAAACGGTCACAAAGCTTCCGTCCGAAAAGGGAATGCGTATTAACTTCTTTGCGCAAAAGATTTTGGTTTGGTTCATGGCTAGCCAATCCATTCCAACCACTACGTCAAATCCTCCGATTACCATAGGTATCAAGTCGAATGGGAATTTCTTCCCTTCAATCTCCAACTTACAACCCTTTAATACCTCACGAACTATCACTTGACCATCGTCCGCTAGTTCTACCATTACAGCATCTTCTAGGCTACTAGTAGGCATAGACAACTTTTGGCGAAAAGAATTTGACAGATAGGAAAAACTTGCACTCGAATCAAATAACACACGTGTAGGTACGGAGTTTAGAAGAAACGTACCCGACACTACGTCTGTCGAAGCCTTCGCTTCCTCGGTAGTCATTTGAAAGGCCCTTCCCGTTGCTCTTGGAGGGTCCACCTTCTTCCCCCCACCCCGACTTCAACTTCGGGCATTCGCTCCTAAAGTGGCCCGACTCCTTGCATTCGTAACATATTTGCCTTTTAACCGGGAAGTCCTTGAAAATGTGGCCAGTTTTTCCACACTTATATCAACTTCCGGGCATAGGGGTGCATGGGCCAAAGTGTTTGCTTCGGCACTTAGGGCACCACTTGGCCTCGCGTCTTGAGTCGGTCTCTCGATGATTGGCATCAAACGGCCTTGATCTCTTGGAGGGCACGGAGCTTCCCTCCCACTTTCTCTTCTCAGGCATCCCCACATTTTCTTCCTTGCCTCGGTTGTAGGCATCCTCCACTAACTGAGCTTTCTCTATCGCCTCACGAAGAGTAGAGGCTTTCGACACTCGGACCATGGTCATCATATCCGACGGAAGGCCCTTGATGTAAGCCTTGATATTCTCCTTTTCAGTAGGGACCAGATGCCCCACCAACTAGTTCTCCACTTTTCACAGTGTCACTAGAACTATTCCCCAACCGAACCTGTTGCACATGCCGACAAATAAAAAGGTTAGGCTAACGCCTAGTGAGTTTAAGAGTTTTCATCACGATTAAAACAGTTCGTTAACCAAAAAAATGCACTCAAAATAATGATTTTCCAAAAAGGATTATAATTAAATATGTGAACAACTCATTTTCCTAACGCACACAAAACCCGTGCCAAAAACTCCAAAATGAAACATTCCTCAATAATGGGTTTAAATCCAATACACACTTGAGCGTGAATAAATATTAAGTTTCCAAATAAAGTAGACACGAGTAAAATTCTACCATTTGAAATGCCCACAAGGAGTAGAAATAGTCCAACACCCATGAGAACGTGGAAGACAATCCAAATACATGTGATACGTTCCCGAAAGCATGTGACTGACACGACAACCCACGCAAAGAGTAATTATAAATAAAGCCCAAATACTCAATCTTGGGAGTAGCCATTCAAGCAAACCTTAATATACGTGAAGGGGCTCCAATATTAAAGTCAATACTTGTAGTTACTCACACAAGGCTTACGGCAATTAAACATGCATATCACAAGACTCGATATAATATTGACAACAACGGGGGAGACTCGTATCCATTGAGGGTGGAGGAAACACATAAGTATACCACCCGTACAACGTTAATCGTATAACACCTCGCGACTAGACGTCCAAGGGTTCCTACGACTTCTTATCAAGTTTCACCTCAACAGACGGTTGACCTTAGTGTCTATTCTCATGAATTCCACCACAAGGCCCGACACGCTTAGGATTACCTATCCCCCTCAAAGCGGCGAAGGTCCTAGTGCCTACCTCCAAGGTAGCACCTCCGGACTCAACCCTTCTAGTGCCTACTTGAAAAGTTTAAGATCATAAACATGGGTCCCGGAGTCCAGCCCCACAATACTCATGCAACCTCATAAACAAGACCGACTCATACTTTATGCATCCAATGTAAATATAGTCAAACAATTTACATGACCCACAAAAGAATGTCCAGCATCTTTAACACATGTAATTGAATAATAGATATGACTCAAATGCATATAATCTCAAAACTCAACATAGAGTAATTCACCTTGGACCAAAGTCCCCAAGACTCACTCAAAGTCAAATACGAGCCAAGGGCTCCACAATACAACTGACCAACAACAAAGGTCACTAACACAATAAAATGCATTTAAGTGTCATATATGCAAACACATACCTCCAAGATATGATAAAATCCAAAATCCTATCATTTAATTGATTAAATTTCCACACAATTCACAACCATATATATATATATATATATCCCAATGACCTATAATAACAATCATGCATGTTTCCAACAACATTAAGGTGCATTTTTACTAAAGGCCCCCATTTGTACCCAAAAACCCTTTAAACACTTGTTCTTGAGATACATTTATCCACTTACTCAAAAGTCCCAATGTGGGTGTTTTAATGTTTTCAAGATTAAACACTTCAAATAGTCAAAACCCAATAAATGACTCAACAATAGATAATTTTCATGTAAAACACACAAACACTTGAAAATGGACATTTTGGCATGTACAACGTTTTCACAAAACAACTTGAACTCACCTTGCTAGATTTAGGCTAAATCTAGATTTTCCCCAAACGTAAGTTCCATTGAAGAAACATGAATCTTCAAGCCAGATCTTCCAAAAACCTAGATCCACAAGTTTCCAAACATAAATGTTCATATCCAACCACTTAGAATCGTTCCCCAAACATCTTATATCAAAATCTTCATATTGACCAAAAGCCCCAATTTGACCTAACTTTTCTCAAAGTCATCCAAACCGAAATTTGAGAAATATAACTACTAGGAAGTCATCAATGGAGCATTTATAACTCATATGAAAGTTTATAAGCTAGGAGGATGAACTCACCACTTAGGTTTTGATGAAAACCTAGAAAACCCCTAAATTTCTTGAAGATGGAGGTGATGATGATGAGCTCTTGATCCTTGCTTCCACTTCACCACCAAATACTCTTGGATCTCCCCAAAACTAACAATCTATCCTTGAAAAGCTCTAAAAACGAAACCATGGCAACTTGAATCAACAAAATCAGAGTAATGAGAGAGATATGAAGAAATGAAGTTTGGGGCTGAAAATCGTGTTTTTATGCAGATCAGGCGCTCCGTGCGGTTCTCCGCGCGGGTACATCAACGCCAAAACCCGTGCTGGACTCTGGTCACCGGGTTTCTTCCTAAACACTGTTTTGGCCATAACTTTTTCGTTTTAGATCCGTTTTCGCTCCGGAAAGGCCCCTTGGATTTGTATTTGAATTCTCCAATCAACAAGACCATAAATCTATGATTTAATACAAAATCCTATTTTTCATATTTATCTTAAAAGATCGATACTTTCAAAGATCGGGGTGTTACACCGTTTCAGCCTACTTTATTGACCTCTTCTATACAAGTATCTAGAAAGAATTTGCTAATTCATTTCTCCATCTTATATGTACATTCTCGTCCATTACTAAGCACACACGAAAGAATCACATATTGGTATAACTTTCACAGTTTCATGGATATAAATACTCATATAAAAAATGTTTAACCAAATGTAAAGCCCGTGTCCCGGTATGGTTTTTAGATTTTCCTAATGTATTTATTTTATGGTCGTTTAAAGCGAGTCTTGTTAACGGAGGTTGTCAAAGGGAACCTTGAATGTTATGTGTGGCAAACCTTACTCCCTTTTTGCAATATTATAGAAATTCAGGGACCAAAAGTGCCAAAGTGTTGAGCCTAGGGGCCAAATGTGGACAAGGGGTTTGTTGTGGTTTGAACGGCCAAGGAAAGGGGGACCGACCCCCCCCCCCCTTCCTCTTCTCGTCGGTTTCCACACGGCACCAACAAACAATCCCTTTGGTTTGTGGTTTGTTCTTTTTTTTCTTCATTTGTTCTTTTGGCCGGAGTAGGAAGGAGAGAGAGAAATCGCGAGATAGAGAGGAACCGAGCAAAGAGAGAGAGAGTGGTTCCCCGGAGAGCTTTCCAGTCGCCGGAGGTCGCCGCCACTACCACCATTCGTCGGAGAAGTCGAGGGAGGAGGAGCAACCATCGAAAGGTAAGTCGTTCCCTCGTTCCGTCTTGTTTTCTTCTTGTTTGTTTTTCCGGCGAGGCAACCACCGCCGCCCGCCGCCGCTACGGCGGCTGTGGGTGGACGGCGATGGCTGTGTGCGTGTGTATGTGTCGGTATTGATTGGCGATCGAGAGTAAAGAGGGAGGTGGTGCGAGAGGGGGTGGTATGCGCGTGTGGGTAACCGTCGCCGGAGAACCGCTGCCGCCGCCGTGCCCCACTGCCGGAGGTGGCAGTGGGCGGGGCTAAACCCTAAGTCCTCCACGGCGGAACCCTAACGCCACCGGAGTTGCAACCCTAAACCGCCGAGCCTATTGTAAAAACCGCTTTATCATTTTATGTGAAAATTTCTGGAATCTGCCTTGATCTTGTGTAGACCATAACTTTCTGCTCGTAGCTCGGATTGAAATGAAATCGGTGGCCGAAGTTCACTAATCGAGTCAGAAAAGTTTTTCGTGTTTTGCCAGAAGTCTGTTTAGGCCTGTAGCTGGGCCGTATGGGGCTGTTTATACAGCCTGGTCCGAAAAACTTCCAGCTTTCTGTCCCTGTTTTGTTTTATGCATAACTTTTGCTTGGAATGTCGGTTTGGGATGGGACTGGTGCCAAATGTTTCGTTTCGGAGTCTATTAAGTTTCCTCTGTTTTGCGGAAAGACCAATTCGGACCATAGCTAGGGCGAAGTTGCCATGTTGTACTGAAAGGTCCGGGTGTTCGCTGTTCTGCGAATCATTTTTGTAAAATCTATAGTAAATTATAGAAAAGTCGTTAGGGCGCGTGCGATACGTCCCTGAAATCGTAAGACTTAGAACTTCGTAATTATGGATTTTAATTTCTGTATTTATCAGTTTTAAGGGGGTAAAACAGGTCCCGAACAGACCCGTAACTTTTAATAAAAAGCTGGAATATTTAGTCTTTTGGAAGCTAGTAAACGTGTTATGGGTCGGGACTTTCCTTTGACTTTTTATACGTATTTAGGTGGAAGAAAGTGAAAAAGATTGCCGTGTTGGTGTTGCGCTTCGTGAGCACATTGCTTAGCCTTGAGGTGAGTTCTCTCACCGCGTAGTTAGGAATTTCATGTATGTCGTTCTTTTGTGTTACGTGTTACTACGTGTATTTATGTGCTTACATGAACTAGTTGGGATGTGATAACTGGTTGTGGTTTGTTAAATTCGTATGTGGAATATTTATGCATGTGTACACCTCGGTGGGACTGAGGGGCTCAGTGGGACCGAGGGCTTGGTGGGACTAAGCTAGTACAGCAAACTTTACTCGGTGGGACCGAGGGCTCGGTGGGACTGAGCTTGTATTAATGTATTTTGTGTACTCGGTGGGACCGAGGTTCGTACTTATATAATAATCATTATGTGGTTTGATATTCGTGGTGATGGTGATGTTGCCTACTTGCGAGTAGGGGTGATATGCGTGGGATTGCTACCTACGTGTGTGGTTGGATTCACTAAGCGTTTAGCTTACCCTTTCCCAATGTGTTGTTATTTCAGGTGCGGGCGGCAGTCGGGCGTGACCGTACACACATCAAGCGCGGAGTATCAAAGATTGTTAAACTTTCACTTTCGAACCTTTTTGAATTTAATTATGTAATTTTCCGCTGCATAAACTTTGTTGACGGTTTGAGTCAACGACGTTAATTTCAGTTAAGACGTGAATTACTAAATTATGGTTGTTTTATAATGAAACGTATGTTTTAAAAAATTTAAATTTCCTTGTAATTTTTGGGACGTTACAACTTGGTATCAGAGCACGGCTTGAGTGAATCAAGCACATCTCGGTGTGTTTGGTCTCAAGTTGCGGCTAAGAGATCTTTAAATTCTTTTATCAAAATTTTTGTTTTTTTAAATGAAAAGAGGAAACCCGTTTGGAAACGGTGATCGTGGGCGCAGTGTGTACAGTCAGCCGACGCCAACTGGGAAGGTAAGCAACTTAGTGTATCTATCGCTTTTCAGGAATAGTGTATGCATGCTAGATTGCTTATGTGAACTGTATGGTACCGTATGCTGGTTTTATCGCTTATAGGAACTCATGCTAGCTTTGATAGGTTGTTAAGCGAATGCACTCTAGGTGGTATGCAGTAGGAACTGAATAGCCTTAGAATATTAGATTTAGTTCTATTGCGCAGCTCTTGTTTGAGTCCAACCGTTCTAGGATAGAATCTCTTATTTGAACGTCTATCTGGTTTTACACTGTATACGACCGTGCATTCACGAGGCGACTCGTCAGGGTTAGTGGGGTTTCCGTGTTAGCAAGGGATAGTGGGTGATATGACCTTTCTAGGGAGTTAGGAAAGGTGTTTGTATGGGCTGGATTGGCTATATGTGTTTATTTGTGGTAATCAACTACTTGAATGTCCCAGGACAGGACTCGAAACGAGTAAGGATAGGTGTGAAGGGTAGTAGTAGAGCTCCTACTATCTGAAGCACAGGATCCATGCTCGAGTCGGGGAGAGTCACGAGGAAGCCAAGGAGTGGAGTATGAGTGTGGTAGGGTGAGTTTTATGTGCTTAAATATCTCTGAAATTTCTCTTTCTAGAATGGTCAATACTAGAAGGAACAACGCGGCGGAGTCGCGAGCCGAGACGGGGATTACTGAGGAGCGTATTAGGGAACTGATTGCTACTGAGGTTTCCCACGCGATCGGGGAGGCGATCCCCGAGATCATCACCGCTATTCGAGAGGAGGTGGTGATCCTACTGGAGGAGCGTATTGCAGCTATTCCACTGCCGGCGGAGGGTCATCTCCGTAACCGAGAGTTCCAGTACCGGGATCTCTCCGCCTGTTCCCCGCCAGAGTTTAAGGGAGACCCGGATCCGATTACCAGCATGCGATGGGTATCTGACATGGAGTTCGCATTTTTGACCAGTGGTTGCCCGGACAACCTAAAGGTCCGTTTTGCAGTAAATCTACTCCGTGACGGCGCGAAGGATTGGTGCGCCACGGCATTGACGCCTGCCGAGCGCACTACTTTGACTTGGGACGAGTTTGTCACTCGTTTCCGTGCAGAGTATGTACCGCCAGTAGAGATGGAGCGAATCGCTAAAGAATTCCTAGAGCTCACCCAGACAACAGAGACGGTAAAAGAGATGAACAGGAAATTTACCGAGATGGCATTATTCTGTCCTCAGTATGCCGCCTCGGAAGAGATGAAGATGTCAAGGTATAAAGATATGCTACGCACGGAGATCCGAGAATTTGTTAGCACGGCACAGTACACTTCATTATCCGCCATGATGGACGCCGCTCGAAGGAGGGAGCTTGAGCTGGAGACCCAAGCTAAGAAGCGGAAGGCGGCACAGCCAGTGACGCCCATCTCGGCAGTGCCGAAGCGTTCGAGGTTCACAGGTACGCGCACGGGTTCTAGCAGTGGCGGGTTTAAGCCCCGTGATACCGGAGCAAGGAGAATAGAGGGGTGTTTTAAGTGTGGCCAACCCGGTCACCTTAGCCGGGATTGTAAGACGCCGTTAATGGTCTGTTTCAATTGTAACCAGACGGGCCACGTAAGGGCCAACTGTCCTAGAGCAGGGGTAGCTGCTGGGGGTGGAGCTCAGAGGGTGCCTGGGAATGCCCCGTTGCGCATTACTGATGGTCGAGCTGGTCAGCCAGGGACGGGAGCGGCCCGAGGTAGAGTTCACCAGTTGACGGTGGATGAGGCACAGGCGACGCCTAAAGTGGTCACAGGTATATCCCTTACTTCTTTCCTTTTGTCTTTCCTTTCCATGTCATGTAATTATTTGTGGTCGAACTATATGTTAGGTACATTCCTAGTTAACTCGGTGCCTGCAGTTGTGATGTTTGATAGCGGAGCTACTCACTCTTTTGTGTCTCGCACTTTTAGCGAGGGTTTAGGCCGAGTTGTAGGACGTTTGAGTTATCCTCTGGTTGTTGAGGTGGCCGATGATAGGACCTTGACGGTCACAGACGTGTTTCGCGGATGCACCTTAGAGATCTCAGGGGTGAGGCTTCCCATTGACCTGATCCCGATTGCTATGCGGGAGCTTTGTGTGATTGTGGGCATGGATTGGATGGATAAGTTCGACGCGGAGATCGTTTGCCGTCACAAGCAAGTGCGAGTTCGAACCCCAAGCGGGGGAGAACTGTTAGTGCAGGGAGATTCGTCTAGACGGTCTACGGCCATATGTTCGGCTGCGAGAGCTCGGAGGTACCTTCAGCATAGTGGGCAAGGATTTTTAGCATACGTGTTAGACACGAGGGTTGGGGAAGCGAAGATGTCTGCGGAAGACGTACCTGTGGTACGGGAGTTCACCGACGTGTTTCCCGAGGAGTAGCCGGGGATACCTCCCGAACGACAGGTAGAGTTTCGGATCGATCTGATCCCGGGTGCGGCTCCGGTGGCCAAGGCACCCTACCGCCTGGCTCCACCGGAAATGAAGGAGCTGTACGCCCAGCTGCAAGAACTACTCGAAAAGGAGTTCATTAGACCGAGCTGTTCGCCGTGGGGAGCACCTATCTTATTCGTGAAGAAGAAGGATGGATCACAACGGATGTGCATAGACTATCGAGAGCTGAATAAGCTTACGGTAAAGAATCGTTATCCTTTGCCAAGGATTGACGATTTGTTCGACCAGCTTCAGGGGGCCTCATGGTTCTCCAAGATTGATCTACGGTCGGGGTACCACCAGATGCGGGTCAGGAGTGAGGACACAGAAAAGACGGCTTTCCGTACGCGATACGGTCATTACGAGTTTGTGGTGATGCCTTTTGGACTCACCAATGCACCTGCAGCGTTCATGGACCTCATGAACCGAGTGTGTAGTCCGATGTTAGACCGTTCGGTGATTGTGTTCATCGATGACATTCTGGTGTATTCGAAGACCAAGGAGGAGCACGAGATGCATCTTCGAGAAGTGTTGGAAGTATTGAGGCGAGAGAAGCTATACGCTAAGTTTTCCAAGTGCGAATTCTGGTTACGAGAGGTCCAGTTCCTAGGACATGTCGTGAATCAGGATGGTATTATGGTTGACCCAGCTAAGATTGCAGCTGTGATGCGGTGGGAGGTGCCGAAGACTCCTACTGAGGTGCGAAGCTTTCTGGGATTAGCGGGGTATTATCGAAGGTTTATTCAGGATTTCTCTAAGATCGCGTTACCCATGACGCGATTGACAAAGAAATCTGCGGCGTTCAGTTGGGGTGAGGAACAACAGAAGGCGTTCGAGGAGCTACGCAGGCGGTTGTGTGAGGCTCCTGTGTTAACCTTACCCGAGGGCATGGAGGATTTGGTAGTATATTGTGACGCCTCACATCAGGGTTTGGGTGCCGTGCTTATGCAGCGCGGCAAGGTCATAGCCTATGCTTCTAGACAGCTGAAGCCTCACGAAGCAAATTACCCGACTCATGACCTGGAGTTGGGAGCGGTAGTGTTTGCCCTTAAAATTTGGAGGCACTATCTCTATGGTGTCAAGTGTACGATCTACACTGATCATAAGAGCCTCAAGTACTTGATGGATCAGCAGAACCTTAATATGCGTCAGCGAAGGTGGCTCGATGTGGTTAAGGATTATGACTGCGAGATACTTTACCACCCGGGTAAGGCGAATGTGGTTGCGGACGCACTCAGCCGACATCCGGTCGGTGAGCCACTGAGGGGTTATTGCCAGCGATTGACAGTGGTTACACCTGTCCTGGAGTCGATAGGAAGCGCTCAAGAGGTGGTTGTCTTGGAGGAAAATGCAAAGCGGGAAAGAGTGTCGGGGGAAATCTCGAATTTTGTTTGTGATAGTCGGGGGTTGTTAACTCGACATGGTAGGGTTTGGGTTCCATTCATCGGTGGGAACCGGCAGGTACTAATGGATGAGGCGCATTAGTCCAAGTTCTCGATTCATCCGGGGGCTACAAAGATGTACAGGGACTTGCGCGAAGGTTACTGGTGGCCCGGCATGAAGCGGGATGTGGCTAGATGTGTTGAGGTATGTATGACCTGTCGGAAGGTCAAAGCGGAACATCAACGACCTCATGGGAAATTGCAACCTTTGGAGGTCCCGGTTTGGAAATGGGAAGAGATTACCATGGACTTCATAACGAAACTCCCGAGGACTCCCCGTGGGAACGATGCCATTTGGGTGATCGTTGACCGTCTGACCAAGAGTGCACACTTCTTGGCCATCAGGGAGAGCTCCTCGGCGGAGAAGCTTGCGGAGGTGTTTGTGCGTGAGATCGTGGCCAGGCACGGGGTGCCAGTTTCGATTGTCTCCGACAGGGATACTCGTTTTACCTCTCGGTTTTGGGAGAAGTTCCAGTCGGAGATGGGTACACGGTTACACTTTAGCACGGCCTTTCATCCACAGACGGACGAACAGAGCGAGCGAACCATTCAGACCCTCGAGGATATGCTTCGAGCTTGTGTCATCGATTTTGGAGGTAGTTGGGATCAGTACCTACCCTTGGCGGAATTTTCCTACAACAACAGCTACCACTCTAGTATTGGCATGTCGCCATACGAGTTGTTGTACGGTAGGAAATGCAGGGCGCCCGTTTGTTGGGGCGAGGTTGGGCATCGGGTATTAGGGAGTACTGACATCGTGTTGAAGACGACCGAGACAATTCAGATGGTGCGGGATCGTTTGGTTACTGCACAGAGTCGGCAGAAGAGCTACGCCGACAAAAGGCGATCCGACTTGGAGTTTCAGGTGGGTGATTATGTATTGTTGAAGGTTTCACCCTGGAAAGGGGTGATCCGGTTTCGTAAGCGGGGGAAGCTAGGGCCTCGTTATATTGGGCCTTACCGGATCATCGCCCGCGTGGGGAAAGTGGCTTACCGGTTGGAGCTACCGGAGGAACTGAACCTGATTCACAACACCTTCCACGTTTCGCAATTGCGGAAGTGTGTGATGGATGAGTCTGCAGTAGTACCGCTCGAAGATATTCAGATCGACGAGCGGCTTAATTACGTGGAAAAGCCAGTTGCTATTCTTGATAGGAGGACGAGAACCTCGCGGAACAAGGTTGTTGGTTTGGTGAAGGTTCAATGGAGACACCGAAAGGGTTCCGAGTGGACTTGGGAACCTGAAGCGGAGATGCGAGAGAATTATCCGGAGCTGTTTGCGGGTGTAGACGTCGGGGACGAAGTCTAATTCAAGCGGGGGAGAGTTGTAAAGCCCGTGTCCCGGTATGGTTTTTAAAATTCCTAATGTATTTATTTTATGGTCGTTTAAAGCGAGTCTTGTTAACGGAGGTTGTCAAAGGGAACCTTGAATGTTATGTGTGGCAAACCTTACTCCCTTTTTGCAATATTATAGAAATTCATGGACCAAAAGTGCCAAAGTGTTGAGCCTAGGGGCCAAATGTGGACAAGGGGTTTGTTGTGGTTTGAACGGCCAAGGAAAGGGGGACCGACCCCCCCCCCCCTTCCTCTTCTCGTCGGTTTCCACACGGCACAAACAAACAGTCCCTTTGGTTTGTGGTTTGTTCTTTTTTTTCTTCATTTGTTCTTTTGGCCGGAGTAGGAAGGAGAGAGAGAAATCGCGAGATAGAGAGGAACCGAGCAAAGAGAGAGAGAGTGGTTCCCCGGGGAGCTTTCCAGTCGCCAGAGGTCGCCGCCACTACCACCATTCGTCGGAGAAGTCGAGGGAGGAGGAGCAACCATCGAAAGGTAAGTCGTTCCCTCGTTCCGTCTTGTTTTCTTCTTGTTCGTTTTTCCGGCGAGGCAACCACCGCCGCCCGCCGCCGCTACGGCGGCCGTGGGTGGACGGCGATGGTTGTGTGCGTGTGTATGTGTCGGTATTGATTGGCGATCGAGAGTAAAGAGGGAGGTGGTGCGAGACGGGGTGGTATGCGCGTGTGGGTAACCGTCGCCGGAGAACCGCCGCCGCCGCCGTGCCCCACTGCCAGAGGTGGCAGTGGGCGGGGCTAAACCCTAAGTCCTCCACGGTGGAACCCTAACGCCACCGGAGTTGCAACCCTAAACCGCCGAGCCTATTGTAAAAACCGTTTTATCATTTTATGTGAAAATTTCTGGAATCTGCCTTGATCTTGTGTAGACCATAACTTTCTGCTCGTAGCTCGGATTGAAATGAAATCGGTGGCCGAAGTTCACTAATCGAGTCAGGAAAGTTTTTCGTGTTTTTCCGGAAGTCTGTTTAGGCCTGTAGCTGGGCCGTATGGGGCTGTTTATACAGCCTGGTCCGAAAAACTTCCAGCTTTCTGTCCCTGTTTTGTTTTATGCATAACTTTTGCTTGGAATGTCGGTTTGGGATGGGACTGGTGCCAAAAGTTTCATTTCGGAGTCTATTAAGTTTCCTATGTTTTACGGAAAGACCAATTCGGACCATAGCTAGGGCTAAGTTGCCATGTTGTACTGAAAGGTCCGGGTGTTCGCTGTTCTGCGAATCATTTTTGTAAAATCTATAGTAAATTATACAAAAGTCGTTAGGACGCGTGCGATACGTCCCTGAAATCGTAAGACTTAGAACTTCGTAATTATGGATTTTAATTTCTGTATTTATCAGTTTTAAGGGGGTAAAACAGGTCCCGAACAGACCCGTAACTTTTAATAAAAAGCTGGAATATTTAGTCTTTTGGAAGCTAGTAAACGTGTTATGGGTCGGGACTTTCCTTTGACTTTTTATACGTATTTAGGTGGAAGAAAGTGAAGAAGATTGCCGTGTTGGTGTTGCGCTTCGTGAGCACATTGCTTAGCCTTGAGGTGAGTTCTCTCACCGCGTAGTTAGGAATTTCATGTATGTCGTTCTTTTGTGTTACGTGTTACTACGTGTATTTATGTGCTTACATGAACTAGTTGGGATGTGATAACTGGTTGTGGTTTGTTAAATTCGTATGTGGAATATTTATGCATGTGTACACCTCGGTGGGACTGAGGGGCTCGGTGGGACCGAGGGCTTGGTGGGACTAAGCTAGTACAGCAAACTTTACTCGGTGGGACCGAGGGCTCGGTGGGACTGAGCTTGTATTAATGTATTTTGTGTACTCGGTGGGACCGAGGTTCGTACTTATATAATAATCATTATGTGGTTTGATATTCGTGGTGATGGTGATGTTTCCTACTTGCGAGTAGGGGTGATATGCGTGGGATTGCTACCTACGTGTGTGGTTGGATTCCCTAAGCATTTAGCTTACCCTTTCCCAATGTGTTGTTATTTCAGGTGCGGGCGGCAGTCGGGCGTGACCGTACACACATCAAGCGCGAAGTATCAAAGATTGTTAAACTTTCACTTTCGAACCCTTTTGAATTTAATTATGTAATTTTTCGCTGCATAAACTTTGTTGACGGTTTGAGTCAACGACGTTAATTTCAGTTAAGACGTGAATTACTAAATTATGGTTGTTTTATAATGAAACGTATGTTTTAAAAAATTTAAATTTCCTTGTAATTTTTGGGACGTTACACCAAATGTTAAAAGAGTACTCAAATGTTCATAAAAGAGTATTCTATGGCAGCAACAAGTACCCCAAAATATGAATAGAATATATCTTTAACAAAATATGGAAGCTTGTGTGTGAAAAAAACAAAAATATGAACAAAACATACAACAACTTTTAGTTTTCATGTAGGATGAATGTGTTTGATCATCAAGTATGATCCTTCCTTGCCAATTAGATATTTTACACTTTTCATTCTTTTCATGTATATAACTTTTTTGTGTGATCATAATATATTGATTGTTTTTTTATTGTGTACAAATATAACTTTGTTTATGTAATATGTGAAGCCATAAATGGGAAAAATGATCCACAATGCTTATTGGTTACTGCTCACATTCCATCTTGTAGAAATGGTGGCACACTTATATCCTGATTCATCTAGTTCACTAGCAAGCTATGTTGAGGATCTTTTTAACATATTAAGATCTTATTTCCCCATCCACTTTACATGTGAGGATACTCAATTTTTTTGTAAATTATAATATTTTTCAATGACCATTGCCTTAGGAATTTGGAGAACACAAAGATTGTCACCACAATATTTTATTTAATTAGTAGCAATCATAACTTCATTGTAGTGGAGTTTGATCAATTAATAAGCTACTATGAGGTATAATTATATATATTGGAGTTTCAAAGAATATTTTATATTCAAATCTTCTCATCAATTTATGAAACAATCCACGAAAACATATATTTATATGAACATATCTAAGAAATCAAGCGAGCAACAACAAGCGAATAGATCTAAGAAATCAAAGCTAAGGGAACAACAACAACAACAAGAAGAAGAAGAAGAAGAAGAAGAAGAAGAAGCTAATGTCTCTTTATCATTGGTTCTGTGGTCGATGAGAGGATGGAGTCGACGAGAAACAAGGAAAACGAGAACCCTAAAATTAAAGAAACATGGATGAAAAATATATAAGGGACGATGGGAGTACCTGATTGATTCGAAGGAAGAACCTTGATGGAGTCGTGAGAGGATGGAGTCGATGAGAGGTCTTTAGGCGATAATCTGAGATGGAGGAGTACCTCTAAGAGATTTAGAGGTTAGGGTACCACTTTTTGTTTTAGATGTTTTTTAGATATAAGAGCATATGAGAATTAAAAAACACTCTAGATTACTAAATGTATGGCCAATTAAGACAAAGCGGCTTAGTCATTTGATAACTCCACAATTTGTGAGATTCATGAGATCTAATATAGACCACTTATTTAAGATAATAATAATTATTTTTTATTTGACATGAAAGGGCAGTTTAGTAATATGATTACTTTTTCTGACAACTCACAAATCTTTGAATTGAATTTCTTAATATCTTCCTTAAAATAAGTAACTAACATAATTTTATATTAAATTTTGTATAGATGTATTATTAGGGGAAATGGATATGCAGACATTTTTCAAAATCCTAAAAGAATAGTATGGGAGACAGGGAGAGTAGCCAACAGAAACCGCCTTCCCAAACTTTTGGGTCATTGACCAGCATCTTCCTAAATCGTAACGTGGCGTTGGCTGCTATGCTATATGGAAATAGGTTGCGCCTTCTCCACCAGCAATTGCTTTTGGCGTAGTGGTAAGCGCTTGGATCCTAACATGTGGTATCAGAGCAGGTCACGGGTTCGAATCCCATGGAGTGCATTTAAAATGCCAAAGGCATGTTGTGCAGCCATTGCTTCTAGCGAAGCTCTCGTTAGTGCTGGCAGATGCTGGGGGGGGAGATTATTGGGTCATTGACCAACATCTTCCTAAATCAAAACGTGGCGCTGGCTGCTACGCTATATGGAAATAAGTTGCGCCTTCTCTACCAAAAATTGCTTTTGGCGTAGTGGTAAGCGCTTGGATCCTAACACAAACCTTCTTCCCCGTGAATCCAGCAAATCAATGTAACACCTCTCCCTCACATCTCCATCTCCATTTACCCACTCAACCTTTCTTCTACATTAAATACAAATCTTGAAACCACCATGAAAGAACACTCAAGTCTGATTCCGATCTCATACACATAAATCATTAAAAAGAAGTGATCAACATAAAAGGAATGATCAATAAGTGATCAGTGAGAACATGAATAACCGAATCCACGATGATGCTTCGAAGACATCTTCTTCTTCTCATCATCCGGTTTTGTCTTTGTTTTTGATTTTAGGTTAAGGTTTTTGATTTTAGGTTACGGTTGATGATTTTGATTTTAGGTTATGGTTTTTCATGTTATAAATCTTATCTTTTTTAATTTTTCAACTGTTATTTATGTTATTGGTGTTCACAATGTGTTGGTTCACAAGGTGCATAGAGGATAAATTTGGTTATATTGTTGTTGGTTTACTTGGTGTTTAAAGTCAGTGTTCAAAAGTCACCGCGCATAACTAGAATTAATGTACATAGTGGTATACACATTGTGCACATTATCATCCCACCAAAAATCGTCATTTATAGTGTTCACAAGCAATGTGCAGATTGTGCAAGCAGTGCGCACACTGTGAACAACTCTTGTTCACTATGTCTTCACATATTGAAGTCACAATTAATAGAAGCCCCTATACTTCAGCGGAAAATGAGAGGCCCTCCCTCCCATGTTTTTCGACAGACACAAACGTCCCCCATCCCTTGTTTTTCGACAAACACCAACCTCCCTCATTCCTTTCTCCGCCAAAATCTGCAACCCACCATCTATTTCATTTTTCGTCGTGAATCCAAATCCCGAAATCACTATGAAAGAACATCGAAGCCTAATCTCGATCTCATGAACGGTCCCTTGGCTCTAGATCTAAAAATCTTCTCAACATTTTAACTATATCTCGTGAATAGTTCAACAACGACAGCGTGCACAATGTGTACATTGTCATCCCACCACGCGCAAATTGTTCACAGTGTGTGGCGTGTACATTGTGCACATGTCTTCCCATCATATAACCACCGTTTGTAAAGTATGCACACTGTGTGGTGTGCATTGGGGGGTGATCGTACGTGTTGGGGACGACAGTGTGGTGTGCACATTGTGTTTATATAAATTAGGGTGATGGTGGTCGTATGTGTTGGAGATGAAGGAGACGAGCGAGAAAGGTGGGAGAGAGAGAGAAAGGAGGGAGGAGAGGGAAAGGAAGGAGGAGATAGGAGATATATAAATATCCTTCATTTACTTTTTTAATTTAAAATTACCAAATAAATAATTTCCTAGTTTATTATAACTTTGTGGTTAATATTGGATCTCACAAAATATAAGGATCTCTTCTTGCCCCTTAAGACAAAAGTAAGTAAGAGATGAAAACCCAAAAACAAACACCTTAATGATTTTTTATCACACATGAGGTAAATCATGTCTTATTGGTCTCTTTATGCAACTTTATTTTCTTAAAAAAATTGTATTCTTATATTCACTTTGCAATATATATATATATATATATATATATATATATATATATATATATATATAAACATTTATTATGAGGTAAATCACAAAAAAAAAATTAAAGTTTCAATTTTAAACAATAGAGCGGTTTTTAAACATAAATTCAATATGGTCGAGTTTTAAGTTAAATATGATGTGAATTAAACGCAAGATCGTGTGAGAAAAAGCGTTAAGTTGAGAAGGTAACGAGAGATTTGGACTTTTTAGCACTTTTAGGCTATGTTTGGCAAACTAGCTGATAAGCTAGCCGGTAGCTGATAAGCTAGCTGATGAAAAAGTAACGTTTGACAAAAGTAGCTTATAAACATGTAAACTTCAAATAATTATCAATTACAAATTTAATTGTGTAATTAAAACAAATTTATAACAAAATAATATGTTAATTAATACAAACAATGTAATAATGAAAAATTAAATAATATAATATGTTAATTAAAAGAAATTTAAAATTTGTTATTACATATACACTGTTAATGCCAAAAATCTCCCAAAATAACAACTTAAGGTTGATGTGGACTTTTAACAACTAAAGAAACGTATCTCAAGACCAAGCAACACAATCGCAAAGAAAAAGTAAACAAGACAAGAGATTTGGTGACGCGGAAAACCCCAAAACGAGAGAAAAAACTGCGGTCGACTTGTGAGAGTCGACGGTGCACTATAGTCGCCAAACATGGGCGAAAGTCCTTTTGTAACAGGTGTTTTGTGTACAGCAGATTACAAATATGCATAAAAATAGACTTAATCGTATGTAAATGACGTGTGTCGTGTGTTAATCGTGCGAAATAAGTTGTTGTTGTGCGGTTCGAGTTGCTTTAGCGATATTCGTTCGAATGCTCTGTAGATTGTTGTGTTTCTGATGTGTAATTCCTTAGAAAGTAGATGGAGCAGATGTAGTTCAGATTGAATCAGATTAACTCATATGTGAATCGAATTGGATCAGATTAACTCAGATAGTTTTTTCGGTTGTAGCACAGGCCTTTATATAGCTTCCACTGGTCATTAAAGGTGTCTTTATGGCGCACTTCGTAACCGCTGTCAGGCTTTGAATGCCATTGATGACTCGTCCGTTACTGGCCGTTTTCACCATGAATGCTTGTAGACCTGCATTAATGAACAAAATAAACGGGTGTTTGACTGTTAACGG
Source organism: Saussurea involucrata (assembly GCA_033807775.1). NCBI lineage: Eukaryota > Viridiplantae > Streptophyta > Magnoliopsida > Asterales > Asteraceae > Saussurea > Saussurea involucrata. The sequence goes on along the minus strand of CM066319.1, from coordinate 141,089,951 downwards.
TTAGTATAATCGTACGACCGTTTTAAGTCTCATACGTCGGTCGTACGGAACGTACGATCAACATAAAAATATACGACCGAGCATACGTCTGTAAACGATCTATAAGACCGTATCTAAAAACAAGAGTGGTCTTATAAAATGTTATCTGAGTTTTCTAGCGTCGGTCATGAGGTGTGATTTTTTACACAAATAGTTTGCCCCCAAAATTTGAATTTCAGGCGTGAAGTTCGAATTTTAAATCTGACGAAGTGTTTCGACACATGTCGCATGGGGAGAAAGTCTGGTCGAATTCCAACCGTCTTGGTTTGATTTGGATTAGAGGAAATGATAAGGTCGTGACGTCACGACGGCGTGTCAGAGGCGAAAAGACGTTTAGAGGACATATGTCGTCCATCGGCATGATGCATGCGAAAAGGCGATGGACAGGTGTCGACCATCCAGAGGGTCTACCTAACACGATCTTGGCCATAAATAGGGAGATTCAGGAAATCGTTTTCTTTTTACGTTTGCAACACATTTTCGAGAGAGTTTTTCGAGAGAAAGAGTTAGAGGACTGTAACTGCTTGTTCGATCGTTCGAGGTTTTTTATACATATAAGGTACGATCTTTTACTCCTCTTTTCATCATGAGACTGAAGTCGATAGCCAAGAAGGCTTCTGCGCGTAAGGACCTTATGGACCTATACGTAGCACAGGTGTCTGTGCTTGATTTTTCCGTCTTATCCGAGCCGGCGAGCTCTTTTCAAGAAGAGGAGGAGGTGGAAGCTTTTAGGTTATCGGCGGGTATTCCCGCCGAAATTCGGTTATACACTCCCGACTCCCGACCAACTTCGACCGGCGAAGTGTTTAGAATAGGATTCTGATGGCCATTTACTCCCCTGGTTAGGGAGTTTTTAGGTATTTTCGACTTATCTCCTGGTCAGATCTTGCCCGAACTTTGGCAAATCTTTCAGGAGATCGATCGGATCACCGGTGATTGGGATGTTCCTTTCACGGTGCGTGATCTGTTGACGGCGTTCAACGTGAAGTCGGACGATTATCACCGTTATAGCCTATCCTCTAGGCTAAGAGGAGGACATACGTTGGTTCCTGACACCCTGGTCCGAGATCGTGGGTGGAAGGCCAAATATGTTCTTGGTCGTGTACGGACGCTCGGTCGTATATACGAGGATACTTCCTGGGTCGCGTCTAGGTGGAATACCAGCGGTATATAAATTTTGTTTTGTCGTACGTCTTTTATCATTTAACTTTGTCTTTTGCTAATTCTTTGTCATTCGTTTCAGGCATCGATTTTGCTAGATTCGGTCCTGCAGTTGATTCTCAAGAAAAAGTTGCGAGACTTTTTTCTTGTGGGGTCGGAGAGTTATTAGACTCTCCTAGTCGTACGACTGTCAGCACTTCAGAAGCTGAAGAAAGAAGTCAGCGAGAGACTTCGACAAGTAAGTGTCTGTTAATCGTACATTTTCTACTTTTCTTTTGGGTCGTACGACGGCAATTATCTGACACTTTTTATTTTCTACAGGCGGTTCTGATATGCAGTCTGCTTCGGGAAAGGCGAAGAGAGAAACCCAACTGGCCTTGGCTAAGAAGGCCAAGGAGTTGAAGAGGAAGGATCTTCCAACTTCAGGGTCGGAGGTCTTGAAGAAGACCAAGTCGGTTCCCCCGAGGGAACCGTCGTCGATGGGTGGAGAGCCATTGAAGGTCTCCACTCTCGAGAAGGCAAAGACGTCTTCGGACGTGCCAAGGATGACACCGACGGCGCTTGGGTCGTCTACTGCGGAGGAGAAGGGGAAAGGTTCTCAGACTGAGGGGTCCCCTGAAGTTACGACGGTGAATTTTCCGTTACCGACGGACTTCTTGTTGGACGGCGTCCTGGATAGGGCGAAGATTTTCCCTAACTTGGAAAAATTCCTCCTACCAGCCTTCAAGGATCGTTACTGCGGCGCTACCGTGGACGAGACAGGGTCTCACGTCGCAGGCATGGCCTTCCTGGTGAGTTTTTCGTTTTCATCGTATGTCTCTTCCTCTCTTAGTAAGTCAGACTTACCTTATGTCTTTTCGTGCGACTGCAGGCGTTTCAGGCGTCGCTGTGCCTCTTTGGCCAACTGGAGGAGCTCCAGAAGGTCGAACCTTGCATCGCTGAGAAACTTCAGCGAGCGCAAGACGACGAGCGTAAAGCTCGAGAGGATGAGCGGGCGGCTAAGGCCCAGGTGAAGGCTCTCTCCGTTCGAGTGGACGACCTCAAGAGTCTCCTGGAGACGTCGTCGCTGGAGAAGGAGGAGCTCCAAAATCGTCTCAAGGAGACGTTGGAAAGGGCCTCTGCTTATGAAGCAGAGGCGACGACGATTAAAGCATCCCTCACCGTGCGCGGAAAACAGGTGGTGGAGCTCAAGACGTCGGTTAAGGACGTTGAGGCCAAGACGGGGGCCTTGGAGGAGAAGCTTCTCTCGTTTGAGGCATTGACCCGTCTGAAGGTCAGGGCGGCGATTATGCGCCGTCACCTGCAGGGGAAAAACCCTTTGGCTGGCGCAGAGGCCAAGGTCGCGTCCTTTCTCGAACATGTCGGGACCGAAGAGGATCTCGATCAGGAGGATAGGGTCAACGACACTGATTCCGCAGAGACCAAGACGGGTGGTGCGGAAGACGAGGGTGGAGTCGACCAGGGCCCTCGATGAGCTTTCGTAATTTGTATTTCTTTCTGGGGCGACCGTTGGTGGTCGTGCCTTTTTTTGTACTACTTTTTGGACTTAATACAAGTATATCTTTTCGTTATACCTTTGTGTACTTTACTTTGTTGTAAATAAACAAAATAAACCAGTATAGAAAGTAGTAAAGTGAACGTAGAACTGTACGACATAGGTACATGTAACTTTAGAAGTAACCGGGCGACTAGGCCAAAGAAATATTCTAAGTATGGAATTCAAGTCATAAGACTTTGATTCCGAAACTCAGACTTAAAAAGCACCTGTTTATGATCATAAGATCCATGAGATGATTCGTAAGATTTTGTCTATGACGTACAAGTCATGACTTATCGGTCTTGACATATTAGTCGTGTCCTCGTAGTCTTAGAGACTTTGATATAAATACTGAGACTGGCGTACGTGCGATTCTGCGAGCCTGCAATGTAAGACCATGGGTTGTCGTTGGTTTGACCAACGACCCTCCGATGCTTAAGTCAATAATCGTTTGTCGACATAAATCGAAAAATTTTAAAGAAGTACTTTTTTAGATGTACTGCGTTCCAGCTTCATGGGATGTCTTGGTCGTCGAGGGTTTGAAGCCTGTAAGCACCCTTCCCGGCGACTTTAGATATTCGATAAGGCCTTTCCCATTTAGCGGACAACTTACCTGCATTTGGTTCCTTAGAGTTCTGGAACACCCGTCGTAAGACGTAGTCACCTTCCTGAAATATTTTGGCTTTAACATTTTTATTGAAATGTCGCTCAACGACTTGTCGTTGAGATGCCATCCTGACTAAGGCAGACTCTCTTAACTCTTCGATAGCGTCGAGGTCATAGCTTAGGTCTACCAAATTATGATCGACAGACGTATGTCTTGATGTCGGAAGCTGTATTTCAATAGGTAAGACGGCTTCACAACCGTAGACCAATGAAAACGGTGTTTGTCCTGTCGATGTTCGGGGCGTCGTACGATTGGCCCATAGGACCGATGGAAGTTCTTCGACCCACTTCCCTTTTGCGGCCTTAAGTCTTTTCTTGATTGAATTAATGATGACTTTATTGCTTGATTCTGCAAGACCGTTAGACTGGTGATAGGCGGGTTTGCACCCCCCCTAAATCTACCGCAAGTGTACGGGTCGAATCAAGTAATAGTACTTAGAAAGTACGAGTATCGAACCAAAGGAACCAGGTGTCAAGTACCACAATGACTGTATAGACTATTAATTAGACTAATGCAAATTGAGTTGTTGATTGTTGGAAAACACGAATTAAAATACTTTAATTAATTCAGATAAGAGAAAGAGTTGGAGGGTTGGTTTTCCTCATGAAAACAATCAATTAGCTAAACAGGTTTGACGTGATTGAAATAACTTCAGGATGAAAAGCATAATCACAATCCATTACTATACTGTATCAAGCTATAGCAAAAATCATTCAAAACATTGTATCATCTTTCGATCTAGACAATTATAATTGAACAATCAGTGATTAAAAGCCACAAAGAACGACATATCATATTTCTATCTCAAAATCGTCCAAGACATAAAGGATTAATCAAATCTCAAAACTTCTCTCAAACATTAAAAGATTCATACAATCAAATAATAGTTGATCGGACTATTACAAGCATTAAGAACAATCCCAAATGTTTCATCCATCTAAATCAAACCAATCACATCTATCTGTAAAGCTAAACGATTATCAAACCATGATTCACACCAACCCCCCAACATGAACGGATTAGTTATATTGGGGGTTTCAAAACTCAGAAATGAAAAGATTGAAACGAAAGTAAACATGAATGTTCTAAAAGAAAATGAAATCTATGGACTCCCTGAAAAGCTTAAGTAGACGATGAACGTATTCGATTCGCCTTGTGATTCTCATTAATTGATGTTTCTAGCCTTCTACTTGCCTTCAAAAATCACCTCTTAACTCCCAAAATCGCCCAGAAAGAGTCCTAAGCCGTCACTGAATGAATAATGCCTCAACCCTAGCCGACAAATAGAATAAAATTGCTCAGAAGCTTGGCGCATATGGCGGCACGTGTTGGGCCGCACCGTGAGGCGCGCAGAGGACTGGAGTGCGAAATGAACAGAGGGTTGTGCGTCTGGTGGCGCGTGTGGAGCAGCGCAGAGAGACGCGCAGGGCACTGTTTGGTCTTAAAATCTGACTTTCTCTTTTTTCGCTCAGGAAGTTGCCAACTTGCTCCAATTGATCCAAAAACTCTTCCTTCAACATTCTTTCATAAAAACCTGTACTTACTCACAAAAACCATCAAATTCTACTATTTTACTTGGAAACTCACAACTAACTGACCGATTTCGGGATCAAAATGATGTCGTAAAACGGCATTATCAACAACCCCAAACCGAGCGCTGCTTGTCCCCAAGAAAAATAGCGACACAAATAAGCATTCAACCACAATCCAAACAATCGCAATTTTGTGTTGTCGAGAATATCATTAGCGATCTCTAGTCAACTCAAAAATCACCACGAATTATCTATGAGATGGACGAACAATCAGCAGACCTAGTTATGGAAGTCTAAACAGCAAAACCTTGGGAAATAGATCTATCAGGGACCACACCACACTTAAGTGTACCTAGACTAAACACACATAGAGAGGATCTCGCCTTGACCCTACCTCACGGTTTTCTCTCTTCACTCGAGCCCTAGGTTTCACAAATGTTGTCATGCTTTCAGAAGTTGGGTGCAAAGAATTTACAAAAGCATGCATGAACAACAATTAAGCAAGAACGCATAATTGTACACAAATTGATCTCGAAAAGAATCCATTATCAAGACTAGGACATATGAATGTTGCTCAGCTTCTCCTTACAAACTTACCATGTCAAATCTTTTAAATTGGCATGGTTGTTGCTTTTGGTTGGAGGTCAATGGATCTATGATATTTGGTGATCCTCCCCTATTTCTTTCGTTCGGGCTTCCTAACACTTCACTCAAACTCTTTAAACTGACCCCTCAGTTTTATTTAGATCTTTTTTTTTTGGCAAAACCCTTTATGACTGATGTATTGGGTTTTTTTTTTACTGAGGGGGTTACAACGGGTTTCATTTGAGAACCTTGAGTAGTGAAAAGCAGTGGGATTAGCAGCATCCAATAAGCTTGATGAGTTTTCACATGGTTTATTCATACAGATAGGCAAAAGCTTCACTCCTATTCCTATGGATGTCTTTGATAACGGATGCAAGTTATAGTAAGATCAGGCTATAACAACGACCAAAAGACTAAATGAGAAGTGTATCGAGTAATGCGTAGTCTCTCATTATCGAGGTTAGCACGTGTATGGCTCAACAACTCACGGGTGGTCTCCACTAATGTCTCTAATGTGTGCAGTCGCCTAGGTCCACCTTTGTGCTATATTATCCTTTCTAAATCCTTCCCCCAAAATTAGTCTCTTCGAACTCTCACACTAAATCATGCTAAACTGGTTGCCCATTCCTCACTATAAACAAGGTGATTGTTCAATCCACTGAGATCAACAAATGATAGCCTCGACAAACCACCCCAAACCAGACATAAACATTGTCCCCAATGGAACCAATTGACAGCACACAAAATAAACATGAGAATTGCGAAACGGTACAGATAATAGTAATTACGCCACCCAAACCTAATCTCTAGATTAGGTTTGTTTTCACAACAAGGAATCATACAACGATAAAGTTCAAGTGAAAACAGGGACCCCAAACCTTGGTGAAACCGAGGTTTGGGAAGAGGTGTTGTGTAGATACCTTTCAGGATGCATGCGCGGACCACTGTTCACTCGTTTTTGCCCTTTTTCTGCTGCCTTGCTCTTGGTCATATCAGGATTGCTTTCAGAGATCAAAAACTAAGCACAAACACACAAAACACAAAACAACAAACAAAAGCAAAAACACACAATATAAGAAATTGCTAAAATAAAATAAAATTAACCCTATGGTGGGTTGCCTCCCACCCAGCGCCGTAGTTAAAGTCATGGCATGACTGTGTGGCTCTCAACTTGGCTCGGCATCGCTTGTGGAATTGAATCGCCCACATATACGATTGTTCCTTATTTCCCCCACATGCGTTTTCCTATTCTTACCAGTTTCTGATCCGCTCTGCTCTGTTCTTGGTTCACCTCTATCTTCTACTCTTTTGAGAACATGGAAGGTTACCTTCTCATTCCCCACTCTGAAAATCATCACACCTTCATCCATGTCTATCAAAGCCTTGCTTGTGGCTAAGAATGGTCTTCCCAAAATCAATGGCATCTCAACATCTTCCTCCACATCTAGAACTATAAAATCAACTGGAAAATAAAATTTTCCAACCTGTACCAAAACGTCTTCCACGATTCCATAAGGATACTTCACCGATCTATCTGCAAGTTGAAGTGTCATGTTTGTTGGCTTCACTTCCCTCAAGCCAAGTTTCCTGAAAATGGATAAAGGCATTAAATTAACACTTGCACCAAGATCACATAATGACTTACTGAAATTAGATTTTTCTATTTGAACAGGGATAGTAAAACTCCCTGGATCCTTAAGCTTCGGGGGAAGCTTGTGCTAAATGATAGCACTGCACTCTTCAGTAAGTGCAACCGTGGCATGCTCCTCGATCTTTCTCTTGTTGGAGAAAATGTCTTTCATGAACCTGAGATAACTTGGCATTTGTGCCAGTGCCTCCGCAAATGGAATATTGATGTGTAACTTCTTGAAAATGTCAAGAAATTTCTTGAGTTGTTCCTCATCCTTATGTGCCTTCAACCGATTCGGGAAAGGCAGTGGTGGCATATATGGTTTTCCTATCATCTTTGATGGAGTGCTCTCTTGTTCCTTCCCCTTATCTCTATTCTTCGACATTTCAATCTCTATCTCCTCGTCTACCTCAACCTCTTCTACCTTGATGGGACCCATTTCAGTACCTTCAGCTTCAATGTCATCAGTCAATGGTCCTCGGGTAGGGTCTATAATCAACTCCTTTCCACTTCTTAGATGAATACCCTTGCACTCCTCTCTTGGTATTCGTTCAGTCTGACCAGGGAATTGACCGTGAGTCCGTGATTGTAGTGCTTCAGCTATTTGTCCGGCTTGTCTTTCTAACATCTTGATTGAGGCGGTATTTTGGTCAGTTGTCGCCTTCACCTTACCCACTGTACTTGCCAATCCTTCAACCGCACCTTCCATCTTTGACATGAATTTCATAATCATGTCTTCTAATCCCGGCTTCTTTTCTGAAGATTGCCCCTCATCATATTTCCTCTGATTATAACCTGGGGGACGATAAACATTCTGAACATTCGGTTGAAAAGTAGCTAATCTCAATTAATTAGTCAACGCATTTAATTGTGCCTTTATAGCCTTTAACTCTTCTGTTTCTTGCACGCTTGCGACTTTTCTAACAGCGGATCTTGGAGTGGAATAGCTATATTCTGCCAAATTTTCTATCAACTCGACCACTTCCTCGTAGGATTTGTTCATTAAGGCTCCACCTGCAGCAAGCTGTGAGGTCATTCTTAAATTGAGGGTGTAACCCCACATAGAATGTTTGGATAATCATCCACTCTTGTAACCCATGATGTGGACACTTCTTGAGCATCCCTTTGTATCTTTCCCATGCCTCGTACAAAGATTCTTGATCCCATTGCGAGAAATGCGTGATGTCGGATAACAGTTGAGCCGTTCGCCCCGGTGGAAAGAACTTGTTGAGAAAAGCTGTAACCATATCGTTCCAAATTCGAATTGACCCCGGAGGTATATTCTCTTCCCAAGTAGTGGCTCGATCCCTCAATGAAAACGGAAACAACTGTATCTTGATCGAATCTTGATCAGCCCCATTCACCTTGAAAGTATTGCATATTTTTTCGAATGCGCGCAAGTGTGCATGGGGATCTTCAGTTGGTGCACCTCCAAACATGTTCGATTGCACCAATTGGATGGTACCCAGTTTAATTTCAAAATTGTTAGCAGCTATCGGAGGTGCATATGGTCCTCGTTGTGCAGCTCCCATGTTCGGGTTGGCGAAATTTCTCATTGGTACCCTTTGTGGAGGCGGCGGTGGATGATTGATATTGTGATGAATCCCATTGTTGGCGTTGTGATTGACATTATTGTTGGCGTTATGGTTGATGTTGTTGTTGAGACCATGATTGGCGTTATTGTGGTTCTGATTGTTCGCGTTTACATTTGGAATTGGTTGACCATTGTTCATGGGCATCCCCTCTTCCCAATCATCTTGAACGTGGACGTTGACGTCAGCCATTCTGTTTCGTGCTTGTCGTCTCAGGTCTCTGGCAGTCCGTTCTATCTCCGGGTCAATCGGTAGTAATTCCCGAAATAGTCTCCTTCTTGGCATAAACCAAGAGGTAACCTGTAATGGAGAAAATAACAATCTCAAAACCCAAAAATAAATGAACTTTCAAAGCAAATTAAAATAAAATAAAAACAGGGTGTCTAATGTAATAATTTCTACAGCTGGTAGTGATATTCACACAAAACAGGTTCCCCGGCAACGGCGCCAAAAACTTGATAGGCGGGTTTGCACCCCCCTAAATCTACCGCAAGTGTACGGGTCGAATCAAGTAATAGTACTTAGAAAGTACGAGTATCGAACCAAAGGAACCAGGTGTCAAGTACCACAATGACTGTATAGACTATTAATTAGACTAATGCAAATTGAGTTGTTGATTGTTGGAAAACACGAATTAAAATACTTTAATTAATTCAGATAAGAGAAAGAGTTGGAGGGTTGATTTTCCTCATGAAAACAATCATATAGTTAAATAGGTTTGACATGATTGAAATAACTTCAGGATGAAAAGCATAATCACAATCCATTACTATACTCTATCAAGCTATAGCAAAAATCATTCAAAACATTGTATCATCTTTCGATCTAGACAATTATAATTGAACAATCAGTGATTAAAAGCCACAAAGAACGACATATCATATTTTTATCTCAAAATCGTCCAAGACATAAAGGAATAATCAAATCTCAAAACTTCTCTCAAACGTTAAAAGATTCATACAATCAAATAATAGTTGATCGGACTATTACAAGCATTAAGAACAATCCCAAATGTTTCATCCATCTAAATCAAACCAATCACATCTATCTGTAAAGCTAAACGATTATCAAACCATGATTCACACCAACCCCCCAACATGAACGGATTAGTTCATATTGGGGGTTTCAAAACTCAGAAATGAAAAGATTGAAACGAAAGTAAACATGAATGTTCTAAAAGAAAATGAAATCTATGGACTCCCTGAAAAGTTTAAGTAGACGATGAACGTATTCGATTCGCCTTGTGATTCTCGTTAATTGATGTTTCTAGTCTTCTACTTGCCTTCAAAAATCGCCTCTTAACTCCCAAAATCGCCCAGAAAGAGTCCCAAGCCGTCACTGAATGAATAATGCCTCAACCCTAGCCGACAAATAGAATAAAAACACTCAGAAGCTTGGCGCGTATGGCGACGCGTGTTGGGCCGCGCCGTGAGGCGCGCAGAGGACTGGAGTGCGAAATGAACATAGGATTGCGCGTCTGGTGGCGCGTGTGGAGCAGCGCAGAGAGACGCGCAGGGCACTGTTTGGTCTTAAAATCTGACTTTCTCTTTTTTTCGCTCAGGAAGTTGCCAACTTGCTCCAATTGATCCAAAAACTCTTCCTTCAACACTCTTTCATAAAAACCTGTACTTACTCACAAAAACCATCAAATTCTACTATTTTACTTGGAAACTCACAACTAACTGACCGATTTCAGGATCAAAATAATGTCGTAAAACGGCATTATCAACTGGGGATAACGTGGGGTTGAGGTCGTAAGTTTGATACTACGATCCTCACAAAATCGTAGTGTACGATCGCTTATGTACTGCGATCCATTGTCACACACGATTTCGGAAGGGATTCCGAACCTGCATAGGATGTTAGTCTGGATAAAAGAAATAACTTTTTTGTCCCGAATCTGGGAGTAAGCGGCTGCTTCTATCCATTTAGAAAAATAATCTGTAAGGACTAACAGAAAGACCTTCTGCCCTGGGGCAGGAGGTAATTTGCCAACGATGTCCATTCCCCACCTCATGAAAGGCCATGGAATTAAGGACGTATGTAAAGGTTCGGAGGGTTGGTGGGTCATACATGAATGTCGTTGACATGCATCACAGCCTTGGACGTACCTGGTGGCATCTTGCCTTAATGTCGGCCAATAATAGCCTTGTCGTGAGATACGGTTTGCAAGACTGCGACCACTTGAGTGGTTGCCACATTCGCCATCGTGCATCTCCTTTAATATATTTTGTACATGTTCGGAGTTATCGATGCATCTTAGATTTAGACCCGTCGACGAGCGTCGATAGAGTCTATCGCCAATGATTATGTATTTCGATGCTTTGAATCGAATCTTGCGAGCTTCCATTCGATCTTCAGGTAGTTGATCGTGCATAAGGTAATTTTTTATGTTAGTCGACCAACTTTCTTCCGTGCTAAGAGCACATATTTCTTTAGAGTCTTCAATAGACGAAGTTGCTAGATGTATCATAGGAATAGCATCGAATGACGGCTTATTAAGCGCTGATCCAAGGTTAGCTAGTGCGTCGGCCTGAGAATTTTGATCTCTGGGAATTTGCTCGATTGAGAATGGATCAAACATCTTGGATTTATCTTTGGCTATCTTGAGGTAGGCCATCATTTTGGAATCTTTGGCTGAAAAATCCCCGCTCATTTGGTTTACGACCAGTAGGGAATCGCTTCTGATGTGGAGCCCGACTTCCCCCAAGTCGTGAGCCATATTCATGCCCACGATCAGAGCTTCGTACTCCGCCTTGTTGTTAGTGGCTTTAAAACTGCATCGTATGGAGTACACCATCTTGCCCCCTTATGGGGACTTTAAGACGACACCAAGACCTGCTCCCCTAGAGTTTGAGGAACCGTCGACATGAAGTATCCAGGTCGTGTCGCTTACAGTCGCCACAGTACAAATTCGGTATGTGCTTCTTTTTCCAGTTCGGGACTGAAGTCAGCGACGAATACAGCCAAGACCTGCGATTTTATTGCTGTGCGAGGCTTAAAGTCGATATCGTAGCTACTGAGGTATATACTTCATTTCGCTAGTCGCCCTGATAGCTCAGGTTTTCTCAGGATCGACTTAAGAGGAAAGCTCGTCACGACGGTAATGGGATGGGATTCAAAGTAGTGTCTTAACTTCTTTGCTGTTGTCACTAGCGACAAAAGTAATTTCTCCATGGACGTATATCGGGTTTCTGCGTCCAATAAGGACTTACTGACGTAGTAAATCGGCATCTACTGTCTGTCGTCTTCTCTAGTTAAGACAGCACTTACAGAATGAGGACTTACGGCGAGGTACAACTATAGGACATCGTGGTCTTCTGGTTTCGAAAGTAATGGCGGGACGACCATATATTCTTTCAATCGTTGTAACGCTTGCTCATGGTCGTCCATCCAGTCGAAGCCCTTGTTTTTTCTCAAGACGTTATGAACAGACGACATTTATCCAATGATCGCGAGATGAAGCGATTTAAAGCGGCCACCCGACCCGTGAGTCGTTGGACCTCTTTGAAATTTCTGGGCGACTTGATATTTATCAAGGCCTTGATTTGATCCGGGTTCGCCTCTATGCCTCGCCGTGTGACCATATAGCCCAGGAATTTCCCGGCGCTCACCTCGAAGGGGCATTTCGTAGGATTCAATTTCATCTGATATCTTCGCAGGATGTCGAAGGACTTCTTCAGATGATTGATATGACCGATCGCCCGCTTGGACTTGACAAACATGTCGTCAATGTAGACCTCCATGGTGTCGCCAAGATGCTCTTTGAACATCTTGTTAACCAATCGTTGATAGGTCGACACCGCATTCTTTAGACCAAAAGGCATGACTTTGTAACAATAGATGCCTTTATCTGTCATGAAAGCAGTCTTCTCTTGGTCTTCGTTGTGCATCAAAATTTGATTATACCTAGAATAGGCATCCATGAAAGTCAGGAGTTCATCTCCTGCGGTCGCGTCGACCATAGCGTCGATGTGGGGTAGTGGGAACAGATCTTTAGGACATGCCTTATTAACGTCTGTGAAGTCGATACAGACGCGCCACTTCCCATTCTTCTTTTGTACGACCACGACATTGGCTAACCAATCGGGGTATTTTACCTCTCTGATCTTCCCAGTCTTAAGAAAGTTGTCGACCTCATCGTTGATCACTTTGTTTCGCTCAGGAGCGAACTTTCGACGCTTTTGCTTTACTGGTTTAAAAGATGGGTCGACGTTCAACTTGTGGGATATGACATTGGGGTCTATACCCACCATATCCTCATGCGTCCAAGCAAAACAGTCAGCATATTCCTGCAAAAATGAAATTAGTTGACTTTTTATAGCAGGATCTAATGATGCCCCCATGACGACAATCTGATCAGGCTTATTTTGATCCAGGATGACTTCTTCCAAGCGGTAGTCATTTGAGGATTCAGGAGTGTCCTGGATCTGTGATTGCTGCGTTGCAGGATCTGATTGGGTTGTCATTATCCTGGAAACAACAAAAACTTTTCGAGATCGTTAGAGCGATATATGCGTTGGCTTGAGATTTTCTCTAGATGGGGTCCCACGGATGGCGCCAAACTGTTAATGCCAAAAATCGCCCAAAAGAACAACTTAAGGTTGATGTGGACTTTTAACAACTAAAGAAACGTATCTCAAGACCAAGCAACACAATCGCAAGGAAAAACTAAACAAGACAAGAGATTTGGTGACACGAAAAACCCCAAAACAAGGGAAAAAACCGCGGTCGACTTGTGAGAGTCGACGGTGCACTATAGTCGCCAAACAGGGGCGAAAGTCCTTTTGTAACAGGTGTTTTATGTACAACAGATTACAAATATTCGTAAAAATAGACTTAGTCGTATGTAAATGACGTGTGTCGTGTGTTAATCGTGCGAAATAAGTTGCTGTCGTGCGATTCGAGCTGCTGTCGTGCGAAGGTTGCTTTAGCGATATTCGTTCGAATGCTCTGTAGATTGTTGTGTTTCTGATGTGTAATTGTTTAGAAAGTAGATGGAGCAGATGTAGTTCAGATTGAATCATATTAACTCAGATGTGAATCGGATTGGATCAGATTAACTCAGATAGCTTTTTCGGTTGTAGCACATGCCTTTATATAGCTTCCGCTGGTCATTAAAGGTGTCTTTATGGCGCGCTTCGTGTAACATCCTAAAAATCAGGGCCAATTTGAACCTCAAATTCTAACAAGGTATAACAGAAAATCATACAAACGTTTATATATATATAAGAAGAGAACTAACTATGAGGGTTCATATTTACAAATATTGAATTCTCCAAATAACCTATTAATCTAATCATGTCAACTATAATCAGATTAACTTGGTTATCTAAGCAATCCATCAAAAAGCCTCATCGAGTTAGCTAAATTCTCCACTTATCTCAAAAGTTAAATACTTCAAAAGCTCTCGTCCCACATCCCCTTTACTTTCCTGAGCTGGTACCTGGTAAGAAGATTTAATTTGAACGATTAGGCTTACGCCTAGTGAGAACATCCAATTTCAAATTAAAGCGTTAACAACTTCGAAAACTCAACTATCCAAAGCATATAAACAAACCTGGTTCACCACTATTCTTACCGTACCCGTGCTCATCTCAATGATGGGAACATACCCGATCCTATGGATATGACTAACATTCAGTAGTCATATCATCACAATCAAGAGCCTACTACGAATCATTGCAGATTCTAGATCATTGCTCTCATCCAAGAAGTTACAAGTTACTTTATGCCTATTTCTTGGACTGGAAGTAGAGATTACAATTTACTTTATGCCTATCTCTGACCTTCCCATAGAAATCAGGAATTACAATTTACTTTATGCATATTCCTCGATTTCTACATTAAGAAATGAGAATTACAATTTACTTTATGCCTATTCTCCATTTCCATGTGAACGGGAATTACAAATTACTTTATGCCTATTACGCATTTCACATCACACTATGAAATAGAAATTACAATTTCCTTTATGCCTATTTCTCATTTCATAACACCTTTACGAAATGGGAATTACAAATTTCTTTATGCCTATTCTACATTTCAGGTCAACGGGAATTACAAATTTCTTTATGCCTATTCCTCGTTGTTGGTGCAAGTGTACCCAGCTTTAAATATTGTGATATATTTTTGGTACACATAAAATCACATCTCCATATTTATTTTGATGATTACAAAACACACCGCATTATTTGTTGTCTAATATTTTATCTGAGTGTGCAGATATTTAAATGATCTCGATAAATTTTTTATCTGAAGAATCCAAGTCTGAAGAGTTTCGTCATTTTATTTTAAAATGATAAACACCCTAAAATATTTTATCACTTGGATATTTCGTATCTATATAAATATATTTGAATCAAATATATATAATATATATATGTTTTTATATATAAATCACTGATATATATATATTAATATGCTGTCTACTACTGTTCATCTGTTGCAAAAGATTGTGATCAGCCGAAGTAACCTGCGTTGCCATGCTCTCATTGGACAAATCTTTAGGCGGTATACCGCCAAGGTTCACGCGGTATACCGCGTCACTATTCACCCGACAGTTCAACTGCATGGGAAGCTTCTTCTGTCAGACAACCTTTTTTAGGCGGTATACCGCCGTGTGCAACGCGGTATACCGCGGGTACTTTGTAGCCGTTGATTTTTGCAGGTTGACCTTCTCCTTGCAGTACACTTTTTCTGACGCAGGTATACCGCGATGGTTTGGCGGTATACCGCGAAATCTCTCAAGGCTGATGATCATCCAGTATAAATACAAGCATCCAGCTGCCTTCAATGCCACACCAACTTCAGCAATAAATTCTCCCTCAGCATTTGATTATTATTCTGCTGCTTTCTTACTCACACTAAATCACTTAAACTGATAAAATTAATTTTTGAGCAAGAAATCTTGAGTTGATAGCAGATTAAAATCTCTCGATAAGTTGAATCAGCAACACAACTCAAGTGATCAAACTCTCTAAAAATATCCAAGTGATAAACCTTATTCAAGAGTGATTATTCATATTAAAATCTATACCCTCTTGTAAGTGTTTGAATTAGAGTGAGTGATCCACATTAATCTCTCAAAGAAGAGTGTTTCGCGTTTGTTGTATTAAGGTTTGTGTTTCTACCGTAAAGAACACGCTTCGTATTGGATCTCCGAGAAGTGTTATTTTCTCGAGGTGGACTAGCCAACTTTGTGTTTGGTGAACCACTTTAAAAATACCGTTGTCAAGTATTCTCTTTCCCTTATCTATTTACATTTCCGCTGTGCATTTAAATTATATCTGTTTATATAATTGTTGTATATTTACTTGTTTATACTCTGCTTTATTTTTACTGTATTTATTTGTTCAAAGAATTTTTGAAAGAAAAAGATTTTAAATACAACCTTACCCCCCCCTTAGGTTGTCCAACATTTGGTATCAGAGCAGGTCTTTCAAAATATTCTGCATATTTTTCTCTTATTCTTCTAAATGGCTCAACAAACTAATATCGTGTTTTCAAAACCTCCTTTGATAGATACTGAAAAGTTTGGCATTTGGGCCGAGCTATTTGAATGTCACGTGCGTGGCAAAAATCAAAAGATTTGGAACATCATAGAAAAAGGGAATTTTAAACCCACCATTGTGAAAGATGATGTTTATATTGATAAACCTATAGATGACTGGACTACTTCTGATGAAGCTCATTTTTGTTTAAACTTTGAAGCTAAGAATATTTTATATGCTGCTTTAACATCTGACGAAATTGAAAGAGTATATACTTATAAAACTGCAAATCAAATATGGGAAAGTTTAAATAATACTCATCGTGGAAACACGGAGGTTAAATCTAGTAAAGTAAATATTTTAGTTCACGATTATGAACTATTCGAAATGAAACAAGATGAGTCAATTGACTCAATGTTTAAAAGATTTAACCTTATTGTGACTACTTTGAAAGGTTTGGATCGCACTTATCCTAACGAGGACTATATAAGGAAAATCCTACGAGCTCTTCCTTCGGAGTGGATGCAAAAGATAACATCCTTAGAAGACTCCCGTGACCTTTCCATAATGAAGATAGATGACTTGATCGGTAATCTTAAAGTGCATGAAATTGCACTTAAAAGAAACAAAGACCGGGAGCAAGTTAAAAAGAAATCAATCGCTCTCAATGTCTCAACACCAAAAGATGAGAAGAAAAAGGAGAAAGCTAGCTCCTCGAAAGATCCATCCGAAACTCTCGATGAAGTCGCCATGTTGGTAAGAAACTTTTCCAAATTTCTTAATAATAATAATAAATTTTCTAACAATGGCAGATTTCAAAGAAACGGTAACTACCGTCGTGGTGGTGATAATCGAAGTCGTAAGTTCCATAAACGAGACGAAAAAGTTAAGAAAAATGGCGACTCGAGTGAAGACGATAAAGCTAAGCCAAAGAGAGGCTTTTGCTACTCATGTGGTGACAAAGACCACTACGCCAATGAATGTCCGAAAAAGAACAAATTCCAAAAGAAGAAGGAGAAAGCCTTCATTGGAGGCGCGTGGAGCGAGAGTGAAGAAGAAGATGACTATCAAGCCATTTGTCTTATGGCCGATAGCGACGACGAGGTAAAATCTTCTTACTCGGATTACGATAGTGATTATGAAAGTGATAGTGAAAATAATCTTGAAGAATTATATGAATCTTTTCATAAAATGGCCGCTCTTGCAAATCGTTACCAAGATGAGAATGCTATGTTAAAAGAAACTGTAAATGCATGTAAAAAGGAAATAAAAAATGTTAAACAAAAATCTGAAAATGATATAGATATAATTGCTAAATTAGAAACTAAATTAGGAGAAAAAGATTTTTGTAAATCTTGTGATGTTTTAAATAAAGAAATTGCATGCTTGAATAAAAAATCACATGAAAATATTATTTGTACAAAATGTGATATTCTTGATAATGAGATTACATGTTTAAAGGCTAAATGTGCTTCATATGAAAAAGATAACATGCTAGCTAAAGCCTTTGAAAGTAGCAATGAGAAAGTTCTTAACATGCTTAATATGCCTAACCGTATAAAATGTAGAAAAGGCATTGGTTCCAATACTTGTGTTGATAAATGTTCTTGTATACCCATCAAAAGATTTTATGAATCACCTAAAGTAAATACAAGAAATCAATATGTGCAAAAACCTCCGTATGTGCGTAAAATAAATAATGTAAATTATAATACGAGAAAACCGTATGCTCGCATGTACCATGATAAATATTCTAAACCTAATAATAATGCGAATGTAAATGCTTGTTTTTATGTGTATGATAAATATAATCGCAAAATCAAAATGGTAAATAAATGGATTCCAAAAGGAATGTTTAGTAATGATAATCCCGGTGGTATGCGTTTATGGTTTTAAATGTGTTATGTATATATGTTATATATATATATATAGTTTAAATATAATTTATTGTATATATTATATATAAGTAATATAATAGTATGTGTACCTTTATATTGTTTATATATATATGTACTGTTTATATATATATATATGTACTGTTTATATATATATATGTACCTACGTACTATATATATATATTTTGTGTATTTAATATATTATATATATATGTTATTTGTACCTTTTTATACTATTCATATATATATATACATACGTACTGCACATATATATATATATTTTATTTAATTCTTTTAATTCTTATATATATATATATTATGTTTGTTTAATGTGTTATATATATATATATTAATTTGGTTTGATGTATTATATATTGTGTAATGTATTATATATATATATATTCTGTTTGACTTTATATATATGCATGTTGGTTGACTTTTGAAACTAATTGTCAAGGACCCACGAGAAATGGGGACCATAAAAGTTACATCTTCATTATTGTAGATTGACCTTGATATGGACTGGATACTCGATAGTGGTTGCACACGTCACATGACCGGAAACAATAATCTCTTTTCATCATATAAGTCATGTGATGGTGGACAGGTAATTTTTGGAGGAAACTCCAAAGGAAATATAATTGGTAGAGGTACAGTCTCTTGCAATAATGTTCAATTTCTTAATGTGAATCATGTTGATAATTTACATTTTAATTTGTTAAGTGTTCGCCAATTGTGTAAAAATAATACAACTGTTGTCTTCGAAGAAGATTCTTGTAAAATCATAAAAAATGGCAAAGTTCTTTTAAATGGTTTTGTAAAAGGAAATTTATATATTTGTAAAACTGTTGTATCTGAAAATGTATGCTTATCTTCTATTAATGATGTTTCTACTTTATGGCATAGGCGTTTAGGTCACGCTAATCTAAGATTAATGCAAAACTTAAAAAATAAGGAGCTTGTGAGTGACCTGCCAAAATTAAAGTTTGATAATCATTTTTGTGATGCTTGTCGTGTCGGCAAACAACATCACGTTTCTCATAAATCAAAAAATGTTATTTCTACTCAAAGAGTTTTAGAACTTTTACATATGGATCTTTTTGGCCCGATGGCTATTCAAAGTTTTGGAGGAAATTTTTATACTTTGGTTATTGTGGATGACTATTCCCGTTATACTTGGACTTTATTTTTGAGACATAAAAATGAGGCTTTTGAAAAGTTTAAAATTTTGGGAAAACGAATTCAAAACCAACAAGGTTGTACGATTGTTTCCATACGTACGGACCATGGACGAGAATTCGATAATGATGTACAATTTGGTGCCTTTTGTGATAAACATGGTATAACTCATAACTTTTCGGCTCCTCGAACTCCTCAATCTAACGGGGTTGTTGAAAGGAAAAATCGAACGTTGCAAGAAATGAGTAGAACTATGCTAAACGAACATCAAGTTCCCCAAAAGTTTTGGTGTGATGCCGTTGCTACCGCGACCTATGTGCTTAACCGTGTCCTAATTAGAGGTATCCTAAATAAGACACCCTATGAACTTTACCGAGGTAGAAAACCTTCCCTAGCTCACCTAAAAGTTTTTGGTTGTAAATGTTTCATTTTAAACACCAAATCCTACCTAACCAAATTTGACCCCAAAGCCTATGAGGGAGTTTTCTTAGGTTACTCTTGGAATAGCAAAGCCTATAGAATCCTAAATAAGGAGACCATGGTAGTAGAAGAATCCCTTAATGTTAGTTTTGACGAAAGTCCTCCCAAACCGAGTGCACCCTTAGCAAATGATAATATCCGTGAAGGAGATGTCTTAGCCCAACAACTTAGTACCTTGGATTTAGGTACCCAACCTTCCACAAATAATATTGAATCTAGTGATGCCCCTCCGTGCTTTATTCCACAAGGTATAGATAATCCTAACCTTAGAACCGCTCGAGGCCATCCCGTAGATCAAATTATAGGTGACCTAAACCAAAGGACAACTAGATCACAAATCCTTACCCATTGTGCTTTCCATGCCTTTATCTCAACCATAGAACCTAAAACCATAGATGAAGCTTTAGGTGATGAGGATTGGATTTTGGCCATGCAAGATGAGTTAAACCAATTTACTAGGAATGATGTGTGGGACTTAGTACCTTGCCCTAGTAGTCAAACCATTATTGGCACAAGATGGGTCTTCCGAAACAAGGTAGACGAGAACGGTGGAGTCACACGAAACAAGGCACGTTTAGTTGCCAAGGGGTACAGTCAACAAGAAGGTATAGATTATGACGAAACCTTTGCACCGGTTGCAAGGTTGGAGTCTATTCGAATGCTTCTCGCTTTTGCAAATGCTAAAGATTTTAAATTATTTCAAATGGATGTTAAAAGTGCTTTCTTAAATGGTATTATAAATGAGGAGGTATACGTTTCTCAACCTCCCGGTTTTGAAAGTTTTGAAAACCCGACACATGTTTATAAATTAAAAAAGGCGCTTTATGGTTTAAAGCAGGCTCCGCGTGCGTGGTATGATAGATTAAAAACTTTTTTAATTGTTAGTGGTTATATTATGGGTAAAATTGATAATACTTTATTTGTGAAATATGTTCAAAATGATATTGTGGTTGTGCAAGTATATGTTGATGATATTATTTTTGGTTCCACTAATGAAAAACTGTGTAATGAATTTTCTGCGAAAATGACAAGCGAGTTTGAAATGAGCATGATGGGAGAGTTAAAATACTTCTTAGGATTGCAAATAAAACAATGTGAAACTGGTATTTTTATTAGTCAATCTAAATATTGTAAAGATATGTTGAAAAAGTTTAATTTTGAAAATGTCAAACCCGTTGAAACTCCAATGACCACAAATTTGCAATTATCTCGTGACGAGGAGGGAAACGATTTTAATGAAAAGATTTATCGTGGTATGATTGGTAGCTTGTTATATTTAACTGCTAGTAGACCTGATATTATGTTTAGTGTATGTTTATGTGCTCGTTTTCAATCTTCACCTAAACAATCTCACTATGAAGCTGTCAAGCGTATTTTTCGATATTTACGAGGTACTACTAATCTTGGCTTATGGTACGCAAAGAAACCCGAGTTAGAAGTAACATGTTTCGCCGATTCCGATCTTGGTGGATCTATTGTTGACCGAAAAAGTACTAGTGGGGTATGTGCCTTTATAGGTCTCTCACTTGTATCTTGGTTTTCTAAGAAACAACAATCCGTAGCTTTGTCTACAACCGAAGCGGAATATGTAGCCGCCGCAAGAGCATGTGCTCAAGTCCTATGGATGAAACACACACTTACCGATTTTGAGGTACACCTAACCAAAATTCCAATTATGTGTGATAACTCAAGTGCCATAAACTTAAGTAAAAATCCCGTTTTACATTCTCGTACCAAACATATTGAATTGAGACATCACTTTTTACGAGATAATGTTCAAAAAGGCAAGATCGTGCTTGAAAAGGTTGATTCGGAAGATAATTTGGCCGATATTTTCACAAAAGCTCTTAACAAAAAAGCCTTCTTTAAATTAAGACTTGGTTTAGGCATGCTTGAGTATAACCCTTGATAAATACTAACTCTCAAATATTTCATATTTTGAGGGGGAGCATCTTTTGAGGGGGAGCATAAGCGATTTTCTTAAACCCTTTTTGCTTCGACAAAAGGGGGAGAGAAACCGAGTATGCTCTCGTGTTTAGCGTTGTGTTTGTCATCATCAAAAAGGGGGAGATTGTTGGTGCAAGTGTACCCAGCTTTAAATATTGTGATATATTTTTGGTACACATAAAATCACATCTCCATATTTATTTTGATGATTACAAAACACACCGCATTATTTGTTGTCTAATATTTTATCTGAGTGTGCAGATATTTAAATGATCTCGATAAATTTTTTATCTGAAGAATCCAAGTCTGAAGAGTTTCGTCATTTTATTTTAAAATGATAAACACCCTAAAATATTTTATCACTTGGATATTTCGTATCTATATAAATATATTTGAATCAAATATATATAATATATATATGTTTTTATATATAAATCACTGATATATATATATTAATATGCTGTCTACTACTGTTCATCTGTTGCAAAAGATTGTGATCAGCCGAAGTAACCTGCGTTGCCATGCTCTCATTGGACAAATCTTTAGGCGGTATACCGCCAAGGTTCACGCGGTATACCGCGTCACTATTCACCCGACAGTTCAACTGCATGGGAAGCTTCTTCTGTCAGACAACCTTTTTTAGGCGGTATACCGCCGTGTGCAACGCGGTATACCGCGGGTACTTTGTAGCCGTTGATTTTTGCAGGTTGACCTTCTCCTTGCAGTACACTTTTTCTGACGCAGGTATACCGCGATGGTTTGGCGGTATACCGCGAAATCTCTCAAGGCTGATGATCATCCAGTATAAATACAAGCATCCAGCTGCCTTCAATGCCACACCAACTTCAGCAATAAATTCTCCCTCAGCATTTGATTATTATTCTGCTGCTTTCTTACTCACACTAAATCACTTAAACTGATAAAATTAATTTTTGAGCAAGAAATCTTGAGTTGATAGCAGATTAAAATCTCTCGATAAGTTGAATCAGCAACACAACTCAAGTGATCAAACTCTCTAAAAATATCCAAGTGATAAACCTTATTCAAGAGTGATTATTCATATTAAAATCTATACCCTCTTGTAAGTGTTTGAATTAGAGTGAGTGATCCACATTAATCTCTCAAAGAAGAGTGTTTCGCGTTTGTTGTATTAAGGTTTGTGTTTCTACCGTAAAGAACACGCTTCGTATTGGATCTCCGAGAAGTGTTATTTTCTCGAGGTGGACTAGCCAACTTTGTGTTTGGTGAACCACTTTAAAAATACCGTTGTCAAGTATTCTCTTTCCCTTATCTATTTACATTTCCGCTGTGCATTTAAATTATATCTGTTTATATAATTGTTGTATATTTACTTGTTTATACTCTGCTTTATTTTTACTGTATTTATTTGTTCAAAGAATTTTTGAAAGAAAAAGATTTTAAATACAACCTTACCCCCCCCTTAGGTTGTCCAACACTCGTTACAATACTATCAGTGCCTATGGATCCATTCCACTTACTAGCGTATAAGCCTAACAACATATCACGCCATATCTCGTATCATATTCTCAACGCTAAGAATACTAGATAACTTATCGTATCCTTATCCTCAAATGCTCCCCCTTCAGCGACTTAGCACGGGGGTTCCGCTAAACTATCCGGACATCATAACTTACCGGATACACGAATCTTTCCGGACATCAAAATTTACCGGATACTAGTACTATCCGGATACTTACCGGAAACATAATCAATCCGGATGACATCCGGAAGCCAAGGTAATCCGGATACCATCCAGAATCTAGTTCATCCGGAAACTACAAAAAAATAAGACTTGCCGGATATCTTTGCCTTGTCCGGATACCTTCGCACAGGGGTTTCCGGATACTTCATTTTATCCGGAAACTGCGGCTGCTCTTCAGTTTTACCATTAATCAGCCCCGATAATTTCATTCTTAGTCCGACACATATCATACTAACAGTTGTAAAACATGTAGATACGAAAACAACACTAATATTCTCCAGTTTTAAGGTTTATAAAAATCAAATAGGATGAACTCACCTGGACTAAGATAAACCCACTTCTTTCTGCACAATTCAATCCCAAACTGCTGTCAATGATTCTGGAAACCTATTCAACAAATAAATTTGCTCACAACCATACATCTATAACAAGTTTTGTCTGAATCCATGGTGAATTTCTTACCAAATATTGAAGACAAAAAGCTTGATTCTTCCTTCTCTTCTTTCTCTCTATTCTTTCTCTCTGTTTCTCTTAACCGATTTCACACACACACAATTTGAGATAAAATCTCAATTGTGACCGACTCCCATTTAAATATCTGGACTCACTTTCACTAATGACAATTAAACCCCTCAAGTTCCAAGTTTAACATTTAACTTTAAACTTTAGTTAAATACAAAATCAACCTTGGAGTTTATATCTACAACTAGTCCACCACTTAGACTAAATTACAATTCGATCCCATTTATATTAAAATAATAAAAATGGAAATTCGAGGTGTTACACTTCGTAACCGCTGTCGGGCTTTGAATGCCATTGATGACTCGTCCGTTACTAGCCGTTTGCACCATGAATGCTTATAGACATCCATTAATGAACAAAAGAAATGGGTGTTTGACTGTTAACGGTTAGTATAATCGTACGACCGTCTTAAGTCTCATACGTCGATCGTACGGAACGTACGACCAACATAAAAACATACGACCGAGCATACGTTTGTAAACGACCTGTAAGACCGTATCTAAAAACAAGAGTGGTCTTATAAAAATGTTATCTGAGTTTTCTAGCGTCGGTCGTGAGGTGTGATTTTTTACCCAAACATACACTATAAATTTTGAATTTGTAAAACAAGTTTTAGAAAAAAAAAATATATTAACTTATGATTTTAAATAACCGTTACATACAATATGAAAAAAATAATCAAATAATACTAATTGATAATTAAAATATATTCATTAATATTAAAAAATAATTAACAATAATTTATATAATTAACAATAATTTTAAATAATTAAAATTTAATATCAATGTATAATTAAAATTTAATTTAATAATTTTCAGTTAATATTTAATAATTAATTATAAAAAGGGTTAAAAAATTAATATTTATTAATAATAATAGTTAGTAAATAATAATAAGGGGCAATATTGGAATATTCACAAAAAGCTATTGAAACGCTACTCCAATTAGCATTTCTAAAAGCTAGATTTTTTCGGTGTACATGTTTAGATGATCATAAGCTTTTTTTGCCAAACAATGCCTTAATATCAAATTCACCTATAAATCGGATTTGATACGATGATTGATCTAATGCATCTTATCTAAATATGCAACAAAACGTGAAATTTTATTTTTGTTATTCTCATTGTAACTTTCTTTTTCATGGAAACCCAAACCTCTTGAATTAAGAGTAAAACCAATAAGAGAAGTAAATTTTGTTATGAATCTCAAAGTTAATGTAAATGGATTTGAATCCCTTCAAGTTTTATGTCATTGACAAATCCTACTCTCTAATCTAGATTAGGGTTGTAAATGAACCGAACGTTCAACGAACTGTTCGGCGGGAAGTTCGTTTATGTTCGTTTATTTAATAAATGAACGAACATGAACACGTTTTTTTGTTCGTTTAGTTAAATGAACGAACATGAACAATGGTCTCGTTCGTTCATTTATGTTCGTGAACGTTCGTTCATTTATGTTCGTTAATGTTCGTTCGTTTACGTTCGTTTATGTTCGTTTATGTTCGTTTATGCTTGTTTATATATAAACATGTTTATATAATATGAAATTAATATGTAAAATCATCAAGTAAATTGATCTTTTAGAATTTATTTTTCATACCTTCTAAGTTAACCTGGTTTTTCATTTTGTTAAGGTATTTTTTACGAACGAAATGATGAGTATGGTGTTTGTTTTTTGTTCATTTGGGTTCGTTCGTTTATGTTCATTTAAGTTCATTCGTTTACGTTCGTTTACGTTCATTTAAGTTCGTTCGTTTACGTTCGTTCGTTTACGTTCGTTCGTTTACGTTCGTTTAACTCTTAATGAACGAACATAAACGAACACGAACAAACAAAAATTCTTAACGAACGAACATGAACACAAAAAATCTCGTTCGTTTACCGTTCGTGTTCGTTCGTTTGTTCGTTTAAGTTAAACGAACGAACATGAACAAGCCTCAGTTCGTGTTCGTTCGGTTCGTTTACGGCCCTAATCTAGATAATGGCAAAAGGGCCTCTAATCTAGGTATTACTTGTAAGAAAAAACAACTGAGTCAGCATCAAATAATAAAGAAAACATTTTTATTGGAAGTTGAAATGTTCTTCTGTTTTTGTTCATATTGGTTTTTAATATAAAAAATATTAAATACAAAGTTATTCAAAATATTGATTATTGTTATACAAATTAGCATTGGTATAAACAACACTTGGGTTTGAGCACAGTTACGTTGAAACAACAAAAACCGTGTTTATTTTACACTTGATAAAAGGAGGCCGTTAAAATCAATGTTTTAATATTAATCTTTATTTTAATATTTTATTTTATTTTTGTTATTATTGATTTATAATATAGTTTTATTTAGTTTTAAGAAAATGATTTTTTTTTCTTTTGTAAAAAATATTTTTGTTTAATTTAATTTACATATTAGTTTGTTTAAACATTAACTATTGGTATGTTTATTAAATTTAATTCATTTATTTGAACATTATTTTTATTAAAACCTTTTACCCACAATTTATTTTAAATAAATGATATTTTTTATGTGATGTTTTTTTATTTATACTACTAAAATAAAAATACATTAATATAAAAAAATTAGTAATGTAATATTTATTGTGTATTTTATATAATATTTGTATCTTAATAAACGTTGCATGTTTTCAATATATCCATGTATTTTATATGTTAATTAAACTATATTTACACAAAATATAGTAAAAGAAAACAAAAGTAACGCTTTGTTCTCGAAACTCATTTTAAAAAGAAAAGGAAAGGAAAGAGAGGGAAATGGATGGAAAGTAAAAAAACTCGTGTTCTCGAAACTTTTTTAGGAGAAAAAGAAAAAAATTAGTAAAATACATTTCCTTCCAAAACTTTCCTTCCAAATGTGGGAGGAAAGAGAAGGAAAGGAAAGGAAAGAAACTAAAAGAACTTAAAAAAATTACTGAAATTATTAAAATTACAAAACTATCCGATATTTCCTTGGTAAAAGATATATTTTTAAGGATATATTAATAAAATTGATACATTTTCTTTCCTTTATCTCCTGTTTAAGAACACGAAAAACTATTTTCTTTCATTTCATTTCCTTCGTTTTCCCTCCCTTTCGAGAACATGAATGAAAATTTTTCTTTTCTTTGCTGTCCTTTTCTTTTCCATTCTTTTCCTTCTTTTCTTGTCTATTCGGATTAGAGAACACAACGTCAAATTTTAATTATCTATATTTATAATTAATTTATTATTTATATTATAATTATCGATATTTTATAATTAATTTATTATTTGTATTATAATTATCTATATTATAATTTATTACCTTAGAAAAAAGTTTGATCTTGCATGAATATGAAATATGTTATTGCAAAACTGATGTGACACTCTAGAAATGAGTTTGGTTTTGCAGGGACGGGGATGGTCTAACTTAGGGGCCGTTTACCAATTTTTTTGGGAAGGTGCTGACCCGAGTAAGAGAACTGATTGAGGTAAGAGGTCTGACTCGAATAAGTGATTATCAAATATTATTGTTTACCAAGTGTTTTGTATTAACTACTGACCAGGTGTAAATTGACAATTATACCCTTCCTTTTATGTGAAATAATTGTTGAATTGTCATTGTTGCTTAGCAAATGTTTTATATAATATATGCTTTTCTGAATATTATTTTTTTGTTATGTTATTTTATTTTATAATTTTGAAAATATAATATTTATTATCAATTTATTACAGCTGTAATTTGGTACACTTCACAAATTCCAATATGAAGGTTTATTATATTCTTGGAAACTCGTTTTTTATGCGTAATATCCAAATAAATTTATTTTAATATTATAGTCCAATAATTTTCTCTATCTTTATTTTTAAAAATAAAAGAAAAATCTCTAGATCTTTATCTTTTCCGATAGGATTATGGTTAAAAAGAAAGGAAGGGTAAAAACAGTAAAAAGCAACGCTGACGATAGTTAGAGTGGGTTGAATCTCTTTTCAGGGTCAGATACACGGTCAGTACAAGTTTTAGTAAGAGGTTATTTTATTTTTTAGTAAACAAATCATCTCTTATTCCAGTAAGAACCTTCCACCGAGTAAGAGGTGGTAAGATGTAAATAAACAAACCCTTAATCTAAAAATAACAAAGATGTGTAAAATACTTACGGTGTCGTTTATCGGGCGGTTAATAATACATTAATAAGCGCCGAGCGGGTAAAGACAGCCGGTGCACGTGGCTCACGTGGCACGGCGGCACTATTTGCGGTCACTTAAATAATTTAACAATAAAACCCCATGTGATTAATTTTATTATAATTTCAGTCCTTACAAAAATTTACATACTACTTCGACACGTGTCAATTTTTTACTGCTCTCATTTAGCTGTCTCTGACACCTTAAATTTTTAAAATTCAATCCGATTCTTCGCGGGACAACTGAGAGCATTTCCCTAAAATGAAGAAAATAAAAATTTTGTGTTAGTATTTTGCACAACAGCTTTTTTTAAAACTATCCTTAAAATGGAAAAAGTTAGATAGAGAAGATTTTTTTCACCAAAAATGATTACAAAGTGAGAGGACCAATAGAAAATTTTGAAAATAAATATGTAAAGAAAGAAATAATATTTTAATAGATGAATGCAATATTTTAAATATTTTAATTAGTGTTGGATTCTCCAAAATGGAAAAACTATTGGAGATGAATGTATTTTTTTTTGTGAGATTTTGGATTTTGTTTCTCCATTTTGAAGAAATAACGGGAAATTTGTTGAAGATGCTCTAAATGGATTAATATTCATCACATTTTAATTAGATTTCAATATAACAAATTAAACATAAAAATATTCAAAATAAATATATATTCATTTTAATAATTTATTATTGATAAATATAACATTGATTATATCATTAAATATTTTATATATTTAAACAAATATTGTCATTTTTCTAAAGGTCTAATATCAAATTTTTTTGATACAAATACAATTAAAAAAACAAAATTTTCTAAAATTAATTATTTTAAAGAGTTTTCAAATTTTTAATAATTTTACATTTTTTCTTCTTGTTAGGCCAAGAGTACCGCTGCGGGCTTGAGGTCGGGCTTGAGGTCGGGCTCGGGCTCCGCAGGGCTGTGGTACACCCCTTGCGGGCTTGAGGCTCGGGCTCGGGTAGCGGGTTTGAAAACCCGAGAAACCCGAGTGTTATTTGTTTTTTTTTGTTTTTTTATAAATAAATTAAAAATAAAGCCGTTGCAACGGCTACTTTTATAAAAAAAAGATTTCCAATTTAATCACACTATATATATAATCCTAAAACCCATTTTATTTTTCATACAAAACAACTCTCTCATTCTCTCATTCTCTTCCATTCTCTATATTTTAAACAATATGGATTCGCCACAACCCGGTTCACCGACCGCATCATCATCATCCGTAGACACCGACGAGTTGTTGAATCTACAAAGGAAAGTTTTTCGACAGGCTGCACAATTGATTTATGGTAGCACCGCCTCATCGTCAACAAGAGAGAGGGCCGCGAACATAGAAAGAGGTTGAGTAGCTGCAAACGAGCGGCTTATACGGGACTACTTTGGCAACAACCCGGTTTATACACCAGATATGTTTAGGCGGCGGTTCAGGATGAGCAGACAACTATTCGAACCAATAGTTGAAGATTTAGAAGGAGAGTATACGTATTTTACACTTCGGTTGGACGGCAGACGCAAACAAGGTTTTTCTCCGATACAAAAGTGTATTTCCGCTATTCGGCAATTGGCGTATGGACGCATTCTGCACAGGTATTATTGAACTGTATGGTCAAAAAAAATTACGCAAGCCTACTTTTATTGATATTCAGAAGTTGTACGCCGCGCATGAAGCTAAACACGGATTTCCCGGCATGCTCGGAAGCATAGACTGTACTCATTGGGCGTGGGCAAATTGTCCGGTAGCATGGCGAGGTCAATTCATGAGAGGTGATCATGAGCACCCGACAATCATGCTAGAAGCAGTGGCCTCTCAAGATCTATGGATCTGGCACGCATACTTTGGTGTTGCCGGTTCCAACAACGACATCAATGTTCTCAATCAGTCGCCCATCTTGAACGATGTATATGATGGAAAAGCACCTGACTGTCCTTTTGAGGTGAATGGAGCCACCTACGAGCACGGATATTATCTAGCGGATGGGATATATCCGGAATGGGCTACTTTCGTAAAATCATTTACGTGCCCACATGACCCTAAACGACAAAAGTTCAAGTCCGCGCAAGAATCGGCACGTAAAGATGTTGAACGAGCTTTTGTCGTGCTTAAACAACGTTGGCATATACTTCATAACCCGGCACGCGGATGGGAACCGACAAGATTGGCAAACATTATGTACGCTTGTGTCATATTACACAATATGATACTCGAAGACGAATACCATGCTATTTGTGGTGGCGATGAAAACGACCTTTTCACGGATGATATCGAAACCCAAATCAGTGAGGAACAACGCGCGGCAAATGTTCGAGAAGTCAAAAACCGGGGCACTCATAATAACCTTCGGTCGGATTTGGTCGAACATATTTGGCATATCCAAGTTCCCAACAATGACGACGAGTAGATTTTTAAATTTATTTTGTAATTTTTATTTTTAATGAATGATATGAATTTTTATTTTTATTATTTATCTTATTTTTATTTATTAAAAAATATATAAATATTTTTATGTTGTTAAATAATTAAATGTATAAATAAAAGAATTAAAAAAAATGAGGTGGCAAGAGGGCTTGCGCTACGGGTCTTTAGGGCTTGAGGAGAGGGTTAGGAGAAAAGCTAATGTGGCGCTGATGTGGCATTGAGGGCTTGCGCTACTCATGGCCTTACCCCATTTTGAAGAAATGATTTGTAGAATCTATTGAAGCAAAAACCTTAAAATCTTCATTTTGTCTATTCTTAAAGAATATATGATAGACGCCCTTGTTATTTAGAACCGTAATGACTAGGTTTACATTATTTATTTTGTACAACTATTAAAAAGTTGTTAAACAAAACCGATTTTTTTAGCGGTGTCTGTAAAGTTATTGAACTTTATTCCAATTGATTATTTGATTTTAGCCGTATATTCAAAAGATTGTCGGTTGTAACAATCAATTTAAAAAAAAAACAGATCAAAAACCCCATTAAATACACCCAAATGAATGCCATACGAAATTGGTTAGTACTACTTATTATTTAGAATCATAATAATTAGGTTTACATTATTTATTTTGTATAACTATTATTGATTTTATGATATTTTATGGTTAAAATAATTGATTGGAGAAACAATTAAAAGAATTATTGAACCTTATTTCAAGTGATTATTTGATTTTAACCGATATATTTTAAATATTACCAAAGATGTTGTAGCCCAGTGGTTTGGTAACATCCTGGGAGGGTAAGTGGTGGAAGCCCTTACTACCTGGGTTCGAACCCCGTGGTGATCATGCGGAGGTATCCCCGAATCAAGGGGCGAATCGTGGGCCTGCTGTTTGGGCCGGGTCGTGGGCCGAATCATGGCCGGGTCGAAGGGGGATTAATCTGGCTAAGTCCAGGATACTCCCGAAATGAAATTGCCTTTCAATTTTTTTTTTAAATATTATTAGTTATACTAGTCTATTTTTAAAAAAAAACCTATTAATTACACAGAAACGAATGAAATGCTAAATGGGTCGATACTTGATAACCTATTAAAGGCATTAGATGTATGCTTTTTTAAGAAGGGTTTAAATGCATATAAATTATTTTCAGTCAATTTACTTCGATATATATATATAGAATAAAATATAATTAATAAAGACAATATAAACATGGATAAAATATATTGATAAAAAAACAAGTAAGGGATTGTTTTTTATTTTTTTTTCTATTAAAGGTATGGTTTTTAGGAGCTTAATTAAGATTTCTAATTTGTATGGTTGGCTATATTTGATTCTTTGGTAGTAATTTAATGATATAGAAAGTGACATAGTTCATTAAAGTTTAAGAGGGAGTTTTACGCGAAAAAACAAATTCATTTTTCTTCTTCCAAACTTGTCACATCCAATTAAAAACACGGTTCTAGCATATATGAAAACCCTAACAAAAGTACACATAAACAACTTTATTACACATGATATAATGGAAAATCAATTAAATATCAACTAATAATGTATTTATGAAGATGTATTTAACATTAATTTATTTGGATAAATTAAGATAAGTTGTTATTTGATTTTTTGACACGATCATTAGTCTGAATAACAAAAAAAATACCATTTTAACCTTTTATCAACATAAATGTTATATAAACATTAATTGCTTGAAAAATCTTCGAAATAACAAAAAAAAATTACGACTTATATAAAATAATATAAATGACATAAATTCAATGAGTTCATTACACAATACTTAAATTAATTGAAAATAATACATGTTAAAAATACTATGACCTTTTGTAACATGATTCAACCAATTAGACTTGAAGTGAAAATATGCTACAATTGATTAAAACCGATGTACAAAATTGCAAGTGAGTTCAAATAAGAAGACTAAATACCGTGAAAAAACAAGAACATAAGGTTAACTAGTTAAGAGAATGTTCATATCTGAATCATTGAAAAATCCATTTAAAAATGCATATGTGAATCGACGTTACAAATTATTCATATGGGTCATACATGTATGTGCAAATGATTTTTTCAATGATTCACATATTAATTTTTTGTAACCTTTTTTTCCTTACTATCTCACGATATTTATGGTTGTTTACCCAAACGCTTGCCCAGTAAGTGGTTACTGGTAAAATTAAATATTATAAGTTATTTTACTAGGTAAGATTGAAGTCCGTCAAAATGATACCTTATGCAACAATTTATTGGGTGAGCAATTATCAGGTAAGATTATCCATTTCTATTATCAGTTTATCACTCTTACCAGTGAGGTTCTCGACCTTTGTCATTTTTATTAAGTAAATGACCCGATAAACAATTACCGAATAAACATTTAATAAACCATCCCTTAGTTTTCTTATTTGAAGAGGTGCCTATATTCATGACCATTAATTACTTGTAACTTGTAGAAAGAAATTGGAACTCACAAAGGTTTATGTGACAACTTGGTGATTACAAAGTACTCAATTGGAAACCCGATAAAAGGCTTGAAAAAACATGAGGGACTGTTGTCGGAATATAAGAGAACATAAAGGGGGCAAACTGTAAATTTCTGAAAATAAAGACGGCTTCTCACCTGCCTTGTTTGCTTTGTGAACTTCTTGCGTACAAAGAGAAAAGGGAGAGAAGGGAAGCAAATTCTTTGATTCCTTTAAGAAAAAGAAAAACACAAGATAAAGACTAGACTAACCCTAAACAATTATCCCCAAATTCCAATTTACACATTTGTGATTCTCTCTCTAAATCGATTGGATCTGTAGAAAGCAGCCCAACTTCACTTCTGTACTTTCGATTTCGTCGAACCGTTATGAATCTGTAGTCAGGTATGTTCATTGCTAACGAATTCGGAATTTGAATGAATGATACGAAAACCCCCAATTCAGAATTTGGATTCATATATTTTCTAATCATTGTTTGTAGTTCATTGTTATGTTCATAAATCTTTCAATTTGGGTTTAGTGTTAACGAATTTGCAGCGAGATTTGGACCAATTTGTTGGATTTATGTCAATATCGATTTCGGGATTATGTTCTTCCCCAAATTGGTAATTTTTGGGTTAATCTAGAAATGTCGAGTAGATTGATTCAATTCCTAGAAAGTTTAATCTGTTTTAGGGTTTTAATTTTGCTTAATTTGATTTATGACAGATTGATTCGAATGGATTCGCTTGTTGATGGAGTCAGTTCGTTGTCAACTAGCCATAACTCAGCGACATTAGTAGGGTTCAACCCGCCGCCGGCGGGAAAACGCCGGCCACCGCACCACCCATCAAAACACCCCGAAGTTGGCCCCACTCCCGGTAGCAGTTCTAAACGATCTCATAAAACCTCTTATGATCACAATCACAATCACAAAGATCAATTCACGCCCAATAAAGCGAAATCGGAGATTATCGGACCAAATACTGTGCTCGATCAAACCGCAAAAGAATACTTCCATAAACAGATTATGGCGTTAGAAGCGAAAGCCGCCATTAAGCCGCCGATAGATGAGCCAATAGACGATGCTGAATCAAAGATTACGTTTTGCCCGAGCCCACAAAGTAGTTTATATTCCGTTACCAATTTCACCGAAGCCAAACAAAGTTTTACCAACACGGAAATAAGCGAATCCACAAGTAGTATAGAAAAATCTCTCGAAAACGAAGTTGGGGTTTCTTGCGATTTTGTGGAAAGTAATAAAACGAGCGTTTATAGAGGAAGTACGGGGAGTGAGCTTAGTGACGAAAGTAGTTCGGGTAGTTTCACGAGCGCGAGTTACAAACCGCATAAGCAAAACGATTCGAGATGGGAAGCGATTCGGGTCGTGAGGTCTACGAATGAATCGGGGATGTTGGAAATGAAGCATTTTCGGCATTTGAAGCGATTGGGATGTGGAGATATTGGAAGTGTTTATCTTTCGGAGTTAATTGGGACGCGGAGCTATTTTGCGATGAAAGTGATGGATAAAGCGGCTCTCGCGAGTCGGAATAAGCTTTTGAGGGCGCAAACGGAACGAGAGATTTTGCAATCGTTGGATCATCCGTTTTTGCCGACTTTGTATACTCATTTCGACACCGAGAAACTGTCGTGTTTGGTGATGGAGTATTGCCCCGGTGGAGATTTGCATGCGCTTAGACAAAAGCAACCCGGGAAGTATTTTTCCGAGCATGCGGCAAGGTTCGTTTTTCTCTTTTCGTTCGCTTCCTAAATGTTTTCCATGTATAATGATTTAGTTCTCTTATGGTGCGTTTGGTACGTTTGACAACTTA
This sequence comes from Saussurea involucrata, assembly GCA_033807775.1. Taxonomy (NCBI): domain Eukaryota; kingdom Viridiplantae; phylum Streptophyta; class Magnoliopsida; order Asterales; family Asteraceae; genus Saussurea; species Saussurea involucrata. The sequence goes on along the minus strand of CM066319.1, from coordinate 141,055,080 downwards.
ATGAGCTTAATGGGACTGACAGCTTATTCGGTCAGCTATACAAGACTGTTTGATACTACTTGTTTAATAATATAGAAAGTGGCTTATGCAGTAAACTTTTAATGGGGAGCCTTATGAAGAAAGCCACGTTTTTCCAAACCTGCCCCTCCCAATTAAAATACACGATCCTTCCATCTATGAAAAAACCGTTGTAGCAGCCTAGTTAAGTGACTTAATGGAAAACCAACCAAAACAGGCCCTCAGACTGCTATTAGAGACATGACTGAGTGAGACATTTTTACCCCACCAAAAGAGGTGGAACAAAAATCCACAAAATGGGACGGGATTGGTAAATTACTAAACTACCCTTCGGAAATCAAAACCCTAAAACATTGCACAGTTCTTTCACCGGCCTACCTCACTCCCGCCCGTCCCATCCAAACCTGTGTAGTCCAATATGCGTACCAAACGCGCCGTTAACATGACAACCCTAATTTTGAAAAGTTATTTCAGATAGCATATTTAGGGTTTTTTCAGATTTGTTTCAGTTAGAGCATCTCCAACAGCTTCTCTAAAATAGAGAAAATGGAGGTTTTATTCTCTATTTGTCTCGAACAGCTTCTCTATCTTGTTCTCTAAAATAGAGAATTCTCTAAAACTTGGTGGGAGGTAAGTGAAATTATTATTTTATTAATTTCCATCAATAAGATTAAACTATCATCATTTTATATAATTTTTTTTAAAAGTGCATTGGGATGATAAAGTTTATAATATTTTAATAATATAATTATTGTTGAAATATCTAAAATAGAGAATCTGTTGGAGTGAAATATAATTTGATTTAGAGATTTTGACTTTTGGTTCTCTATTTTAGAGAAATTATAGAGAATCTGATGCTCTTATGTCTCTTGTATTTTACATAAATTCCCCTTATATTTTTCTTTTTGGTCATTTTACACTTTCGTCCGGTTTATATCAGCTAGTTTTTCACTTTATTTCAGTTAGGGGCTGTTTGGTTGGTTTTTCATTAAGTCCTGTATGGATAAAGTTAGCTGTGTGTATAAAGTTGTCTGTCTGTATTAATAAAATTGTTGTTTGTTTGTTGTGCTGAATAAACTGTATGAACAATGACCATTTTACCCTTCTATTTGTTTTTGTTTTATTGATCACCAAACATCATAATCTAAATACAAATCCAATAAAACATCTAAAAACCACCAAGAAGATGAATCTTTAAATCAACCACCAATAACCCATATTTTTGCACCATTTTATCAAACACTTGATGCCATTTGACATCCCACCTACTGTTGATCTTCAAACACCAGGTTTTAAGAAATCAACTTGAACCATCAACCCTACTACCCAGTGGATTAGAGAAGAACATCAACCCTACTATCCAGTGGATTAGAGAAGAGCATCAAACCCAATAATACACATTGGGTCGTCGAAGAACGTCAAACCCAACAATAATTAATTAAACAACATCATATCAAACCCAACAACAAAATTGAATCTCAGTTAAAAAATATCAAAACCAACAAGAAGATTGAATGTCGACAAAGAAGATAATCAAACCCAACAACATGATTGAAGAAGGGCAAAAATCTGCAGAATCAAGAGACGAAATCTGCATAATCAAACAGGGAGATACCGTCGAAGGGTTGCAGGAAGGAGGAGGGAGGCAGGGACGAGGTAGGAGGCAGGGGAGATACCGTCGATGGAGATCTTGAGAAGAGATGTCTTGAGAGAGAAGGGAGAGAGTGTCTATTTTAAAATTAGGTATTTTGAAAGAGAAGGGTAAGGCTTGGAAAAGGGGACAGCTGGGCGAATAAGTTGACCCCCTTCTGCTGAGCGAATAAGTCATGACATTGTACATTAAGTCACAAACAAACAGTTATGTATGGCTTACCGAATAAGCCATACATGCCATTAAGCTCATTAAGTTAAAAACAAACAGCCCCTTAGATACCTTATATTTTACATGAATATTCCTTATAATTTTTTTAGGTCATTTACATTGTCATCTAGCTATTAGCTGACCATCAATTAGTTACGATCTTTGAAATTTCCATTTTTCGTCGGTTAATTTCGAGCCATCTCTTTTCAGGTTTTATGTGGCGGAAGTTCTTCTGGCTATGGAGTATTTGCATATGCTCGGGATCATTTACAGAGACCTGAAACCGGAAAACGTGTTGGTGCGAGAAGACGGTCACATAATGCTCTCGGACTTCGATCTCTCTTTGAGATGCGTCGTGAACCCAAAACTGGTCCGAGCCACGAACTCGACCGTGGAACCAAAAAACTCCGGCTACTGTGTCCAGCCGTCTTGCATCGAACCATCGTGTGTGGTTCAAACCACCTGCATCCAGCCGTCATGCTTTGTCCCCCGGTTCATGAGCAAGCCCAAGAAAGAAAAGAAACCCAAACCCAAAACCGAAATCTACAATCAAGTCTCACCGCTTCCTGAGCTCATTGCCGAACCCACTAGCGCACGGTCCATGTCGTTTGTTGGGACCCACGAGTATTTGGCTCCGGAAATCATTAAAGGCGAAGGCCATGGGAGTGCGGTTGATTGGTGGACATTTGGGATTTTTCTATATGAGCTCTTGTTTGGGAAAACTCCGTTCAAAGGGGCGGGAAACCGTGCGACTTTGTTCAATGTGGTCGGAGAACCGCTGCGGTTTCCGGAATCGCCGCCGGTTAGTTTTGCGGCGAGGGATTTGATTAGGGGGTTGCTTGTGAAAGAGCCGCAAAATCGGTTGGCGTATAGAAGAGGAGCAACGGAGATTAAACAACATCCGTTTTTTCAGAGCGTGAATTGGGCGTTGATCCGCTGCGCTACGCCGCCGGATGTCCCGAAACCGTCACCGGAAAAAGTTGGGGGAGTGGATGTGAAGCCGTCCGGGGACTACTTAGAGATTGATTTCTTTTAGGGTGGTTTATATGGATTTCATACCCCATTGGATTTGTGTTTTTTATTTGTGTTTTATGTTTATTGTATTCTAATTGGCTTATGAAATTGCAAACGCAATTTTCTTGACAACTCATCGTTTACTTTGGAAATATTTTTTTAGGTTCAATTTGTCGGCTATAAATGACTTTTTTGTAGTAATTTGATAATATAGAAAATGATTTATTTCTTAAGTTTTTAGAAGTTTTAGGTTGAAAGCCAAGTTTTTTCATGACTTGTTTTTCCAATTAAAAATCACACTACTTCTACGGTTCCATCAAACCTTCTAAATAAACCTTTTTAGTCAATACAAAGCCCGATTGAGGCCCAGACCCAAGGCTGCCCCGACCCGTTTGCATTTCAAAAAAGAGCCGTTTATTAATGGTGTTATGACCGTTTTTTGTGAAAAAAATAGTCGTTTTCTTCTTCTTTTTAAGCATTCCTCACACTATAAATAGAATAGTTGGTGTATGGTGTTACATACCAAGTTACAAAACGCAATTCTCGATTTCTTGCTACCTCGTGTTCGTTTTTCACAACTTCTCAATCTCTCAATTCTTCCATCTTTCACTCAGAATGGTCGGCGATGATGCATCAAACAAACAAATTAGAGAAATTATTGCAGCACACGGATGAAAATCCGATATTTGGAATGCTTATAATATGGTGATTCTCACAAACGGGGAAAAAAAAGGCACAATGCAAATTATGCAAAGCTCTCTTGACGACCACGGGAAACTCAACGTTAAAGAGGCACACCGCAAAAGCGTGCCCATCTTTGAAGTCCGGAGGTGATTCAACTCAACCCATACTTGACAATCATGGTCAAACATGGTCGTATGATGTCATGTTGACCTGAGAATTGACAACTAAATGTGTCATTCAAATGGGGTTGTCGTTTGGACATTTCAACAATCCTCTCATGACTAAGATGATCCAAAAGTGTCTACAACCTCGCTACCAACGGTAAGTCGTCAAACTCTTAAACATGATACACTACAAGTGTGGAAAAACGTTAAAAATGAAATGCGAGACACGTTTTCTCAAATGTCTAACAACGTTTCTTTAACTTGTGATGTGTGGAGCGCACCACACGGGTTGCCAACTTCTTATATATGTATAATGGCAACTTGGATGAATGAGTGGCAATTAGTCAAACGTGTAATCACGTTTGAACCGTTTGGTGCGCCACATTCGGGTGAACGTCAATTACAATTATTAGAAAAACACCTAATTTTTATAATTTAACAAACGAGGTGCAAAATGAATCAAGTAAAAAAGACCGGAAAGACTATATGACCTCTTTAATAAACGAGGTGCAAAATGAATCAAGTAAAAAGGCATATATGAAAATGATCTCGATGAGTTACAAATTTACATTAATAGTAGATAGGCTTGGGATACAAACATCGATTTTGAAGACTTAATTATATTAGAATGGCGGGAAAACAAGCAAGTATTTCCGGTTTTGGCAACTATGGCCCGTGATATACTAACAATCCAAGCTAGTACCGTAGCTTCAGAGTCCGCCTTTTTCTCTTAGTGACAGGATCATTTCCGAACGTCGGACAAGATTAACCCCGAAGTCCGTGGAATGTTGCGTTTGTTTGAAGGACTACTTAGATAGTATTGATAGAATTCAAGACAAATCGGACCTAGAGGCGAAGCTCCCGTTCGTAGAAGAAAATCTCGAAGAAAACGAAATCTCTGAAGGACTACCGTCGTCGGCAAGTACCAATAATGAAGTTAGTATATGTTATCTATCATCATACGACGAAGATGAACGACTCGATGTTGATAACCTCGATGAAGGAACGACTGTTAACAGATGATAACGCCAAGTTTTGGCGTTATTTTCAGTCCATAACCAATGAGATTGGCTTGTGTTGAAGCAAAAAGGCGGAATTTTATGGTTTATCTAGTGAATTGTACAGGTTATCCGAAAGAAGGCGAGCATCAAGAAAAGAAGCGGAAAAGAGCTAAAAGAGAGTCTAAAGCGAAGCCCAACGGAAGCCCGAGATCCAAGCCCAAGAACCGTACCCAGATCCGCCAACCAAACCTGACCCGAAGACATTTCAGAAACCGCGCGGTTTATCCCGCGGTTTACAAACCGCGGCCAAAACCGCGCAAGTCCCTGTTTCGTTTGCTATACTTTGAGTTTTCCGGAAGTAGGTCATTATCTCGACACGTGCGACGGTAGGCAGCGGAGCCACGATAGAGGTTTGATTGATTTTCAGAGCTATTTCACGTACTTTGGAGCCACGATAGAGGTTTGATTGAGGACATTTCATCGCACGAAGTGGATTAGAGCCGAGAGAGAAGGGATTTCATCTTACATTCTTAACGTTTACGATCACCATGTTTTCACACACCACTTTATACCTTAATTCTTGTGTTTTTGTCCACCCCAACATGAACTAATCTTTAGATGTTGGGGGTTGGAACAACTATGGATTTTACGATGGATGACGTGTAACCGAATGATTGTTTTTATTGATTTGATCTATGAAGTATTTGAATTCAGTTTTTCAATCTCAATTGTAGCTTGATCATCTTCAGTTGACTCTCATGGTTTTTAATTAAGTTTGAGAAAATTAATTAAGAACTAGATCAAGTAATCAAGTGCCGGAAAGGAGATTCAGGTAGAGATAGCCGAATCACTTTCTGCTCGGAATAGTTTAACCTAATGTATTTCAATCCCTAGGTGTAGATCGAGAGATAAAACCTACGGGTCTTAAAATAAAACCTGTTACTGCTTGAGAAAGAATAACAGTGACTTTTACAAACTAGGGTTCATAGAAATAATCGGTAATAATCATTGTTCGGGTATCCGTTCATCAGTAGTATTTCCATAGGAAATCCAACCCTCAACCTTTCCTTTATCAAGAGTCTTTCCAAAAACCTTTCATTAATCGATTGTCGTTCTTATTTAGTTTTTAAAACAAGTTTCATACCAACAACTCAAAATTACGATCGTTCAGTTAATAGCAATTGTAGTCATTGTGATACTTAGTTCCTAGTTCCTTGTGTTCGATACTCGTACTTTCAGTACTATTATTTGATTCGACCCGTACACTTGCGATTAGATTTAGGCGGGTGTAAACCGCCTATCAAGTTTTTGGCGCCGTTGCCGGGGAACTAGTTGCAACTGATAGCAGTACCAACTATAAGCGCTATTACATTGAACTTTTTTTTGTTATTTTATTTCATCACTTTCAGTTTTTGGATTGCTAATTTTGTTTACTTTCCATTTCAGGTACTAACTGGTTTATGCCAAGGAAAACCCGTGGGGAGAAAATCGAACCAATCGATCCGGAGATTGAAAGAACCGCCCGTCGATTACGCAAAGAATCAAAAGCAAAAAAACATATCAAGATCGAGATGGCTGACGAGGGACCTCCTCGCAATGATCCACCTCCACCACCTCCGGAAAGACGTCCTATGCGATCGTTTGCCGATCCAAACGTGGCAGCCGCACGCATAGGCATTCAAGCGCCCACTACTAGGGCGAACTATTTCGAGATCAAACCGAGTACCATCGTGATGGTACATCAGAACCAGTTTGGAGGAACACCAACGGAAGACCCTCATGCACACCTCCGTGCATTTGAGAGGATTGTAATACATTCAAGATCAATGGGGTGAACGAGGATGCTGTTGGTTCCCGTTTTGCTTATACAAGATTGTCAGATCTATTAGTTCGAGTTTATGTTTGATGCGGAAGCGTATTTGAAGAACTAACAGATATGTTTGATAGATTTAGAACACAATATAAATAAACAGTGAACAGGAAATAATATCTCAAAGTTTACTGAATATATATATATATATATCAAGAACAGATTTAAGAACAGTGAGTAAGCAAAGCTTTAAAACAGATATGACTCTTAAAGTGTTTAAGCTGCGTGTTCTTGTGATGTTTTTCTCTCTTGTTTTCTTGTTTTTATATTCCTTGATTCTTGATTAGGAAGAACTCAACATGAGTCTTCCTTTTATACTACTCAAAGGGGACCATAAAGCATGAGCTACTATTCAGAACGGGCGGTATGAATAGTTGGAAGGATGGCATGAACAGTTGGATGTGCTGTATTGCATTTAATGCAGCGGACGTCTATTATGTACTAAGCCCTATTGAGTCCACTCAGATTTTGACACGTTGAAGTTGGACAGGGTACGTTGCCATGCAAGTTGATGAACAGGTCCAGGAACAGTAGCAAGATATTATAAATATCTTTGAAGTCTTTGTTGAAGACCGCAGAGGCTCTGTGAAGTGCCACAGAGGTTCTGCGGTTTGGTCCTTAGAAGAGCAGTCTTCACCAGATTCCGAGTCTTTGGTCTTCTTTACGCGTATTACAGAGCTTCTGTAGGACGCCTCTTTAGCTTCTGTAGCTTCTCGACCTTGATCTCTCGGTAAGTTCGGCAGAGCCTCTGAAAGAGGCTTTCTTCACTTAGCCTATTTTTCACTACTTCTAAATACTTCTATGATTAGGAAGATTGAAGCTAACAATCTGCCCCTAAGTAGTGAAAAATAAAAAATTGAACTTGAGTTTAATTAGGCTAAGTTAGATAAGACAGAGGTTAAACAATACCTCGAAAGTTCTTTCATTCAGAAATATGCCAGAGGCATTTTACATTTGAGTACAATGAAAGATAGACTTTGACTTGGTTTGCAGAGATTTGAGGTTTGAGAATCAGACTTTGGCATCTTTGAAATCGTTGTAGCTTCTGTTGTCTCTTCCGATTCTTCTGATCTCTTTGTAGAAACTGATGCAGAGTTCTCTTAGGCGGATTGTGGCATCAATCTCTCTGATGAAAGTATCTGCAGCATCTCTATCCATTTTCTCTGTACCTCTGTATTTTACAAGGCTTGCTCTGAACTTGTTCAGAGTACTAGTTGTGTACTTCTGACAATCCATGCACACAAATAGTTTGATTTCGCCTTGTGGGTTTTGAAATACTAACCCGAATCTTGGTTCTATAATGATAGAGTTGGGCACGGCGTTGGGTGGGCAGCGATCTTCTGGTGGTCGTAAATTTAGATGTTTGAGACCAAGATCCTTTCCCAGTTGAAAATCTATCATAATGAAGATCAGAAGCTTTTCCTTCATTGCTTTTCTTAACACTTGATAGGATCTGGTGTTTGCCTCTGTGTTGTAGTTGTCCTTTGTCCATTGCAGAAGGTCAGGTAGATCATAAGGATTGATATTTCTTAGGTCAGCATCAGCGAAGGTGGTTTCTGAATTGTCTTCTCTTCTGACTTTGTAAAGATTGTACCTGACCCTTGGATAGGTTCTTGTAAAGGAGAACCTGCAAAAGATTACCTTTTTGATCTTGTGGATTGAGAAGATATCTGCTTTGGTTCTTGACTTTGTCCTTGTGAAGATGTTCTCAAATTCTTCTCTGATCCTTGAATCTGTCACATGATCTGTTGGATGATTGGTCTGAAAGGTTTGTTTATAGAGGTATTTGTATACCACTTCTTCCATCTCTTCATGTGTTGGACCAGGTTGTGGTACTTGTCTTCTGAGACTCTCCATCTTTTGAACAATTTCTGCAGCTCTGCCAGTTAGAGGAATGTCTGTCAGAGGCTTTAATCCATATGCCCAGTCCTCTTCTTCAGGCTTTGGAGTTTGAAAGGCATCAAAAGCGCTTTTCATCAATTTTTCTGTAGGCTTGGGCAATGATTTCTTTTTCTTGGGCTCTTCTGTCAGTATTGCTTTGCCCTTGTCTTTGGCTTTTGGAGGTGCAGAACCTGTTTCTTATGTAGGTTTGGAGGTTGGTGCTTCTGTTGGCTTGATGGTTGCCTCTGTAGGTTTTGACACTTGTGTTTTAGAGGACTTTTGTGGCGATGCTTCTGTTGGCTTGAGTTGCTCTGTAACCTCTGTTGGAGGTTCTTTGGTGACTTCTTCTGTGAGCTCTATTTCCGTTGGTGAAGATTGGACATCGAATCTTCTTGCCATTTTGAAAGCTAATGTGAACCTGTGCCTTTCTTCTTCTCTCTGCGACATTCGATCAGACATTGTATTGTGCATCTTTCTCAGAATAGAAAAAGCAGAGGTCGTTGCTCTTTTTGGTTTGGTGGCAATCGACTTTCTTCTTGGTATGGTTTGGGGTTTTTCTGTTGATTTTGTTGAAGGACGCTTTTCCAAGTTGATTACCACAGGGGTGGTTGTTGCCTCTGTGGTATGCTGATCAGCTTCTGGAATATTGGTTTCTTCAGGAGTTGATTCCACAGAGATGGGTGTTGTCTCTGTGGTCTGTTGATTTTGTTGTTGATCTTGGGTTTGTTCTGGAGGGGCTTGACTGATTGGTTCTGCTGCGATTGGTGGAGCTTGTATTCCTCTGGTCGTAGCTTTCTCCCTTATATTCTCCCCCTCAGGATTATCTGATGGACCAGGATGGTCATCATCAGAATCATCCTGACTTTTATCAGAAGAACCCTCTGCTCTGCAGGAAGCTTTGGGTTTCTTTGGTAGTTCTGCTTCTGCGGCCATCAACTTCGCACATACATCATCACAGAGGCCAAATAGAGTTGCAAGCTATGCTTCTGTGTTGAAGCTCATTCTGCCGACACTTTTTCTGAACTCTTTGACGTAGTTGGCATTTGCAGTAGTGAAGGAGACAACAACTTCAGTGATCTGGTTTATGACATTTTGGCCGAGCTCTGCTAGCTGTGCTCTGGTCTTGTAGTCTTTTGGCTGCATTATTGTAGTGTTGCGCATTGCCTCTTCTTGAACATTTTGCAGAGCCTTCTGTAGTTCTACAGGTGTGATGCTCTGTGATTTGTTGGATTGCTTGTTCATTTGTTCAAGGAAATGTTTTACTGATTCCTTGAATGCAGAAGTTGCAGCTATTCCAAAATCTTTAGCAGCAGAAGTGGCTGTAGTTGTGGCAGTTGTTTGAGCAGAAGATTTCATCTTTGTGATGGCTGTTTTCACCTCTGTGGACAGATTGTCCATTTTGGTGTTCAGATTCAGCATGGCCGTTGATGTTTTCTCTGCAAAAGATGTGAAAGAGCTTTGCAACTCTTTCATGGTTTGGTTCACAGCGGTGACAAGGGTTTGGAACTCATCCCTTGATATTTGTGTCCCTGGTGTAACCTCTGGAGGAACACATTCGTCTCCAGAGTGAGTCCCTGTTCATGGGACACCTTCGTTCACCCTTGTTTGTACATTGGGGGTGGAAGGATTTCCATCTGATCTTCGAGCAGAAGCATCTAGTGCTTCAAACTCTACAGAAGTTCTGTGAACGACATTGTCTAGATCCACTTCAGAGGTGGGTACTAGATTATCCTTCTGTTGACTCGGAGACTTGTCTAGAGTCTCTTCGTCGTTGTGCTCACTACTTCTCTCTGAAAGAAGGGTTGGCCCTATTTCGTGCGTGGCAGAGGAAACGAATTCCTCTGTAGGGTATTCTAGTGTGATATGGGGCGATTGATCACGAACTATAGGCGAGTCTCTTTGAGGAGACTCCCTAGGAATGGATTCCCCGGTTTTTGTGGGCGCAGAAGTCGAAAGAGTGACTTCTGGCTGGAAGGGTTGGGTTTGGATCGAGCTGTGCTGCTCTTTTTCAATAACTCCTTCTGCAGCTAGACCTGCGGAGTTAGATGCGTGGGTTGCACTGGGAGGGGGTGAGGGATGTGTGCCTTCTTCATCTTCGGCATCTTTTTCTTTTACATTTTCTTTTCCTCCAGATGTTTCTACTCTATCCTTTGTTGAAGTTCCTTGCTCTGTGCCTAAGAAGTCATACATTTGATGAGAGCCGTATAACCTCATGACATGTGGATGATAGAGACCTTTTCGTATCCAGACAGCTTCTTCTTCGTCTGAATCTACCTCTGAGACCTCCATTCTTGTCTCTGTTACTTCATCTCTGTTCCACTGAGCTTCTGTTTGTCCTATTTCTTCTGAAGCTGGGCTTGGACTCCTTCTGTGAACGTCCAATCCTTGCTGAATGAAGGGGTTCTGTAGAATAATAGGTGTCTCAGCTGATTGATCTCTGGGTGTTTGATCATCTTCTTGCAGATGTGTGTCAATGCCGGAAATAGAGAAGTATTGTTCTTCTGGGGAGTGGTGGTCGAGAGGTTGTGCCGTCCACCCTGCTGTATTTAAAGTGTTGGCAATGTCAGGGTTCTGTAGGAAATCGTTTAAGTTTCCTTGGTGAGCAAATCGATCTGGGGATTGATGGGGCGATTGATATCCCTCTTCTGTCATTTCTACTTCTGCATCTTCTTCTTCTGCGATTGCTTCCTCTTCTATGGTAACCAATTTCTCAAGTGATTTACCATGCTTCTTTTTGGTTTTCCTCTTCTTAGGTTTTGGTGCCCCTTCCTCTGTAGTTTTCGATTTTCTTTTCTTCTTTAGTTTTGGAGAGGAGGGAGGAGCAGAGGAGCCAATTTCTGTGGCATGAGGAGGTGAAGGTTGATCTTCTGCAGCGCTTGTAGAGGTGCCTTCTGCAGTTTTCCTCCTTTTTGATTTTGGAGTAGAGGCAGAAGATTTTGAAGAGGACTTCTTTCCCATGAGCTCTGCACGTTTGGCTATAAAGCTAAGTTGAATAGCCATGTGTTTTGCTAATTTGTGATCTTTTTCTTCTTGAGTGGAAAGAGGTTCTGCAATCATTGTTCCTAGAGGGACACCTAAACGCGGGGGTGTCATAGGACTCGGTTTAGGAGTTCTATGATCGCGTATATACTCCTTTTTAAGGGTTTTATCCGAGGCATACTTCAGAAGTTTTTTTGACAAAGGTCTGCAATGTGTGTAGCCATCTACATGATCAGTGGGAATATTTTTGTTCATTGGGAACTGTTTGGGAATTGGCCCTTCCATTGGCCATTTCTGTATCAGCAACAGAGGTTCGAACAAAACTCCCAGTATTCTTTGGAATTGCAGAGGTGGTAGAAACTTAGGATCGTTCTCTTTGACCCTTCTTGTGTTGTTCTTTCTGTCGATGGTGTTAATGATCTCTTGCATCATTATGGTTGCGTAATCCAGTGGGAGATCATAGTAAACCCCATACATGATGGTTAATATCTGATGTGAGCTCTGGTCAATACTGCCTATCTTCCCTGTCAGGCATCTGTTAAGAATTGAGAACAAGGTGTTCCACAGAGGCGGTAATCTGCCTTTGCGGAAGTCATTTCTCTTCCTCAGTGGTGTGTTGTACCCAAGCATTTCTAGGAAACGACAGATCTCGTCGTCTGTTGGTTGCTCTGCATACTTCTTCAATCCAAGAAGACCCCTTGTTGGTAGGTTGAATTCAAGTGAGAACATTGTTCTATTGAACTTGATTTCCAGATGCTCAGATTTGCCGGGTCTTGAAATGTATCCTTTGATAAGAGAATCATCTTTATCAAATCGGCAACTTTGCCAAAACTGGTTCAAATATCTAACTGGAATTTTCTTTGGGGTTCTTGAGAGTAAAGGGAAGAGGATATGATTTTCCATTATGTTTAGAAGAATGGCATGGGCTTCGCCGAAAGCAGTGGGTGAGGGGACCAAATAGCAATTGTTGGATTTGATTGGTAGTATCTTTTCGAAATGATCCTTTGCTATGAAGTTTTGAAGATGTGTGGTCGGAGCAAAGTCTGCTGAATCGCCGGAATCTTCTAGTTCAAAATTTTGGGCAAGGTTGGGGTTTTCTGAATGTTCAGAATGAGCAGGTGAATGTTCTGGTGAGTTCGCCGGAGAGTGTGCAGGGGAGATAGCTTGAGAAGATGAAGCCATTGGTAATGAGAATAAGATACTTGCAGGTTTTTGCAGGGTTTCGCCGGAGAAGAATGAGGGTTTGTAAAAGGTTTATGAGAGGGAAAGCTTGGTTTTTATAAAAGGGTAAAATGGTAGATTTTGAAAGAGTAAAATATATGGCAATGGATTAAAATTTGGAATCCGTACTCAAGTTAGAACGGCGGGTTCAACTTTCCACGGAAAACGTTCCATGTATGCCCAATAAAAATGGGACACGTAGGCCATGTCAGAGGATGACAGGACGTCGTGCGCGGCCCATTAATGCTAGGCGCGCGGGGTTGTTCTTAGCCACATGAGATTCACTCTCAGTAAAAGTAACCGTTATTACTACAGAAATGCCCAAGTAACAGATTGACAGAACTTCTGTGGTTTACAGAAGCTCTGTGATCTTGAAAATCTTTGATGTCTATCCCTTTCTCATATATCTCATTGTTATCATGACTTCTGTGGGGTTCTTCTTTAACCAAAACCTTTGTAAAGGCATTGGAGAGGATCAATAGGATTTTTAGTTAAGAGTTTTTACTCGTAGAGGTTTTGTGGCTCTGTTGGAACTTGCAGAAGCTCTGTGAGGGCCAGCAGAAGCTCTATGAGTGAAAAAATCTCATAACAAAACTTCTATTAAATTTTCTGATCATCCAATTTTTGATCTGTTTTAAGAGATGTTTTTCGGATATATTTGAAAGTTGGTGTCCGAGAAAACTGTTATGAAAAAAGTTTTGTTTGTGAAGGTCATGGTGTATGTATTCGGTTTCCGAGATAACTTTCCAAAAGATCGATAGAGGGTTAATTTGTGATCATAGAGCATATTTCTGGCAGAACCTCTGTTGAGCTCAGCAGAAGCTCTATGATCTTAAATATCTCCTAATTCGAATTTTATGAAACTTTTTGAGCTTTTGATTTTTGAAATGTTATTCTCAGTATATTTAGGACATATTTGACAATTTATGTCCTAGAAAACTGTTTTCAAAAATCTTTTGTGCGAGAGACATACCTTTTGGTTCTTCTTTTCTCGGTAGTGATGTCTGACTTCTGTCGATATAGATTCATTGACATTCTTCTTTGGCTTTCCCTTGAAAGTTTTACCTCTGTAGATCATTTCAGGGTCCCTTTTTGCTCCCCCTTGATCTAATCACCTCTGTAGATTAAGTAATTTCCTTTTGCTCCCCATTGACCTATGCTTGGATCAAAGAATGATAAGTTTTGCATAGAACATAGGTCATATTTTCCAGAGGTTCTGTAGGGGTTGTCAGAGGTTCTGAGTAGACTTACAGAAACTCTGTGATTTTAAGAACTATTTAAGATTGAGAACTTACATATACAGAAATAAATTAATTAAAGCAAAAATAATTAGAAATATATACATATTTACAGAAGATAAAGCTATACTTACAGAGGATTTTCACGTCATATTGATCATTCTGTGGACTGGTATTCTGTGGGCACGAAATGCATCTCGATTGTACCGTATTCAACATGATGTTTCAAGAAATGGTATCTTATATCGATATGCTTGGTTTTTTAGTGTTGCACAGGATTGGCAGAGATAGCAATGGCACTTTTGGAATCACAGAAGATGGGTATTTTGAATAGGATGTGGCCGTAGTCTTTTAGCTGAGTCTTCATCCATAGAACCTGAGAACAACAGCTTGCAGCAGCTACGTATTCAGCTTCTGCAGTGGATGTTGAGACACAATTTTGCTTCTTGGAGGTCCAACTGACTAGTTTACCACCTAGGAATTGACAACTCCCAGAGGTACTTTTTCTGTCGAGCATGCATCCTCCATAGTCTGAATCTGTATAAGCTTTAAGACTAAAACCAGAGTTCTGTGGATACCAGAGACCGAGATTTTTGGTCCCCTTTAGATATCTAAAGATTCTTTTCACAGCATCATAGTGTGATTTCTTTGGATTAGCATGATAACGTGCACAAAGACATGTGGCATGCATAATGTCAGGTCTGCTTGCAGTTAAGTATAACAGAGATCCAATCATCCCTCTGTAGAGAGTGCATTCTACAGAGATGACATCTGGATCTAAGGATAACTTATTTCCAGTGGCCATTGGAGTTTTCATTGCAGAGGTATCAGAGAGGCTATACTTGAAAAGAATGTCAGAGACATATTTGGCCTGATTTATAAAAATTCCCTCTGATGTTTGTTTGACTTGGAGTCCGAGGAAGAATGTTAGTTCTCCCATCATACTCATTTCAATCTCACTCTGCATGAGTTTTTCAAAACTTTTGCACTCTTCTGTGTTAGAAGACCCAAAAATTACGTCGTCCACATAGATTTGTACAAGCATTATTTCACTGTTTTTACGTTTATAGAATAAGGTAGTATCTGTTGTACCTCTGTCGTAGCCATTGACTAGAAGAAAGGTAGAAAGTCGTTCGTACCATGCTCTTGGAGCCTGTTTCAGTCCGTACAGAGCCTTTTCAAGGTAGTATACATGCCTTGGGAACTTTGAGCTTTCAAACCCTGGTGGCTGATTTACGTAAACCTCTTCTTGGATTTCACCGTTGAGAAAAGCTGATTTTACGTCCATCTGATAGACTTTAAAACCTCTGTGGGCTGCGAAGGCTAAGAATATTCTTATTGCTTCGAGCCGTGCGACAGGAGCAAAAGTCTCATCGTAATCTATGCCTTCTTCTTGTCTATAACCCTTGGCCACCAATCGTGCTTTGTTTCTGATGACCACTCCATCTTCATCCTTCTTATTTCTGTAGACCCACTTAGTCCCAATGGCATGTTTCCCTCGTGGCAGAGGTACTAAAGTCCATACTCTGTTACGCTCAAACTGCAGAAGTTCTTCTTGCATGGCGTCTACCCAGTTTGGGTCATCTAGTGCTTCAGAAATCTTCTTTGGTTCTATCACACTAATAAAATTTGTAAAGAAACAAAAATTAGCAGTGGCAGACCTGGTTTTTACTGAGTCAGAAGGTTCTCCAATTATTTGGCTTGGAGGATGGCTTTTTGTCCACTGAGTGGTGCGTGGAAGATGGTCATCAATGTCATCGAACCTTTCTTCAGAAGCTTCTTGTGGATCTTCTTCTTGTATAGCCTATGTCGTTCTTCTTACCTTGGTAGAAGATTCTACCATTTGTGGAATGATTGGTATGAGTGGTGGTGGAGTTTGTTCCTCTGAGGACGTATATTCTTGGTCCTCAATTTCCTCTGTAATTCGTTCTTCTGTGGATTGTGGAGTTTGTTTTTCAGCAGCTTTTGTGGTCGTTTTTCTTGATATTTCATCTTCTGCATTTTCTTCTTCGGCATTTGCATCTGTAGTATTTATAGAAGAAGATGAAGCATTATTTGGACCATTTAGAGTCATACCTGTAGGATTTTGTCCAACAGAGGATGGTTCTTCAGAAACTCTGATGGTTCCAACAGAAGGATCAATGTCATCGTGGAACATCTTTAAAAATAGAAGATTCAAGTCTTCTTTCGTTTGCGAGATGCCAGAGGTTTCTCTTTTAAGTTCGAGTTCTGAACTGATTTGCTCAGAAGTCATCTGGAATGAATCATCAAAAGAAACATTGATACGTTCTACGATTTTGCGAGATCTTGAAAGGTATACTCTGTAGGCTTTGGAAGTGGCAGAGTATCCAATGAATTTTCCTTCGTTAGCTTTTACTTCAAACTTTCCTCTGGAATCTCTGTCGTTTAAAACAAAGCATTTACATCCAAACACATGAAAAAACTTGATGTTTGGCCGCCTTTTGTTGATCAGTTCGTAAGGAGTCTTGATGTGTCTTTTCACAATGGTTGACCGATTCTGTGTGTAACAAGCGGTAGAAATTGCTTCTACCCAAAAGTTCATCGGTAATCCGTATGCTGATAGCATAGTTCTTGCGGCCTCCACGAGCGTTCGATTCTTCCTTTCGACTACGCCATTCTGCTGTGGAGTGCGTGCGGCAGAGAAGTTCTGTGATATTCCTTCCGTAGAAAGATAGGCTTCAATGACAGAGTTTTTAAATTCCGTGCCATTGTCACTTCTTAACTTCTGTATTCTGCATTCATAAAGAACTTGGATTCTTTTCATTAGATTAATCAAGATGATTGGAACATCCGATTTCTTTCGAATAAATTCAACCCATGTGAAACGCGAGTACTCATCAATTAAGACAAGTATGTATTTCTTGCCACCTAGGCTCTGTATGGCAATGGGACCGCAGAGGTCGACATGAAGCATGTACAGAGGCCTAGTGCAAGACACATCTGTTTTGCCTCTGTGGGAAGCTCTTCTGAGTTTTCCCATTTCACAGGCAGAACATAAGTGATCCTTATTAAATTTAACATTAGGCAAACCTTTAACTAGTTCAAGTTTGACCAGTTTATCCAAGGTGTGAAAGTTCAAGTGACAGAACCTGTTATGCCATAACCAGGCTTCTTTACTTTCGCAAGCTACAAGGCAAACTTTGTCCTTGGTTGTTGAACAAAAGTTCATTAGATACAGATCACCTTTTCTTTTGGCTCGTAGAAGTTCCATTCCCGTGTCTTCACTTTGCAGAGAGCAGAAAGTTCTTTTGAACAAGACATCAAATCCTGTATCACAGAGTTGACTTACACTGAGTAGGTTGTGTTTAAGGCCATTCACATATGCAACTTTGTATACAAAGACGTTTTCTTTCTGTATGACTCCATAGCCTTTGATGTGTCCCTTTTTGTTGTCTCCAAAAGTTACAGATCCACCATTGTGTGTTTCTTTGTATGTGGATAGTAAACTTCTGTTGCCAGTCATGTGCCTTGAGCATCCGGAGTCAAGATACCAAATTGGCACACACCGCTTCTGTAAGACAATCACAGAGACTTAGGTACCCATATCCATATGGGTCCAATATTGTTAGAATTTTTTAAGTTTGCCTTAGCATTCTTGAAATACATTTTATCTTTTGTAGAAAGATCAGATTGTTTCTCTCTGGGTTTTGACTTTGGAGTTTGAATTTTAGTGGAGAGTAAGCAATCTGGACTTGAGAAGTGATTTTTCAATTTGAACATAAGATCAAAACAATGACAGTATTTAATATGAGACGTGATTTGTTTGAACTTTTCATTGAATTCATTGAACTGAGCCACAGAGGCATTACATTCTTTCTTAACATTTGATTTCTTATTACAAGAAGATCTATGAATACTAGAATGTTGTTTGCAAAAATCTTGTTTAGGTCCTGCCTTCTGTGAGTCTCTTCTGTGGTGAACGTCTGTCTTCACTGTCACAGAGGAAAGATATTTGTTAGCTTCAGGCCTTAAAGGTTTTGAAAATTTTGAGCTTTTAGGATTTTCAGAGGCCTTTTTCAAATTATCAAGCTCTGTAGAGGTTTTGACTTGTATACACATTTTGAGAAAATCTGGACAGATAGGTATCTCTGTGATTTTCTCTTTTGGAGAAATTGTTCTGTTAAGAACCTCAGAGGAGAATTTAACATCCTCTGTGTCACAGTGAATTATCCCTGATTTAGAATCAGTCTCTGAGTCGTCAGAAGATGAATCGTCCTCATATACAGAGGTTGAGTCATCTCCTTCAACAGAGGCTGGATTTTCTGAGCATGTATCGTACGAGTTTTCTTCCTCTGTAGAAAAACTTTCATAGATGGCAGAGGTTTCAGATGAGATCTCTTCAGCGAGAATTTGATCTATAGAAGATGTACAGAGATTTTCTAAAACATTTGATTTCAAAACTTCCAAAATTTCCTTTTCAATTGATCTTTTAAGATTTTCTTCTGAAAAGATGGGTTTAAACTCAGGAGCTTTTGCAGATAATTTCTTTTTGACATCTATCATACAGACAAAAGCGACATGTGTTTGAGTCTCTGGTTTACCAAACTTAAAGATACCAATCTGATCTTGTGTTTTCAGATATTTCTTTGGTTTGATTCCTCTATTGACAGAGGTTGAAGATGATGAATCTGTGTTTTCAAACCACACATTGATCATCTTCGTATGTTTCCTCAAGTGAGGTTCTTCAGAGATTTTAACCCTTTTACTTACAGAGAGTAAGTTTGGAAAAATTGGTTTATTTGTTTTTCCTATCACAAACAGAGAAGACAGAGGTTTGAGTCTTTTGCCTTCAACACCTAGAGTAATATCATCGTACCCTATACCTCGCCTTCCTATTTGTGAGTTTACTTTCTCATACACCTTCTGTGCATCTTTATAGTTTTTAAGTAAAACTTCTCTTCTGAGTAGATCTTGCCAAAGTACTTCTCTCTCTTTTTGAAAGTATTCTTTGAGAGCTCTTATGTCAGTTGTTTCACTCCTAGAAACTGAAAGCTCTTTTGTTTTGATTTTTAAAGCAGAGGTTAATTCAGAAATTTGCCTTTTTAAAGGACCTATATTATTTCTCCAATATTTTTCTACTCTTTCCTTTTCTTCAAAAATTTTGGCTTTTTCTTGAGTGAGAAGCCTTACTTCTCTCTCATTAAAAGTGAGTCCTTTTTGAATGCTTTCATTTATCTCTTTTAGTTCAATCAGTTCAATGTTAAGTTTAATTGAATCATTATCTACAGATTTAGTACAAGAGGTAGAGTTTGAAATGGATACCTCATTGTCAGTGTCGGAGTCGACTTCTGCCATGCCACAGAACAGGGCATTGGTGGTGAATTCATCACCAGAGGTAGAGTCTGACTCGAAGTCCTCCTTGTTTGCTTCAGAATGCCCTTTGTTCGCCATTAGGGATTTTTGTGCATAATATTCAGCCTTCTTTTTGTAAAAAGCTGAGTCCTTCTGTGGGCGATTTTGTCTACTTCTGCATTGTTTTGCGAAATGGCCTGGCTTGCCGCAATTGAAACAACCTTGAGAAGTGTTTCCAGATCGATCGTCGGACTTCTGTTGATCTCCACCTTTCTCTGTTTGGCATTCGTTTGCGTAATGACCAGGCTTACCACATTTGTAGCATTCTTGTGTGTGGCCTACCTTGTCATCTGACCTCTGTCGGTCATTTTCTCTGTAGTTTCTGTCGTTCGACCTCTGTTGGTCACTTCTGTAGTCTGACCTCTGTCGGTCACTTGATTCTTCTCTTCTTCCATCATCTCTTCTATCTCTCTGGTTGTCTCTGCTATATCTGTCATTTCCAAAATTTCTTTGGTTACCTTTGAACTCTCTTGTCAATAGAGCCAATGATTTAGCTAATGACGCGAGAGTTATTTCTTCCTCTATCAGCTCGTCTTCTTCGCTATCAACCATTACCATTTTCTTCTTCTCCTTTTTCTTCTCCTTTGTTGCTCTCTCATTTCTCGGTCTTTCTTTAGCCTCTGTCGATTTACTAACCAATGCGTATGGTGCAATGGTTAGTGTTTTAGCCTGTGCTATTTGAGGCTCTTGTGCAGCTAGTGTTCCATAGAGATCAGAGAGTGTCCATGAGTCTAGATCTTGGTTTGTTTGTAAAGACATAGATAATTGAAGCCACTCATCATTCAGGCTCTTTAGAAACATGACGTTATTTTCTTCCGAGGTTCTGTGAATGCCAGACTTTCTGCATTTGTTTATGAGAGAGTTGAACCTGTCGTACGTCGTTTGCAGAGATTCTGTTGCAGAGGCTCTGAATGCATGATATTCATTTATGTACTGTGCCCTTCGGTTCTTCTGTGTTTTAGCACCCCCTTCCAATTGTCTTTCTAATTCTTTCCAAAGATCGTGCGCAGTTTCGCATGCATCTAAGGATTGAAAAAGTTCGTTGGGGATAGCCATTATCAAGATTCTTTTTGTTTTCTGTGCAACTTCATCTTCTGCCTTATCTTCATTTGACCATTCTTCTTTTGGCTTTGGTTTTTGATGTTCAGGGATTTCAGGAGATTCAGCAGTAGCTGGTACACGTGGTACTATTATCATGGGAACAGTAGGAAGGTTGTAAAGATATTGTACTAGATTTTTTTCAGTACCCTCAAAGAAATGAACCATTCTTATTTTCCATTGAGGATACTCATCTCGTAGGAGAGTAGGAGGCTTGGTGAGTGAACCAGCAGTAAAGAAGTTGTTTGTATTTGTCATTGTTAAGGTTCTGAAAAGATAGAATGATTAAAGAGTATGAGTCTGATGATCTGGAAAGTTTTCTGGGTTTGAACAGTTCCCAGAGTACACTTTAATGGAGTTTTAATCTAGAAATGAGGAATAGGTTAAAAGAGGAATGATGTCTATCACCAATCTTGTAATAAAGAGGATCACTTGATATTGAAAATCAAGCTTTGCTCTGATACCAATTGTTGGTTCCCGTTTTGCTTATACAAGATTGTCAGATCTATTAGTTCGAGTTTATGTTTGATGCGGAAGCGTATTTGAAGAACTAACAGATATGTTTGATAGATTTAGAACACAATATAAATAATCAGTGAACAGGAAATAATATCTCAAAGTTTACTGAATATATATATATCAAGAACAGATTTAAGAACAGTGAGTAAGCAAAGCTTTAAAACAGATATGACTCTTAAAGTGTTTAAGCTGTGTGTTCTTGTGATGTTTTTCTCTCTTGTTTTCTTGTTTTTATATTCCTTGATTCTTGATTAGGAAGAACTCAACACGAGTCTTCCTTTTATACTACTCAAAGGGGACCATAAAGCATGAGCTACTATTCAAAACGGGCGGTATGAATAGTTGGAAGGATGGCATGAACAATTGGATGTGCTGTATTGCATTTAATGCAGCAGATGTCTATTATGTACTAAGCCCTATTGAGTCCACTCAGATTTTGACACGTTGAAGTTGGACAGGGTACGTTGCCATGCAAGTTGATGAATAGGTCCAGGAACAGTAGCAAGATATTATAAATATCTTTGAAGTCTTTGTTGAAGACCGCAGAGGCTCTGTGAAGTGCCACAGAGGTTCTGCGGTTTGGTCCTTAGAAGAGCAGTCTTCACCGGATTCCGAGTCTTTGGTCTTCTTTACGCGTATTACAGAGCTTCTGTAGGACGCCTCTTTAGCTTCTGTAGCTTCTCGACCTTGATCTCTCGGTAAGTTCGGCAGAGCCTCTGAAAGAGGCTTTCTTCACTTAGCCTATTTTTCACTACTTCTAAATACTTCTATGATTAGGAAGATTGAAGCTAACAATTGGTATCAATTGTTGGAACCCAAATATAACAAGTAACAATAATAATAGCAATAATCTTTGTATTTTGACTAATAAAGAGGAGTTTACAATATATGAAATAAGCACAACTCACTCTTGAAGCTCTCTTTCTCTATACGTCTGACTCTTTCAAAATGGAGGCTAGGAGGCTTAACCTAATAAACTCCAAGACAAGACTTTATAACCAAAAACAACAATTGGTTATTTACAATATTAGCCCTTGACACTCAACAAATACAAATAAGTCCTTGACACTATTTCTTTATAAAACATTCATATAAATTAGGGACTAATTAAAGCTAACAATCTCCCCCTAATGTTTTATAAAGAAAGCATCATCTAGTAGTCTCCCCCTTGCTTTCTTTAGAGGCGTTGGTGTGTCAATCTTCAAGTCTTGTAAGAGTCTTCTTTTCCTGATCTTCCACGACGTCAGTTGCTTCAATTCCTTCTTTGACTCAATTCTTGAAATCTTTGAACCTTCAACTGTTCAGATTCTTTTCTTTCAAAATCAGACTCGTTCCTCTCTTTTTCAAGAGTTTTCTGTAATTTTGAGATTTTGCAAGAAAGCTCCATAGATTTTGTTTCAAAAGTAGTTTTCTCCTTTTCAATCTTCTCTCTTTCACAAATCACAAGTTTTTCAAAATCAGAAATCAGTTTAGAAAAACTTAAACATTTAAGTTCAAGTCGTTTCTTCTCTTTTTCAGACTCAGATAAATTTCTATTAAGCTCGATGATTTCAGAGGATAGGAGTTTACCTGACTTTTCAAGTTCAGCAATCTTACCTGAATCAATAAGAATGCTCTTGTTCCTTTCTTCTAGTTCTTTCTCAAGATTAGGAATAATTTTGCGAAAATTAGTACTAAGTTTAGAATAATAATGAGCATCAACATCAACACTAAATCTTAGTCTTGACATATTGTTACTTGAAAGATCGTTAACAGATACTTTGTGCGAAGAAAAAATAATTGTTACACAGTCTTTTGTCTCAATGCACTAACCTGTCTCAGCCCAAACTTGTCGGATTGAGCTGAAATTTGGTAGGTAGGTGCACGAGGATATTCTGGACCACTTTAATTCTTCGAGTTTTGTCCAAAAACCAACAAAAAATGGTTTTTCGAAGCAAAAACGTGTGCAGCAAATAAAAGTTAAGGATGAAGATTCAAATGTTCTTGAGTCAAAGTTTTTCAAAAATGATCGGATTGAGCTGAAATTTGGTACACAGGTTCGTGACACTATTCTGAGAAACTTTAATGCTTGTTGTTTTGTCCAAAAACCAACAGAAAATGGTTTTCCGAAGCAAAACAGAGTGCAGAAAAATAAAAGTTTAAAAACTCCGAAAATTGAGTAAATGAACAAACTGAGCTACAAACCTAGTGATTTTGCGG
The DNA here is from genome assembly GCA_033807775.1 of Saussurea involucrata. Lineage (NCBI taxonomy): Eukaryota > Viridiplantae > Streptophyta > Magnoliopsida > Asterales > Asteraceae > Saussurea > Saussurea involucrata. The sequence goes on along the minus strand of CM066319.1, from coordinate 141,031,960 downwards.
AATAAAACACTCAGGTATTATCTACTACCAACCCTTGATCGATTCTAAACCAGTAGAAGAACTCTAATGGCCAAAACCAATCAAAAAGATGAAGAACTTGAAGAACTCTCAACTTTGCACAAAAACACAATAATCTCTCAAAAATTTGATAAAAATCAATGGATTGAAGCACAAATTCGAATCTGTTTGGCTCTGATACCAATTGTTGGAACTCAGATATAACAAGTAACAATAATAATAGCAATAATCTTTGTATTTTGACTAATAAAGAGGAGTTTACAATATATGAAATAAGCACAGCTCACTCTTGAAGCTCTCTTTCTCTATATGTCTGACTCTTTCAAAATGGAGGCTAGGAGGCTTAACCTAATAAACTCTAAGACAAGACTTTATAACCAAAAACAACAATTGGTTATTTACAATATTAGCCCTTGACACTCAACAAATACAAATAAGTCCTTGACACTATTTCTTTATAAAACATTCATATAAATTAGGGACTAATTAAAGCTAACAGATGCCATCAAGCTGAGACTGTTCAGTTTTTCACTCAAAGGCAGAGCCATAACTTGGACAGAAAATATCCAACCAGACTCGATCACCACCTGGGCACAACTTGTTATAACCAATCTCACGATAATAAAGAAAAATACAAACAACACAAGTAAAAGTTATAATCGAACAAGTATAGATATAGTATCGTGTACCTTTTCGATGTTCTAACGGATTGAACTTGAGGAATTGGATAGAGGCTTGATTGAATCAGTGTCCTAAGACGAAATTTCGTCCCCAATCGTGCTTGGTTCCGGACGTCGCCTAGAGGATACAACTATCCGATTGAATTGATACACGTCAATTCAATCCCATCGAATCGATTGAATGTTTCTTGTTAAAGCAAGATTATGGAGAAGGATTTTGAGAGAGTATGCCCAGATTTTCGTGTGTCAAAAATGGAGGGAAACTTCCCCCATTTATAGATTTCTCCTTAGTAACCGAAATAAACTGTTGTAACCAACACAGAGGGCTGCGCGGATGGGCGGCGCGCCTTGACTCGCGCGGAGAGGCGCGCAGGCCTCTGTTTGATTACGACAACAATCCTCTGCGCGTATGGTGGCGCGTTTGGACCCGCCCAGAGAGCCGCGCACAACACTGTTCGTTTACGAAAACAGTGCTCGGCGCGCATGGTTGCGCGTCCTGGGTCGCGCGGTGACCCGCTCCGTTACCAAAAATTTGTTTTAATGATCACTAGAGCCCAAGAGGCCCAAGGCCCAATCTTTTGACCATTAAATATATGCTATTCTCTCCCTCAAACCCAAGAAAATTCTTTTACTTGGATCTTTCTCCATTTTGATAACTCTTATGGGTATGGCCATATAAGCCCATAAAAGTTTCAAGTCTTTTCCTATGTGGGACAACATTGTAAGGTAAATACCCAACAATACCCCACATTTTCTATTCAAACTTCCAATAATACCCCACATTTGAATAGAAAATAAGATAAAACACATAGGAAATTATTTGCTATTCAAGAGGCTAAATATGATATACATCAGGAAAGGTGTCTTTTGGACTTGAACCGTCCTTAGTGAGTACAAATCGGATCTACTTTGTGGGTAGTGAACATAGTCTTGAACTAGCCACGTTTTATAGTAAATCTAGACAAAATGTATCACATACATCATATTTATACATACATCGATTCTTACGGTTTTGTTCATTTCGGTCGTGAACGATATCCTTTCTTCATGAGATTTGTAGAGAACGTAGCCATATCGGTTCCCATAGATGCGACCACACATCGATCTCACATAGGTAATGCCAATCAAGAACATTTCGTAGTGTTCCACTATAGTAGCTATTAGCATTATTAAGAATTAGAATTCATCCCTTAAACGTCAACGGAAAAACACAATTGAGGACATCAAAGGAATAGGCATACCTTGTGTTTGTACCCGCTTGAGTCTTCCTTAACTAGTTTTCCTATTGAACCTAGACCATGGGATCTCCAATGTTGCTAGGTTAGGTTTCCGCCAAGTATCGACTCATTGTATTGGCTTTAAGCCCATTCCCCTCGATGTAAAGATGACTTGCTCTCTATTTAGGCCCTTTGTCAAAGGATCTGCTATATTTTCCTTTGACTTTATATAATCAATGGAAATTATTCCATTTTTCAGCAAGTCTTTGATTGTATTATGTCTACGCCTTATGTGCCTTGATTTCCCATTGTAAATCTGATTCTTTGCTCTCGTTAGAGCAGCCATACTATCACAATGTATACAAATGGCCGTCATAGGCTTAGGCCACAACGGAATACCTTCAAGGAAGCTTTTAAGCCATTCGGCTTCTTCAGCGGCTTTGTCTAATGCGACAAACTCAGCCTCCATAGTAGAACGGGTATTCACCGTTTGCTTTGATGATTTCCAAGATATTGATGCTCCACCAAGGGTAAACACATAACCACTTGTGGACTTGCTTTCCGAGTGATTGGAAATCCAATTAGCATCACAATATCCCTCTATCACGGGAGGATACTGCTTTCCGAGTGATTGGAAATCCAATTAGCATCACAATATCCCTCTATCACGGGAGGATACTTAGTATAATGCAAACCATAATCCATTGTATGTTTAAGATATCGGAGCACTCTAACTAATGCATACCAATGATCTTTACCCGGATTGTGTGAGTAACGACTCAGTCTACTCACCGTATATGTTAGATCCGGTCGTGTGCAATTCATAATATACTTCAAGCTTCCAAGTACTTGAGTATATTCCAACTGAGATACACTATCTCCTTGATTCTTCTTAAGGTGACTAGAAGGATCAAATGGGGTAACGAACGGTCGATCATCATAGTGTCTAAACTTTCTAAGGACTTTTTCTATATAATGGGACTGGGTAAGGATATATCCTTCAGCCGTTCTTTGAACTTTAATACCAAGTATGACATCGGCTACCCCCAAATCCTTCATATCAAATGAGGAATGTAGCATTTTCTTGGTATGGTTGATTATATCCATATTAGTCCCCATGATCAGCATATCATCCACATACAAACATATTATGACATAAGCATTATTATGTTGTTTAACATAAACACATTTATCACATTCATTAATTTGAAATCCTTGTGATAAAAGAGTGTTATTGAACTTCTCGTGTCATTGCTTTGGAGCTTGTTTAAGTCCATATAGTGACTTAACCAATTTACAGACTTTATTCTCTTGACCTTTAACAACAAACCCTTCGGGTTGTTGCATATAAATTTCTTCATCCAATTCACCATTTAAGAACGCGGTTTTCACATCCATTTGGTATATTTCCAAATTGTGAATCGCGGTTATTGCCATCAACGTTCTTATAGATGTTATCCTTGTAACCGGTGAATAAGTATCAAAGAAATATTGACCCTCTTTTTGACGATACCCTTTGGCTACCAACCGAGCCTTATACTTTTCTATAGTACCGTTGGGTCTAAGCTTTCTCTTAAAGATCCATTTATGTCCAATTGGTTTGTGTCCCGGAGGGAGATCGACCAATTTCCACATGTTATTTTGTAAAATGGAATCTATTTCACTTAGGATTGCCTCTTTCCAATAAGGAGCTTCCGAAGAATCCATCGCTGCCTTATAAGTTAGAGGTTCTCCTTCTACATTAAAGGTCACAAAATCTGGTCCAAAGTCTTTGGCCACCTTCCCACGCTTACTTCTTCGAGGTTCTACTTCCTCTTGAACCTTAGAAGTACACTCACCCTTTGTATTTGTACTTTGGTCTAAATCATCATCAATAGTAGCATCTTCATTCCCTCTTTTCCTTGGATTTGAGACAAATTTCTCCTTGTCCTTGTATGGGAATATGCTCTCAAAGAATTCTGCTTCTGCAGATTCCATTATAGTATTTGTGTGTATATCCTCTACATAGGACTTAAATACCAAGAATCTATAGGCTGCACTATTCTTGGCGGGGCCAAGGTAGATGCAATCTATAGTCTTTGGTCCTAGCTTAGTCCTTTTTGGTAGAGGAACTTGCACTTTAGCCAAGCAACCCCACACTTTCATTATTTTATAGGAAGGCAATTTTCCTTTCCATATCTCATAGGGAGATTGACTACTCTTCTTATGAGGGATTTTATTCAAAATCATATTTGTAGTAAGACAGGCTTCACCCCATAAACTGTGTGGAGCCCCGGACGTGATCAACATTGAGTTGATCATGTTCTTTAAAGTTCATTGAGGGTATAGGGTGTCGTTGTTTGATGCACAATACCATGTGAGGAACAAAATTCAGCAAAGTCATGAGATTCATATTCCCCTCCTCTATCCGACCTTAGAATTTTGATCCTCTTTTCAAGTTGATTTTCAACTTCGGCTTTATAGATTTTAAACATATTTAAAGCCTCATCCTTGGTATTGATCAAATATATATAACAGAATTTACTGCAATCATCTATGAATGATATATAGTAGTTCTTTCCCCCTCGGGTTGGAGTGGACTTAAAGTCACACAAATCGGTATGAATTAGACCAAGAACTTGGTTAGATTTTTCGACAGATTTGTGGGGATGACTAGAGTATTTAGACTCTACACAAGTCTCACACTTAGTCATTTTTTTCATTGAACACTTAGGTACCATGCCAAGATTCATCATCCTTTGTAAGGACCGAAAGTTGACATGACCTAACCGAGCATGCCATAAATTAGAGGAATCAACCATGTAACAATATTTACATCATTGTTCGTGGTATTTACAATTGACAACTTAAAGATCCCCTCACATAGGTAGCCCTTTCCCACATACATCCCACCCTTTGTGACTACAAATTTATCCGATTCCTTTGTTGCTTAACATTGGACCCGGAATCAGATTTTTGCTCATATCCGGCACATGTAGCACATTGGTGAGTTCTAGCTTTTTCCCCGAAGTAAGCTTCAATACCACTTTTCCTTTCCCTTGCACTTTTGCGGTTGTTGAATTCCCCATAAACATTGGTTCACCATCGTTGACTTTGACATAGGAAGAGAACAAATCCTTGGAGTTGCATATGTGCCTAGTGGCACCGGTGTCAAGCCACCAATCAACTTCGTTTGAGACGAAGTGAGTTTCAACAACACCCACGAACCTTGTTTCATAATCAGCCATATTTGCTTGATTCGAGCCCCCGGCTCCTCCGCTCCCGTGGTGATCCCTCTTGAACCGACAATCTTTTGCTTTATGACCGGGTCGACCACACAACCAATAATTGACCACTTGCTTTTTGAAGGGCTTTTTTTTTGGTTGGAGAGGATATTTCATGTTTGAGGGAGAAGGTTTAAAGGCAATACCTTTTCCCTTAAATTTCTGAAACTTTGACTTCGAGGGGTTTCCTCCAACGAACTTTGCATTTGGCTCCGAAGAGCTTGCTTCCGTCTTTTTGTTCTTCCTATTGTCCTCCTCAACTCGAAGTTTGAGAACCAATTGATTAAAAGACATGTCCTCGGTTAGATGTTTCAAATATAATTTGAAATCTTTCCACGAAGGAGGCAACTTTTCAATAATCGAACTAACAAAAAAGTTAGCATTCATGCCCATACCTTCCGTTTCGAGTTCATGAACGAGAACTTGTAAGTCCTCCACTTGCTTTACAACAGATTTTGCATCGCTCATCTTGATGTTTAAGAACTTTCCAACCACAAATCTTTTCGAACAGGACACTTCGGTCTTGTATTTATTTTCCAACGATTCCCATATATCTTTTGCGGTTTTGAAAGTAGAATAAATATCATATAGGGAATCGTCCAAAGCATTGAGTATATAGTTTCGACAACTATATTCACTGCTTTTCCAAATTTCGACCGATCTTTCAAAGGCCGCTGTTTGAATTTGTGTTGGCACCGTTGAGCCCTCTCCCGCAACGGGTTCCGTTGGTGCTTCCTCCGTGAGCACGTTCGAAACACGAAGCGTCGTGAGATAGAAAAACATTTTCTATTAGGACTAAAAGTCCTATAAAATAGAAAGTGATATAAAGAAATAATCTGTGTTATTTATTTGTTTGTAAAGCCTCTCAAAGATAATGAGCTTTATGGTTAATGGGCTTGGGCCTGTCAAGCCCTTGGTATTTAATGTGTTGTTTAGAGGTTATTAGGTTAGACTTGGAGAGAAGCTATTCATAGATTAGTCGTGCGCTTAACTGTGAGTCAGGGAGAGTTTGTTCATCAATCCTATATTGTAACTCTCCACAATCTATCAATAAACGATTATCATTCGATTACATCATTGTTACTTGTCAAACTGGGATCCACAATTGGTATCAGAGCAGAGGGACAAAGGTATCGATTCAAAGGTATTTCTCTATTTCCTGATCATTCAACTTTGTGCGACTGTGTTCTTATTCAAAGTTTTCTTGTTTTGATTTTGGTGTTAAAACCCAAAATTGAGGCTTGATAAATTTTTCCCACAGCGAATTTAAGATCATATTGTGTTTTTGAAAGTTTTGATTGAGTAAAAATCATCAATTTTTGAAAATTGTGATTACTGGGTTTTTAGTCTCTGTACTTATAAAAACCAAGTTTTTTTCGCTTCAAAAAGTGCTCATCAATTCGATTTGGTTAGTGTTTTGCGTTTCCTAGTTGTCTCGTTTGGTACTAAAGTTTTGCAGATTGATTCTCGAGTCAAAAAGTGCTGAAATTCTTCATATCGGGTAAGTTTTTCGACTCCCTGTATTGGTTTCGACGTTCCGGTACTTGTCAGATACCGGAACCCTCGAATACCGGAACCCACGAATACCGGATTTCAAGTTTCGGTACTATTTTCATATCCCCGTATTTAATACTCCCGGTATTTCATTTCCCGGTACAGCACTTCCGGTATCTCATCTCCCGGTGTTCGATTATCTTTCGGTACTATACAATTGTGGGACTTGATTTCCAGTCCCGAAACCTGCCATTTGCGGGACTCGCCACTATACTGCGGGACTTGTTTCCCAATCCCGGAACCTGCCTTTTGCAGGACTTGTTTCTTGCATTTGCGGGACTTGTTTCTTAATACCTGAAAGTTGTCAATTCCGGAACTGGTTATCAACTCCGAAACTAGTTAAATTCCGGAACCAGTTAAACACCTGAACAGTAAAACTTCATTTTGCAACGAAATTTTACTAACTTCAAATCGCCATAACTCGCTCAAAAATCAGAATTTTGCAATGAAATTTTACAGGGTTACTCAAAATGTGATTCTGAACAAATTCTCTGGGAATGTTTTCTACTAAAAACATCTACAACTATGAGTTCGATCACACCACAGTAAACTGAACAGGCTTTTCGAACAGGCTTTCAATTCCGAAACAGTCTTTGAATTCCGGATCTGAGTTTTTTTTTAATTCTAGATCGATATCTTGAATTGTCTCACGATCATTTCTTTCAATTAACAATGTCTTATCCAACTTACTCTGAGCTCAACGAGAAAGTTTCTCATTTAGAAGCGCAAATAACTAAGCTAGAAGCCGATGCCAAAATCAAATACTGGGCAAGCTAGCGATTGAAAAGGCTGAGGATAAATGTGTGATAGAAAATTATCAATCTGAATGCTCAACCATTTCAAAAAGAGTTGAATCCCTAGAAATCAAATACTGGGCAAGCTAGCGATTGAAAAGGCTGAGGATAAATGTGTGATAGAAAATTATCAATCTGAATGCTCAACCATTTCAAAAAGAGTTGAATCCCTAGAAACCCAATTATCTGAAATCACCCAAAAGCTCAATAAGTCTAAGGAAGAGAATAATAAGAGTGTCAACATTTGCTTAACCGTTCAAAAAGAAAATGACAATTTGACTAACAAGCTTAAGGATCTTAAATCCAAACTTTACAAGCGAGGTCAAACAGACCAAACGATTCATTTGAACAAACCGAAGGAATTCAAGTATTATAACGCCCTTTGGGGACTCAGATATGATAATCCGTGTTACCTTAAGAAAATATTATCTAAGGTTCCCACCCTTTATGAATTCAACTTTTTGGGCCTAGATAAGCATTATCCTGAGTATAAGATCAAGTGGACCAAACTGTCTCAGAAAGATGAGGAAGAGGAAGACCTTAAACGCAAAACAGGTATTCCACTACCAAAAGTAGGGGAAAAGCCTGCAAATGACAAACCTGATTCGGAAGATGAGCCACCTAAGAGAAACATTAATGTACAAGTTCCTTTCGTGTATGAAACTCTTAATGCTTCATATCTGAAAAACAAAACACCTCATCTCTCGAATGATTATTTTGACATATGTTCCATTGCCAAAACTGTGGAAACTCCGTTTCCAGTTCAAGCAACACCAGATGATGATTCTCATGCCAACTCAGAGTTCAAACGTTACGTTCCACCTCTGATTTTGGAAAACATAATTTTTAAACTTGAATAATCAATTTTGAGAGATAAGGTTATTTTTGAAACCGAAAGAACTGTACTTTTATCTACCATAAACGAGCTCAAAATGAACAAAACCGAGTCATTATCCGAATCAGAAAGAACAAGTTATAAAACCGAGATTGCTAAATTGACTTCTAAACTGTCCGTGCTGACGGCAGAAGCTTTAACAGGAAGGATGGCTAAGGAAAGTCTCGTGGATACTCCAATGAAGCCTACCTCTCCTGACACCATCTCGGTTGACCCGTTAAGTACTTGTTCGGATAGTTCCTCGTGCAAAGCCTTTCTAGGAGTGTCTCTTGACACCGATGAAAAGGATTTGAGTTTTCTAAATAAAGGTAAGGCGGTTCAAACCGAATCTGTTCAAAGGAATCTTTTCTCTGACTTTACTAATCCCTTTGCAGGTGATTCCTTTAACTGTTCCTCATCCGACTCTGACTGTGAAAACCCGTTTGATTCTGAACAACGGTTCTCGGCGATTATGAATTCCATGGTGTGTCCTAATGATGATCTTGCTAAAACCGATTTTGCACCAAAGCTTGTGAGTCATGTTCAATTTCTGAACAAAATGCCTTCACCGGTTAATTTTGAAAAGGGACAATGTTCAAACTCCAAAAACATTTCTAAGACCACTTCTTCAAATTCTAAATCTAAAAGACGGTCAAAGAAACGCTCAAAAACCGGTAATTCTCACAAAAGACAATCTTATTACTCTAGTTCTTCTGTGAGCTTAATGATTCTTCAGATAATAATGTTTTTAGAAAAGTAAAAATGGTTTGGAGAAAGAAATCAACTACAGAAGATAGTGATGGAAACAAGTCTCATACATCTCATGTAGTTGATACAAAGTCACGTGTGTCCAAGACTAGTTCACCTGCTCATGTTTACCCTATAGCTAAGCTGATCAGCTTAAACCGAGCAAAGATCTGTTGCACTTATTGTGGAAAGAGTGACTTTGTGCATCCAAGGTATGTCAATAACTGGTATGGTACCTACAGCATCCCCAATCCCCGTTTTAAAGTTCAGGCATCTAACCATCAAGGATCCATCAAAGCATGGATACCAAAATCTTTATGATCTGTTTTTGCAGGGATGTCATGTGTGATAATATTCAGAATTTATTTTCACATGACTATATTCGAAGGTTATGTCACATTTGAGGGGGAGCATCAGGTATTTGACATATACATGAATTTTTTTGTGAATTCAAAGAACCGTGGTAATTCATCCTGAATTAAATTCCAGAATTGCCACGTGTTATATTTTCTTGATTTAGTTATTTCCATGTCTCATATATGTGTTGACTGTTCGGAGGAAATACACTCGCTTGAATTCCAACTTGTTCTCAAAGTTCGTCATTTCATGATTCAATTCTTCTCTGATATAATAATTGTGACTTGTTCTTCACAATTAAACTTTCTGATCAATTGTTTCATTTGTTGCAAACACTGTGCGTCATGAGTCATTCCGTTTTGCGCTTGATCTTGTTCTTCGGACTTAATTTTAATGACTTCTGATCATCTCAGATCAGGACTCGTTCTTCAATGCTTTGACTTCTAAACATTTCTGTTTAGAACTCGTTTTTAAATGTGTGCTTCCATGTTTACTAAACTATTTTATTTGAAAAAAAAGGTGTGAAAGGAGTGATAGGATTTATTTTGTTTCTATGGTCTATCCAGAACCGGAAGGACCTACCCAAGAAACACATCCATTTATAGACAACAGTGAGGGATCTAGATTGATAGATGCGTTTGGAGTGAGAAAAAAAATGGTGAGGATGTGACAGGACTTAAAAGAATTATTGGTCCTTACCAAACCGAGTCAGTTAGCCAGGTATCCACACAATCTATTCATTCTCGTTCTTTGGAGATGAATATTGAAACAGACATGGACCCAGTGTCGACAACTCGTGTCACCCCACCTAGCCACTCAAGCATCTCACAAAAGATGTTTGTTTCATAAATTCACGGAGGTTTAGCACATACTCTATCTATTCCTCACTCGGAGGTCTTAGATATTGAAAAAGGAAGACATCAGCTCCGGTCTCCGAACTTCATATTCTACTCACTGTGTCTATTGATTTTTAACTTGAGTCCCAAGTTAAATCAATTTTTAAGCCAAATCGATATAATTTATTTCTTTCACACATGCACGAGTCTTTGTGATTCCCATCGCATATCTTCGTGATATTGCCGGAACAGTTTGAGAGGTAATTTTTAATATTTTACTTCAGTGATAACTGGAAGTCCTATCAGAGATACCCCGATGCCAACTCTGAAAAATAGGCCACACAATTATTTTAATTGTTGTGATAACAGTTACTACGTGTTTCTGTGTTAGTTGATTACCCCTTTTGGTTACTTAACGTTTTATCTGGTATTTTTGCTACTCATCAGTGTTGTCTTTGAAGTTACATGATGCTCAGGATGCTCCTCATCATCATGAGGGGGAGAACTGATACAAATTCAAAGACAAAGATCATCATCATGAGGGGGAGAAACGTTATAAAAGTTCAAAGACCCAGACTATCAAGTTGAGGGGGAGTAAGCAAAAGTTGAGGGGGAGTAACTGTTATGATATGTGCTGAAAAGATTACAAAGTACAAAGTGCATGGTTCTTCTATCCGTTTACAAAGTGCTGAAGTTTTCAAAGCTAGTTCAACTTGTGGTTCAACTCGTGATACTAAGAAGACCAAGAGCATAATTCAAGGGGGGCGTGAAAGGCATGAAGACGAGCAACACTAGAGTGTTTCAAAGTTTCAAGACGAAGAGAAGATCAAGACCTGAAGAGTTCAAGATCGTAATTTTTCTTTATATAACTTTAGGGGGAGATTGTTAGGACTAAAAGTCCTATAAAATAGAAAGTGATATAAAGAAATAATCTGTGTTATTTATTTGTTTGTAAAGCCTCTCAAAGATAATGGGCTTTATGGTTAATGGGCTTGGGCCTGTCAAGCCCTTGGTATTTAATGTGTTGTTTAGAGGTTATTAGGTTAGACTTGGAGAGAAGCTATTCATAGATTAGTCGTGCGCTTAACTGTGAGTCAGGGAGAGTTTGTTCATCAATCCTATATTGTAACTCTCCACAATCTATCAATAAACGATTATCATTCGATTACATCATTGTTACTTGTCAAACTGGGATCCACATTTTCTGTTGCCACCGTCGAAAATATGAACCCTTGAACTTTTCAGGTTTCTCAACGTGGGATTTCATTATCGTCGATTGGTCCATTTTGTTTCTAGTATCTAGAAACAAAATTTCGTCTTAGATTGTTATAACCAATCTCACGATAATAAAGAAAAATACAAACAACACAAGTAAAAGTTATAATCGAACAAGTATAGATATAGTATCGTGTACCTTTTCGATGTTCTAACGGATTGAACTTGAGGAATTGGATAGAGGCCTGATTGAATCAGTGTCCTAAGACGAAATTTCGTCCCCAATCGTGCTTGGTTCCGGACGTCGCCTAGAGGATACAACTATCCGATTGAATTGATACACGTCAATTCAATCCCATCGAATCGATTGAATGTTTCTTGTTAAAGCAAGATTATGGAGAAGGATTTTGAGAGAGTATGCCCAGATTTTCGTGTGTCAAAAATGGAGGGAAACTTCCCCCATTTATAGATTTCTCCTTAGTAATCGAAACAAACTGCTGTAACCAACACAGAGGGCTGCGCGGATGGCGGCGCGCCTTGACTCGCGCGGAGAGGCGCGCATGCCTCTGTTTGATTATGACAACAGTCCTCTGCGCGTATGGTGGTGCGTTGGACCCGCCCAGAGAGCCGCACGCAGCACTGTTCGTTTACGAAAACAGTGCTCGGCGCGCATGGTTGCGCGTCCTGGGTCGCGCGGTGACCCGCTCCGTTACCAAAAAATTGTTTTAATGATCACTAGAGCCCAAGAGGCCCAAGGACCATGGCCTAATCTTTTGACCATTAAATATATGCTATTCTCTCCCTCAAACCCAAGAAAATTCTTTTACTTGGATCTTTCTCCATTTTGATAACTCTTATGGGTATGGCCATATAAGCCCATAAAAGTTTCAAGTCTTTTCCTATGTGGGACAACATTGTAAGGTAAATATCCAACACAACTGAAAGTTGCTTTTCTCCATAAATTCTTTCCACCAAGCAGAACTGCACAACTTATGGCTGAAATCACCCATTTTGCTCAATGGGATCAAGAGACGTTGTATGAAGCTTGGGAGAGGTACAAGGAGATGATCAAGAAATGCCCTCATCATGGGTTACAAGGTTGGGTCATAATCCAAACGTTCTTCAGTGGACTTCACCCGCAGTTCAAAAACGACATCACAGCTGCAGCGGGTGGAGCCCTAATGGATATGTCTTATGAGGGAGCATGCGAGTTGATCGATAATCTGTCCGAACATAGTTTTTCTACTCCAAGATCAGCCGTTAGAAGAGTTGCGAGTGTGCAAGAGAATGACGAGCTGAAAGCCATAAAAGCTCAACTGAACGCACTCATGAGTCAATTGAAGGGATCTTCTCTTCAATCCGCATTTATGATGGACGAGGGTATGACGGATATGGCACCACCCATGAACGAGTCGGAGCAAGTTCAATTTATGCAAAATCGGAACAACCGGCCATGGAACGATCCGTTCTCAAACACATACAATGAGGGTTGGAAGAAGCACCCAAATTTCTCATGGAGTCAACCGCAAGGGAAGCAACCCATGGCCCAACAACAACAGCAGCACTACGGTAATAACTCCAAATTTTCTAATTCCTCTAGTACTAACAATGTTTATCGTCCTCCAGGTTACATCCAACGGAAATACGATGAAGGGCAATCCGGAGAGAAGAAGTCGGGGCTGGAAGACATGATGATGAAGTTCATGTCTAAAATGGACAGCACGGTTGAGGGATTAGCCGGTATAATCAACACGGTCAAGGCGGCTACTGATCAGAATACAACATCTATAAAGCTTCTTGAAAGGCAAGTGGGGCAAATTTCTGAGGCCCTACAAAACCGAGCTCCCAGAACCTTTTCGGGTCAAACCGAAAGGAAAACACGGGAAGATTGCAAGGTTATTCATCTGAGGAGTGGCAAGGAGCGGATTATAGATCCGACCCGAGAATCATCGAAGGGAACCGAGTCCAAAGACAAGATGTTGAGATCATCGATATGGATGAATTGGAAGCCGAGGAAGATATTGTGATTGAGGAAAACTCGAAGAGTGAAGAAAAGAAGCAAGAGCGGCCTACCATTCCAAAGCAACCACCGGTCAAGCCGACAACACCAAGAGTGCCCTATCCGAGCAGGCTTAAATCGCATAAGGATGATGTTAATTTTTCCAAATTTCTTGAAGTATTTAAAAAGTTACATATTAACATTCCTTTTGCAGATGCTTTGGCACAAATGCCGTCATATGTGTAACATCTTGATTTTTATAAAAGATGATGTTTTGGTTATTAAATAATTGAGTATAATTATTTGATAAGGTATGATTTATTATGTGATAGATTAATTTTAGAGTTTATCCCCGAGTAAGTTACGTTATTGGTTTTGTGGAGTAATAAGTTAAGGGGTAAACTTTAATTTTAATTTAGAAGTTTGAGGGTATATTTTGCCATTGAATAGAAGTTAGGGGTTTGTTTGGATTTTGGTGATTGACTCATCACCATCACCGTCCCACTTTCATTAAGAAGTGATAGGTGTCTCATTTTGAAGAGAGTAGCATTTTAGTTTTGTTGGTGTGTATGTGTACTCTCGGCAAAAGAAGAACAAAAAAAGAAGTGAGATATTTGTTTGGTTACTTTTGGTTCTTGGGGTTGTGTCTACGGCAAGGAGAAAGGAAGAAGAAGAAAATCAATTTTTAGCAGCAAGATTTAAGAGTCCTTTTGGTGAGAACAAAGGTATAATTCTATTTACAACTTTGTTTATAAATAGATGCATAAAGTTGAGTTTCTATGGATTTTTATAGAAATGGGTCTTAAATGATTTTTAAGGATTATGATAATCTGGGTTGATGTTTATGTTTTAATAGTAGTATTAAACATATCTGCAAATTTGTAGAAACATGCATAGTGTAAAAATATGAATTTCTGGGTTTTAGATATTTTCAGTGGGTTGAGACATTCAAGCATGTCGCAACAGTGCATTGCGACATTCATGAATGTCGCAGCCTTAAGAACAACTTGGTGGTGAAGTCGCAATAGAAGGTTGCGAGTTGGTGTTGAAGTCGCAATAGAAGGTTGCGACTTGGTGTTGAAGTCGCAATAGAAGGTTGCGACTTGGTGTTGAAGTCGCAATAGAAGGTTGCGACTTGGTGTTAAAGTCGCAATAGAAGGTTGCGACTTGGGGTTGAAATCGCAATAGAGGGTTGCGACATGGTGACCATGCCGCAGTAGTTGATTGCGACTTGCACAGTGCATTGCGACAAGAGATTTTAATATTAGTTGGTTGCGACTTAAGACGAAGATTTTTAGATAATAAGGATTCTTAGTTTTAGAGAGTCCTGTTCCGTAATTTAATGTCAGTTTATGTGTATATTGGTTATTACAGTAAACTGTGGTGGTGAAGACAGACGTTCCTACGTCCTTAAAAGAAATAAAAGAAGTGTGACTTCATACCAGGTGAGTTTATTCAACTCTCTTTAAAATTCAGCAATTAATATTGAAATAGATATATAATATGTATGTCTGAACATGTTAATAAGGACTCGTCTTAATTAGTAATGAGTCCAAATATATGACTAAAAGTTATGCTATGTTGATCCTCGTGCTAAATTGCAAAGAAGGGATAGTTAAGAAATCGAGGTGTCAAGACTATTAATATTCTTTATAAAAGGTATATATAGAATATGTTATGAGACGAATTTATTGTATGTTATGCTAGAAATAGGCGTCCGATCATAGTAGGGCACCTGGGTACGGTCTAATGGGAACCGAAATACTTGCCATTTGACCAAGGGATGTAATTTCTAGTAAATGAGCGTATCTTGAATCATCGTGAGGGCCCCGGTTGTGTATCGCGATATATTAATCCCATTGGGGTCAGTGATTCTGAGATGGTGAGGACGTGAAATGTGGAATAGGCAGATTTTGATTTGTAATTCCCATTTCGAATGGAAGATCGGAGATTTCCATTTTATAGGGAAGATCGGAGATTTTCCGTTGTGAGAGGAAGATTAGAGATAGGCATAAAGTAATTTGTAATCTCTACTTCCGGATTAAGAAATAGGCAGGTTTTGACTTGTAATTTCTTAGCTAAGAGTAATGACTTTGAATCTGGGATGATTTATAGTAAACTCTTGATAGTGATATTATGGCTAGACGAATTAGTCATAAGTATGGGAGTGGGGTAGATTCCCAGTATTGAAAGGAGTTGTTGTACGGTAAGATGGGCGAGAACAGGTTTGTTTTATCTGTTGAGATTTTAATTGTTTAACTTTAATCTGATTTGAATATTCTCACTAGGCGAAAGCCTAATGTTTCAAGTTAAAATTTTCTTACCAGGTACAAACTCCGGGAAGTAAGCGGGAAAGTGTGATGAGGATCTTTTGGAAAGACTTAAACTTAGAGATAACGGAGGATCTAGCTGTTTTTTTGATGCTTTTGGGACAAAGGATTAGATAACTTAATTAATCTGATTATGATGTATGATTAGATTAATAGGTTATTTGAATTAGATGTACTGTATATAAAACCTTTACATTTGATTATCAGGTTATAGAAGTTTGAAGTTTTATGATCATAACTTGTTCTAATTTTAAGGTTTAAATTAGCCCTGTTTTTAGGGTGTTACAATATGGTATCAGAGCATTAGTTTAAGTGAACTAGGTATGCTAAGTGAGATACCTAGACTTAAGCTAAGATGAATTAAGTTATGATTCGTGAGATATGGGTAGAAGTACTAAGGCAGGATAGTCTTAGAGTTAACGAAAAAATGTGAATTATAACTGTGATGATGGTAACGAGGATTCTCATTTATAGCATGTTCATAATTTCAATTAGCTACTGTTATTATGAATATATTGTTACATAAGCATACTTGTTTATGATGGTTATATGTTCTACCATGGCTATCCTTGATCTTGTATCTTAATGGTTAATGTGAATTGGATTATGATATGTTGGAAGGATTAGGTTCAGTTAGGGATCCTTGTTGAAGAATAAGTTAAGGAAGTATCGACAGGTTGACTATTGACGTTAACGTCAGTAGCTGTGTAAGGTGTATGAGGCTGAAGTCTTGAATCAGAAGATTTAAGAGTTGAAGGACCACCTTGCAAAGGTGTTAGGATGTTGAAAGACTGTTATTTTAAATAAGCGTTTTATTTACGAAGTGGATGGTTCGTAAGGAATGAAGTATTTGACACGAACGAAAGGAGTATATAGATTGTGTTGATCTGTGAAGGAATATGTCCTGTCTATGTAAAGGTTTGGAATCACAAAAAGTTAGCAAGGAACGAGTAGGTACGAGTTTATTAGAAACTCGTGAGTTATGGCTCAACTAAAGTTGGGGAGAAATAAAGTAGTGAAATAAACTCGATTAATTATATATGAGAATAGGAGGAGAGCTAAGTGCTCGATTGTAAAACCATGTTGAGTGGTCGATCAGGTGGGCTGTGAAGCACTTGTACTACAAGTTGTAGTAAAAGTAAGAAAGCGGTTGTTGGTCATAGTATGGTGTTATTGAAGAGTTGAAGTAAGCGCAAACGGTTGACTTGGTTAGAGTGAATAGCCTTCAATTGCATATCGAATTTCATGAATAATGTCGTTAAACGTATTATACGAGTTCTTTCATGATTAAAAGCATGTGCGAGCCTTACAGGTTTTCTTGTTTTGGGAAATAAGTTGACGCGTGCGAGCGTGTGTTTTCTTTAAAGTAAAAGACAAACTTGTTTTCATTATACAATAAAGCTTTGAACTTAATGATCTACGAATTACTTCACGCTTTTATTGGTGGAAGAGAACCTTCGTTACGAAAATATTGAAAACGTTTAATTGCGAAGTTTTGTTTTATAAATAAAATGAGTATTGACTCGTTATTATTATATGAACGAGTGTTGGAATTGACAGACCCACTTTGGGTAAGTGTTTTCATTCGAAAAATTTTCAGACGTATGTGAAAGGGTTTCACTGGAGACAACCGTGGTGTCGGCATCGATTTGGATGGGCAAGGTTACGAATTATCGTAAGAGTGCCTGCGAACGATCCTTGCGATCGTTGTGTTTTATTATTCGTCTTGAGTGGTGTTGTTTCACGCATGCTCAAGCTTGTTTTATGATTTTGTATCTATTGTGTTTTAAAAGGGTGTAAAATGATTTCAATTGTTGTGTCAATATGTTTGAGGGCTATGAACTCGCTAGGTCAGGAAGGGTATTACGATTGGGATTGAGGAAAGGCATTGGGAGTGGAATTGTAAATTGAATAAGATGTGGTCGAGTTATGATCTTAGTGTTTCCGTTAGAGGAGGTAGGTGAGTATCGGGAGTCTCGGGCAGTGAGTTCGGAATGTCGGTATGATTGTAGTTTGAGTTATTGCATAGTTATGTGAGAATGGTTTTATTTGCGGTAAGATGTGAAATGGTTAGATTGTTTCTGTTGTTGGAATGGTAATAAATAGCGTTACGTTACTTGATGTAATGTTATCGGTTGTAGGCCTGAGTACTGAGATAGGGTAGTAATTAGATTTTGCACTAAGAAAGGCCTTGTGTTTTTCTCAAGTAAGAATGGTGGGGTATAAGTTGGTTATGATGCGTTGGATGAAGTGAGTTCTGTTAGGAATCCTAGATTGTCAGGAAGGATTGGAATCATCATGTAGTCCATTGATATGGAGGCTTGCGACTGTTTAACATGTCACAAGTTAGAGGCGTTGCCAGGAGATTGAAACGTGAGAATGAAACCGGTGGGTGTGAACGGATGAGGTTGTTCGAATTATGTAAATAGTATGGTATAGGAACGATAATTTGTTCGAGGAGTTAGGAGAAGTATATCAATACGGAAATCCTCATCTGTCGTGAGGTGGCTGGGCATTTGCATGACGATGTTGAAATCAATGACCATTTGGTTGGATGGTTGTCAGGAGGCTAGTATTGGAGAAGTAACTATGGTGTGGTTATCTTGTGAGTTTTCGTGCAAAGATGTAAGAAGTTATTCGGAGAAAGGTGTGTATCCGGCATGACGCTGGACCACCTTGTGTGAGTGTTGCAAAGGTGAAAGACCGTGGTTGCATAAGTGATTTCTTATAGAGCATAATGATCTTTATAAGAACAATGTTAGGGTAATCGAAGCAGTTGTGCTTTGAATAGTTGACCTTGATATGTAGTTCGTCTAGACCCGGGAAAGGCAAGCCGGGAAACGTTTTTGGCTTCGTCTGAAATTGTGTTATGAGTGGTATGAAGAAGGTAATAATTTTTTTCTGTGTGTGTAAAGGCATCATGCTAGCTTGTTGCAATGTGGCCGCGTGGTGAGATAGTGACGTAAGGAAGTGGTAGCATTTGGTACCGAAGGGACGTGTAAGTCTTAGATGTAATGATGATTGCCATAATATTGAAGTAGTCAAAGGTAGTAAGTATGCTCGATTGAAGTGTGCAGTTTTGCGGGCGGTATATGTTAATACTAGATTGAGATCAGGAGATTGAGTTGCGGTTGGTGACGGGATGAAAGGAGAACCCCCCTTGTTCTTCTCGATCCCATTAGATTTTGGGTGAGTTTTCATACTTCACTCGATTGTCGAAAAGGATACTGTAACTGTTAAGTTGTGGTTTGTAAGATGGTGTTGTGGTATGGCCAATATTGAAATAGGATGTCAGAGTGGTAGTAGGTGTTTTAACCAAGTGTTTTGTTTGTGTGAGACGCTAAGTAATTATATTTTTGGAATCCTTGGAAGTTTAAAGAGGAGGATGGGTGTGTTAGTCGAAAGGTGATGTAGTATATGCAAAATCATTAAGGAATGTGAGCTGTTTTATGTTAATGGTCCGAGAAAGCATTAGTTGAAGATCGAAGAAAGTGTAGTAACTTCAAAAACGGGTGTCGATTTAAGATGACTTGGTTGAATATCTCAAGTTAAATTTTGTGAAATTGTTAGTTATGAGAAAATGTTATCAATATGTGAAAAAAGGGGGTCGAGAGAAAGAGGCAAATGATGTTTGGAGAGTGGTGCTCCATGCTAACGTGGAGAAAGATGTTAGAAAATCGGATCTAAGAAAGGTGGTCATACTACAGATTTATTGGAAGCATCATCGAGATGCTAGGGTGACTTTAGAGTCGGAAGAGGATATGAAGGTTGGATATCCTCATTTGTTTACCTAGCTTTGATTTCGAGGAAGAAATCATTTTCAAGTTGGGGAGTATTGTAACATCTTGATTTTTATAAAAGATGATGTTTTGGTTATTAAATAATTGAGTATAATTATTTGATAAGGTATGATTTATTATGTGATAGATTAATTTTAGATTTTATCCCCGAGTAAGTTACGTTGTTGGTTTTGTGGAGTAATAAGTTAAGGGGTAAACTTTAATTTTAATTTAGAAGTTTGAGGGTATATTTTGCCATTGAATAGAAGTTAGGGGTTTGTTTGGATTTTGGTGATTGACTCATCACCATCACCGTCCCACTTTCATTAAGAAGTGATAGGTGTCTCATTTTGAAGAGAGTGGCATTTTAGTTTTGTTGGTGTGTATGTGTACTCTCGGCAAAAGAAGAACAAAGAGAGAAGTGAGATATTTGTTTGGTTACTTTTGGTTCTTGGGGTTGTGTCTACGGCAAGGAGAAAGGAAGAAGAAGAAAATCAATTTTTAGCAGCAAGATTTAAGAGTCCTTTTGGTGAGAACAAAGGTATAATTCTATTTACAACTTTGTTTATAAATAGATGCATAAAGTTGAGTTTCTATGGATTTTTATAGAAATGGGTCTTAAATGATTTTTAAGGATTATGAGAATCTGGGTTGATGTTTATGTTTTAATAGTAGTATTAAACATATCTGCAAATTTGTAGAAACATGCATAGTGTAAAAATATGAATTTCTGGGTTTTATATATTTTCAGTGGGTTGAGACATTCAAGCATGTCGCAACAGTGTATTGTGACATTCATGAATGTCGCAGCCTTAAGAACGACTTGGTGGTGAAGTCGCAATAGAAGGTTGCGACTTGGTGTTGAAGTCGCAATAGAAGGTTGCGACTTGGTGTTGAAGTCGCAATAGAAGGTTGCGACTTGGGGTTGAAATCGCAATAGAGGGTTGCGACATGGTGACCATGTCGCAGTAGTTGATTGCGACTTGCACAGTGCATTGCGACAAGATATTTTAATATTAGTTGGTTGCGACTTAAGACGAAGATTTTTAGATAATAAGGATTCTTAGTTTTAGAGAGTCTTGTTCCGTAATTTAATGTCAGTTTATGTGTATATTGGTTATTACAGTAAACTGTGGTGGTGAAGACAGACGTTCCTACGTCTTTAAAAGAAATAAAAGAAGTGTGACTTCATACCAGGTGAGTTTATTCAACTCTCTTTAAAATTCAGCAATTAATATTGAAATAGATATATAATATATATGTCTGAACATGTTAATAAGGACTCGTCTTAATTAGTAATGAGTCCAAATATGTGACTAAAAGTTATGCTATGTTGATCCTCGTGCTAAATTGCAAAGAAGGGGTAGTTAAGAAGACGAGGTGTCAAGACTATTAATATTCTTTATAAAATGTCTATATAGAATATGTTATGAGACGAATTTATTGTATGTTATGCACATATAATAGTAAGAGAAATAATACTTATGTATTGTGTGACGATTGCTAGAAATAGGCGTCCGATCATAGTAGGGCACCTGGGTACGGTCTAATGGGAACCGAAATACTTGCCATTTGACCAAGGGATGTAATTTATAGTAAATGAGCGTATCTTGAATCATCGTGAGGGCCCCGGTTGTGTATCGCGATATATTAATCCCATTGGGGTCAGTGATTCTGAGATGGTGAGGACGTGAAATGTGGAATAGGCAGATTTTGATTTGTAATTCCCATTTCGAATGGAAGATCGGAGATTTCCATTTTATAGGGAAGATCGGAGATTTCCCGTTGTGAGAGGAAGATTAGAGATAGGCATAAAGTAATATGTAATCTCTACTTCCGGATTAAGAAATAGGCAGGTTTTGACTTGTAATTTCTTAGATAAGAGTAATGACTTTGAATCTGGGATGATTTATAATAAACTCTTGATAGTGATATTATGGCTAGACGAATTAGTCATATGTATGGGAGTGGGGTAGATTCCAGTACTGAAAGGAGTTGTTGTATGGTAAGATGGGCGAGAACAGGTTTGTTTTATCTGTTGAGATTTTAATTGTTTAACTTTAATCTGATTTGAATATTCTCACTAGGCGAAAGTCTAATGTTTCAAGTTAAAATTTTCTTACCAGGTACAAGCTCCGGGAAGTAAGCGGGAAAGTGTGATGAGGATCTTTTGGAAAGACTTAAACTTAGAGATAACGGAGGATCTAGCTGTTCTTTTGATGCTTTTAGGACAAAGGATTAGATAACTTAATTAATCTGATTATGATGTATGATTAGATTAATAGGTTATTTGAATTAGATGTACTGTATATAAAACCTTTACATTTGATCCTCAGGTTATAGAAGTTTGAAGTTTTATGATCATAACTTGTGCTAATTTTAAGGTTTAAATTAGCCCTGTTTTTAGGGTGTTACAATATGTGAAGTTCTTGAAAGATATCGTTTCAAACAAAAGGAAGATTGAGGAGCATGCGACAGTTGCACTTACTGAAGAGTGCAGCGCAATCATCCAGCATAAGCTTCCCCCGAAGCTTAAGGATCCAGGGAGTTTTACTATCCCTGTTCATATAGGCAATTCTGAATTTAGTAAGGCTTTGTGTGATCTTAGAGCAAGTATTAATCTAATGCCATTGTCTATTTTCTGGAAACTCGGGCTTGGAGAGGTACAACCGACCAGTGTGACACTGCAGCTTGCTGACAGGTCCATCAAGTACCCGTATGGTGTAATTGAAGATGTGCTGGTCAAGGTGGACAAGTTTTATCTCCCAGTCGACTTCGTGATCCTCGACATGGATGAGGATAAAAAGATACCATTGATTATGGGTCGACCGTTCTTAGCCACGGGAGGAGCACTTATCGACGTGAAAGGAGGAAAGCTCACCTTGAGAGTGGGTGACGAAGAAGCTGTCTTCAATGTTTTCCGGGCAGCCAAGCAAAGCATGGGACCGAACGAATGCTACCGGGTAGATGTGATGGACTCCTTGATGAGAGAAACATGTGGCATGCAAGTTTCCGGCGATCAACTGAATAATGTGTTGATGGGTATCGATGATGATCCAAAAAGCGAGAGTGTGATGCAATTAAATGCATCGCCATCATATAAAGGCCCGAGAAGACCGGTCATTGAAGACTTGGGAGAACCAATTCCCAAGTCCGAACCTTCATCGAAGATACCACCAAAGCTCGAGCTCAAACCGCTGCCCGATCATCTTGAGTATGCATACTTGGGAAAAAAAGACACGCTTCCGGTAATCATATCGTCTAAGCTGAATTCTGAGAAGAAAGAGAAGTTACTAAGAGTTTTGAGAGAGCATCAAGTTGCGATTGGATGGACGATAGCTGATCTCAAGGGTTTAAGCCCAACATTTTGCTCGCACCGCATCAATCTTGAAGAAGGGCATAGACCGATAGTTCAACATCAACGTCGGCTCAACCCGAATATGAAAGAAGTGGTCCGAAAGGAGGTTCTAAAACTTCTTGATGCTGGAATTATATATCCGGTTCCGGATAGTCCATGGGTGAGCCCGGTCCAAGTAGTGCCAAAGAAGGGTGGTATAACCGTTGTTTGGAACAACAATAATGAGCTGATCCCTTCCCGAACAGTTACCGGTTGGAGAGTGTGTATTGACTACCGAAAGCTGAACGATGCGACTAAGAAAGATCACTTCCCTCTTCCATTCATTGATCAGATGTTGGAGCGGTTATCCGGGCATGAGTATTATTGTTTCTTAGACGGGTATTCGGGGTATAATCAGATACCAATAGCCCCCGAAGATCAAGATAATACAACATTCACATGTCCTTATGGTATGTTTGCTTACCGGAGGATGCCTTTCGGCTTATGTAATGCTCCAGCAACCTTTCGGAGGTGTATGATGGCGATCTTCTCAGATATGGTGGAGAGGACGATTGAGATCTTTATGGATGATTTTTCGTTGTTCGGACCTTCTTTTGACACATGTTTGGAACACCTAGAAGCCGTATTACAGAGATGCAAAGAAACAAGTCTTGTCTTGAATTGGGAGAAGTGTCACTTCATGGTGACCGAAGGGATCGTACTTGGTCATAAGGTGTCAAAGGCTGGGATTGAAGTGGATAAGGCAAAAGTAGCGGTGATTGAGAATCTTCCTTACCCGAACTCCATCAAGGGAGTCCGAAGCTTCTTGAGGCATGCCGGGTTTTACCGGCGGTTTATTAAGGATTTTTCTAAGATTACTAAACCTTTGTGTTCTTTATTGCTTAAAGATGCAAAATTTGATTTCACTAATGATTGTATATCTGCTTTTGACAGGTTAAAGAAGGAGTTGATATCCGCACCGATTCTCACGGCTCCCAATTGGAGTTCGCCATTTATTTTGATGTGCGATGCGAGTGACACCGCTGTTGGAGCGGTATTGGGTCAAAAGAAAGACAAGCGGATGCATGTGATCTACTACGCGAGTAAGACCTTGGATGATGCTCAGCTCAACTACGCGACTACCGAGAAAGAACTGTTAGCGGTTGTCTATGCTTGCGAGAAGTTCCGGTCATATCTAGTGGGGGCCAAGGTAATCGTCTACACCGACCACTCCGCTTTAAAGCATCTAATGGACAAGAAGGATGCTAAACCGAGACTCATCCGCTGGGTATTGTTACTCCAAGAGTTTGACTTGGAGATTTTAGACAAGAAAGGGTCCGAAAACACTGTGGCGGATCACCTCTCGAGGCTTGAGGGAGGTGAGGATCAAAGCAAGGATAAGACTATCATCAACGATTCATTTCCGGATGAGCAGCTCTTCAAGGTTAGTCATTCTGAGCCTTGGTTCGCGGATTTGTTGAATTATTTGGTGGGAGGAGTAGTGCCATATCAGATGAACTCCCGCCAAAGGAAGAGATTTCTCTTTGAGGCCAAGAGGTATTATTGGGACGAGCCCTATCTCTACAAGAGGTGTGCCGATGGTATGATCCGGAGATGTGTCCCGGAGGAGGAAAAGGCCAACATTCTAAACCACTATCATACCTTGGAATGTGGGGGCCACTTCAGCACCGACAGAACAGTGGCAAAGGTTCCGTAGTCGGGTTTCTTCTGGCTGTCTATGTTCAAAGAGACTCGAGAGTTCATATCTAAATGTGATCGGTGCCAAAGAACGGGGAACATAACCAAGAGGGATGAGATGCCAATGCAAGTCTTCATGGAAGTCGAACTCTTCGACGTGTGGGGCATAGACTTTATGGGACCGTTCCCGAACTCGTATCGGAATGAGTATATCTTAGTCGCAGTGGACTACGTATCTAAGTGGGTGGAAGCAATCGCGACTCCTACAAACGATTCTAAAGTAGTGATTAATTTCCTACGAAAGAATATTTTTGCGAGGTTTGGAGTTCCGAGAGCTTTGATTAGCGATGGTGGGAGTCACTTCTGTAACCGGTATTTGGACGCAGTCCTAAAGAAGTACTCGGTGAAGCACAAAGTCACGACACCATACCACCCACAAGCCAACGGCCTAGCGGAGGTTTCCAATAGAGAGCTGAAACAGATATTGGAAAAGACAGTGAATTCATCTCGGAAGGATTGGTCGTTGAAGTTAGATGACGCATTGTGGGCGTATCGGACGGCGTTCAAAACCCCTCTTGGTACCACTCCCTATCGTCTAGTGTTTGGCAAGTCATGCCATTTACCAGTGGAACTCGAGTGTAGAGCGTTTTGGGCTATCAAGAAGCTGAATATGGAGTTAGATGCAGCCGGAAAAAGAAGATTACTACACCTGTGTGAATTAGAGGAAATCCGGCTGGATGCATTCGAGAACGCGGCCATCTACAAGGAGAGAACCAAGAGATTCCATGACCAGCGACTCCGTGAAAAGGTAATTATCCCTGGAATGCAAGTTCTTCTATTTAACTCACGATTACGTCTTTTTCCAGGTAAACTCAAGTCCAAGTGGTCTGGACCGTTCACCGTCATGGAGGTATACCCGTATGGAGCAGTGGAGCTACAAGGAAAAGACGGGGCGACCTTCAAAGTGAACGGCCAGCGAGTGAAGCCATATTATGGAGGAGAGACGGTGGTATCTGACGCCACGTACTTAGATGATCCGAATGAGTGATCAGAAGGAAGGTCGAGCCACGACCGAAACCAAGGCGCTGGGTGGGAGGCAACCCACCGAGGTTTGTTTTCTTTTTAATTTATGTTTTAGAGTGCTTTTATTTACAAAAGAAAATTGAAAAAATTAAAAAGTGCTAGAACAGTGTGGCCCGCGGTTTCATACGCGGCTTACATAACGCGCAACAAACCGCGCCACACCCTGGTGCTTTTCTGAAACAGTGGGATACGCGGTATAGGCCGCGGTTTACATAACGCGTAACAAACCGCGGGTCTCTCTGAGTTGATTTCGAAACAGTGCATTACGCGGTATATCCCGCGGCTTGCATACCGCGTAGCAAACTGCGCGTCCCGTCTGACAGCTAGGGTTTCGTTTTTGTTTTTTGTGTGCAGTTGTGTTTACTTTATGTCATTTCCCTTCTCTTCTTTTCATTTCCCCTTCTTTCTCTTAAATTTTCTGCAATTCTCTCTCTCTCCCTCTCACGAATTTCTTTCCCTCTCCATCGCAATTCCAAGGTTTTCATCAAGTATTTTGTGCTCCCCATTTCTTCAAGACCAAGGTATGTAATCCTTCTTTATTTCTTTGGGTCTTCATATGTGATGATGTGGTATGTTCTTATTTTTCTCATTTCTTGCTTCCAAATGCTTGTATGTTGCTTTCCCATCGTCTAGATCTCTCACAAATGTGTTACTCTTGTGATGTTTCATGCTTACTCTGTGAATATATGCCTATTGTATGCTAGGAAGTTAACTTGAGGATTTTTAACTTGTATGCAACTGGGTATGTAATTTTTGTGAGGATATATGCTTAAAATCTATAATGGGGAATTTTTTTTGGGAAGTAAAATGGGGGAAAATGTTGGTATGTAAGGATCTGTGGTTTTGTGGATTATTCCCACTTTTGTGCATAAATGTTACGTGAGGGATTTCTTGGCAACATGAAGTCCCTACGTTAATTTTGTGGGTTTTGTCTTTTAGTGCAACCATAGCCAAATCTAAGTTTCACTTAGGTTTAGGGTTCGATTATTGTCCAATGGTGCAAACTGTTGAGGGATTTTTTTAGATGTGTGCACTAGGAAATTATGTGGTTATGTGGTAACTGTTGGTCAAAATGCATGAGCTAAACAGTATTTTATTGATATTCTGCATGCATGGGATATGTGAGTTTAGCTGCACGTACACGTAAGGAAAATGGGATACAACAAACCTAAGTTCACTTAGGTTTGGGGTGCCTTCCTTTTCCACATTCACACACTCACATTTAACCCGTTGCAAACCTCGGTTTTACCGAGGTTTGGGGTGGCTATGAGCGTGATAACTCATTAGAGTTTATTTATTTTTGCAGATAATGAGGCATCATCCGAGCACGCACCTCTCCTTCCCACAATATGACCGCATCCACCCAAACCAAAGACGCGGGATGTTTGACCGGGAAAACCCGGATAAAGATGAGCGCCACGAGCAGATGAGAGACAACGTATGCAATCCCTTCGGGGAACGAGGCATCAAGCTGGCAAACCTACCGGCCGAATCAAGGGTGCCGGTAATCATAAGGCAACATTCTTGGGAGAGGTTCATCCAAACCCCTCCCATGTATTGCATTGCAACGGTTAGAGAGTTTTACGCCTGTATGATTCCAGCGGTTTACCACGATCGTTGTGTTGTAAGAATGGGCGACAAGGAATTCCGGATCTCTCCGGACGACATAGATGCTTACTTCCACACCCCCCGCCGGGCCAACTTGAGCGCCACCTACGGTCTATCTCCGAACCAAGCATTCCGGGAGCAATTAAGTCCAACCATCGCCGCCTCTCTAAGGCGGAATGGACACACGGGGTGGAACAAAATGGATCAACACATCTTAAAAAGTGAGATGCATACCGATATAGCCTTCCTCATGCTCTTCGTCAAGGCTTCTCTAAAGCCTTCGTCCCACAATACTACCGCCGACATCCAAGTGGCGGAGGTCCTCTATTCATTACACAACAATCTTCCGATGGACGTCGGACACATCATATGGATGGAGATATTAGATGCAGGTATGACCCTCGACGGTGTTTTACCATTCCCTTGTTTGATAACACATTTTTGTAGGGAAGCCGGTGTCCCGATAGGACACCTCACTGCATCGAAGAAGGACTTCACGAAGACACAGTATAAGCACCAGATTACGGCGGCGAATAAATTAGAGGCGAGGAGGCGAGCAGATCCAGATTTCCAAAGGCGACGTCTTGCCGAACCGGTCCATATTTCGTCCGAGAGTGCCTCGGACAGTGATCCCGATTTTGACCCGGAGGCACCAACGGCGGAGGCGGCCGTGCACGACGGCGACACACCTCCTTATATGCGCAGATTTATGGATCACATGACGACCGAAGTGAGGAGAGTGGATGAGCGGGTGGAGCGTGAGTTCCGTAGCATGAACCTACGCATGGATGGCTACGATGTGCGTCTCGTCCAAGCTGGCTTTCCACCACCACCATAGGCACCGCCAGCGCAGCCCGAGGGTCGGAGGAGAGTGAGAGGCCGGCGAGATGGGGGTGCGTCATCATCCTCACGCCGGTAGTTGGGTTTGTTTTCATGCTCTCTTGTCTTTGATTTGTCTTGATGATGTACTGTACTGTT
Organism: Saussurea involucrata; assembly: GCA_033807775.1. Classification (NCBI taxonomy): domain Eukaryota; kingdom Viridiplantae; phylum Streptophyta; class Magnoliopsida; order Asterales; family Asteraceae; genus Saussurea; species Saussurea involucrata. The sequence continues at coordinate 141,003,593 of CM066319.1, read as the reverse complement.
TTATTTGTTTCTGTTGGATGACTGTAATAATGCACAACAATACTATCACACTTTGTACCACTTACTTGCACATTGGGGACAGTGTGTGGGTAAGGTTTGGGGTTGCCAATCGGGCCCCGTTATGCACGTTGATGTCCTATACTTATGAATGGTTAGATCATTGTAGCTAATAATTATTGTTTTGGATGATTGAGACCGACCATTGTGGGGAGAATCTTGTGATAGTGACGTGACCATTAGGGAAGGATCGGGGAAAGACATGACTAGGGACATTAGTAGAAACCACCCAATAGCGAGATTTGAGCCTAAAAGACGTTTTTCATATTCGAGGGATTTAAACACGAAACTCGTATACACTTTTTCGAATTCCTTGTCGTGATTATAGAGTGATCTCGCTATAATATTGCATTGAGTAGCAAAGACAGCCATCGGGATATTGGGTAAGGGTATAGTAAACCATATCATGTGGACCTTAAGAGATGATTCCAGGCATTGTGTGTATTTTTAACCCATTTTTATCTATCGTCCCTTTTGACCCCTTATGTGTGTTCCCATAACCCAGTTTGCAGCCAAACACTCACCCTATTCATTTCAAACCCACCATTAAACCCGAACCAAAAGCCGTAGCCAACCCTTATCCGAAAGTGTGTCAATCAGAGGCGGTAATGAATAGCAAAAGATAGAGCAGAAAAGAAATAGTACAGGCCAGTCATGAAAAATAAATTGGGTGCATTTTAACCCAAAAGATAGAAAAGAGGGCCAATGTCGCCCCAATCAAAGATAGAGGGCCAATGATGCCCAAAAAAAAATACAGTTAGCTAGATAGTACAACAACAGCTAAATAAGAGAGTCAAAGCGACTCCAGTAGTGACAAAGAGGGCCAAGTGATAGAATGTGAAGCAAGAAAGTTCAGAATTGCTAATGATTGACACGCCGAGGATTTTTGACCCGCTTACCCTTCATTTCTTAGCCATAAACCTAGCCCTATTACAACCCTTGTAAAGACCTGGATGGTCTTCTGGAAAATGGGATTAGGGTATACGACCACCTTTACCGATAGTCCATGTCTTGCTACTTGAGTCCCTTCTGAGATCAACCTTTTGGACATTTGTGCGTCTTTCATTAGAGTTGTCATGTAATTATTGAGTATTCTTGTTCATAACTTCCTTATACATGACAACATATGCGACAACCTAGGTTCGAGTGAAATGAGAGTATCCCGTGAGGTAGGGTCGAGGCGAAATGTTTTCCCTAGTATGTTTGGACCTAGTACAACCTTAATGTAATCGGAGCAGTCACGAGTTCAACTCACAATGGAAGGCCTTAGATCAAACAGAATAAGGATGAGGCGAGGATGAGATAAGCATTAACGAGTATGGGAAATCACCAGTGCATGTCGTGGTACCGATTGAGAGTTGTGTTGTTATTATTTTTCACTGATATATGCTTTTATTCTATGTTATCGCTAATTTGCTTGAGGATAAGCAACGCTCGGTTTGGGGTTGTTGATAACGCCAAGTTTTGGCGTTATTTTCAGTCCATAAACCAATGAGATTGGCTTGTGTTGAAGCAAAAAAGCGGAATTTTATGGTTTATCTAGTGAATTGTACAGGTTATCCGAAAGAAGGCGAGCATCAAGAAAGAAGCGGAAAAGAGCTAAAAGAGAGTCTAAAGCGAAGCCTAACGGAAGCCCGAGATCCAAGCCCAAGAACCATACCCAGATCCGCGAACCAAACCTGACCCGAAGACATTTCAGAAACCGCGCAGTTTATCCCGCGGTTTACAAACCTCGGCCAAAACCGCTTAAGTCCCTGTTTCGTTAGCTATACTTTGAGTTTTCCGGAAGTAGGTCATTATCTCGAAACGTGCGACGGTAGGCAGCGGAGGGGCGATTTTCAGAGCTATTTCACGTACTTTGGAGCCACGATAGAGGTTTGATTGAGGACAGTTCATCGCACGAAGTGGATTAGAGCCGAGAGAGATGGGATTTCATCGTACATTCTTAACGTTTACGATCACCATGTTTTCACACACCACTTTATACCTTAATTCTTGTGTTTTTGTCCACCCCAACATGAACTAATCTTTAGATGTTGGGGGTTGGAACAACGTTGGATTTTACTATGGATGACGTGTAACCGAATGATTGTTTTTATTGATTTGATCTATGAAGTATTTGAATTCAGTTTTTCAATCTCAATTGTAGCTTGATCATCTTCAGTTGACTCTCATGGTTTTTAATTAAGTTTGAGAAAATTAATTAAGAACTAGATCAAGTAATCAAGTGCCGGAAAGGAGATTCGGGTAGAGATAGCCGAATCACTTTCTGCTCGGAATAGTTTAACCTAATGTATTTCAATCCCTAGTTGTAGATCGAGAGATAAAACCTACGGGTCTTAAAATAAAACCTGTTACTAGGGGTGAGCAAAACCCGACCGACCCGAAAAACCCGACCGAACCCGAACCCCATAAACCCGAACTTGAGCCACCCGATTAACCGAAACCCGAACTTTCCCGAAACCCGATCAAGGTATTACGGTTCGGTTTAGGTTGGGTTTTCCCAAACCCGAACCCGACCGAAACCCGAACTTTTTAAAAAAATATTTTTTTTTCAATAAATCATAAATATATATATTATATATATAGAGAGAGATAGAGATGGGAAGAGCTCCTTGTTGTGATAAAGCAAATGTGAAGAAAGGACCATGGTCTCCTGAAGAAGATGCAAAACTCAAGGAGTTTATAGACAAACATGGTACTGCTGGAAATTGGATTGCTCTTCCTCACAAAGCTGGTATATATTATTTACATACCTCTCTTTCTCTCTCTACATTTTTTGTCCCAAGCTCAGGAAGAAACTCTTGGCCATGCACATGCTTCCTTCTTTCCAAAAGAAGCCATCACTTTTTCCTTCTATGCCCCTATCACCAGTTCACCACCATTTTCTGATCTTCATAAATCAGACAACTTTTTGAACGCTAATTCTTCATCGTTTAATTACAACTATAACCCTAACTTCATGATCAATGTCAGCAATAATAATATCAACTCACACCTCATCAACACCAAAAAACTGGGCTGAAAAAATGGGCTTGGGATCGGCCCAACCCGAGCAACCCGACCGAGGAACCCGAACCCGAAATGGCCCGAAACCCGAAACCCGAGCTACACTTTGGACGGGTTTCGGGGCCTCCTCCTTCCACCCGAAACTCGAACAACCCGAACCCGAACAACCCGAAACCCGAAAAACCCGACCGATGCACACCCCTACCTGTTACTGCTTGAGAAAGAATAACAGTGACTTTTACAAACTAGGGTTCATAGAAATAATCGGTAATAATCATTGTTCGGGTATCCGTTCATCAGTAGTATTTCCATAGGAAATCCAACCCTCAACCTTTCCTTTATCAAGAGTCTTTCCAAAAACCTTCCGTTAATCGATTGTCGTTCTTATTTAGTTTTTAAAACAAGTTTCATACCAACAACTCAAAATTACGATCGTTCAGTTAATAGCAATTGTAGTCATTGTGATACTTAGTTTCTAGTTCCTTGTGTTCGATACTCGTACTTTCAGTACTATTACTTGATTCGACCCGTACACTTGCGGTTAGATTTAGGAGGGTGTAAATCGCCTATCAATAGACTTGAATCGACAGGAACACTTCAATGCTATCAACCATGGAAGGATTAAGATTAAGTGTATTTGCATTATAATTCAATGTATTTTTTTAAATGTATTGTTTAATCGAAACTATAATAAAACGTATTTTTAAGCTATATTTGAACGACCAAATTACGCATTTTAAGTGTATTAGATAACTATAATAACATTTATAAATTAAAAAAATTGTGAAGGCCCAACCCGAAAGCCTGGTTTTATAAATGCCGAAGCGGGCCCGGATATTTGTGCTCAAGCCGGCCCGGCCCGACCCGGGCTTTGTAATAATGTTCCGGCCCGGTTCATCACGAGGCCTGGTGTGGCCCCGTTTTTTGGCCACCTCTAGTTATAGTTATTATATAAATTATCTATTCTTCATTACATACCAAATCTTATAAATCAAGCAGACCAAAGATTTCAAATTCGTTCGATTCAAAAAAATCCTTAAACAACTTTGGATAATATGTTGTAGGTGCTCTAAGCGCTTATTGGTAAAATATGTTTACCAACATTCTATTTTGATGACCGGAAATGTTACCTAATAAGTGACAATGTTGATTTTGCCGATAAAGACTTATGAGTTGTTTGGTTGGTTTTCCATTAAAACTTGCATATATAAAATTATCATCGTGGATTAACTCTCCGTTTGGAAGAGTTTTTTTCATAGATGGAGGAAAAGTGTTTTTTAAGTGGAGAGACAAATTTGGAAAAAAACTTAGGGGTTGTTTACCAAACACTTTCCTGGGTAAACGTTTACTAAGTCAAATTAATTTATCGGATGAATATGGCAAAGACCAAGAACTTTACACAGTAAGAGCTAAGGCAAGAGCTGAGAGTCTTACCAGTAAGTGAGTAAGTGAAGGCGTATGCTCTTACCACGGCTAGCGCTTACCGGAAAAATTGTTGCATTCGATTCCGTTTTAATGGACTAAAATTGTATCTAATAAATAATTGATAGTATTAAATTTTATCGGTAAGTGTTTGATAAATCACTCCTTGGCTTTCTACATAAAGCTCTCGTAGACTTATGGACAAAGTCATTTTTATATATTAAGCCATTACCAAATAATGTATAAGTGACCCAATAATTGCAAGTGTTGTTAAGCTCATTTATGTAAAACAAGAAAAAAAGAGGAAAAATGAACATTCAATGGTTGCAACTTGTAAGCATGGCGATCGTAGGGAATCACGAGTTATGACAAAACCGAAATACATCTCATCCACAAAATAAGGAAAGTTAAAACAAAATTGATACTTGACACGTCCCACCTATCTTATCCAATACATGTTTTATATACGATATTTTATTGGAAACAAATTGACTTAAATAACCATTTTATTTAAATAAGGAAAAATCTATACTATATTATAAAACATTTATAAAAAACTCTTAAAAACAACCACTCATGTACCGCTATTTAATGCTAATTACTTAAAATTTCTTAAAAATAATTAATGAAACTTTATGTACCGCTTTTAATGCTAATTACTTGATTAATATTTATTTCTAACAACCTTCAAATCCTTAAATTGTGGATTCTTCTTAATTAATCTTTATCACTAACCACTTTCAATTCCTCAAATTATGAACTCCTAAAAAAACGTCATTCTTTAAACAAAATTATAAAAATAAAAAAAACATGATCGTTTTCACAAAACCGTTTACAAAAACAAATAAATTAAAACATTAAAATCAAGATATATCGCGCTGAGTAAACTTCTAGTAAATCTAAAATAAGTAAAAGTGAATGGTGAAAAATAAATCTAAAATAAGTAAAAGCGAATGGTTTTTTAATTATGGATGTCTAGATAAACGTGTTTGTATCTCAACTAATTCTAAAAACTCTGAAGAATAATCAGAACTGATTACCTCTAAAGAATATTCCAAATACTCAAACTTTATTGCAAGTTAAACTAACCCCATAAGATTTATCATACCAAGTAAGAAAATTGGTTTATTGTTACACTTTTGATATTCTAAATACTCAAATGTATCAAATTATTGGATTAAATATTTTAAAAATTATGTTATTTACGTCCAAAGAGAAATGTAGCAATAAAAATGAATTAAATATTGTATATTTTTTAAACATATATAATTATTTTACATTTTAGTTAATCAAATTATAACCTTGTTCTTTATTAATTTATCTCTTTGAAGATATATATTTAAGATAGCAAAGTTCAATTGTAAATATGATTTTCGCTCTGAATTGAGGAACAAACAAGAATGCAATACTAGTTCTCACGTCATCCGCACCGCATTAATAAAAGCCCTCAAGCCCTCAGCGCCACATCAGCTAAGCCCTCAAGCCCTAAACACCCCCAGCGTATAACTAAAAGCCCTCAAGCCCTCAATGTCACATCAGCGTCACCTCATTTTTGTAATTCTTTTATTTATACATTTAATTATTTAACAAAATAAAAATATTTATATATTTTTGAATAAATAAAAATAAGATAAATAATAAAAATAAAAATTCATATCATTCATTAAAAAACTAAAAATTACAAAATAAATTTAAAAAGCTACTCGTCGTCATTGTTGGGAACTTGGATACGCCAAATATGTTCGACCAAATCCGACCGAAAGTTATTATGAGTGGCTCGGTTTTTGACTTCTCGAACATTTGCCGCGCGTTGTTCCTCACTGATTTGGGTTTCATTATCATCCGTGAAAAGGTCGTGGTCATCGCCACCACAAATAGCATGGTATTCGTCTTCGAGTATCATATTGTGTAATATGACACAAACGTACATAATGTTTCTGTTGGTCCCAAAATGGCTCAACAAGTATTGTAGAAGGGGGGGGGGGGTTGAATACAATACTCAGATTTTTCACAATTTTAATTCTTTATATTGAAAATCTTTCAACAAGAATTACACATAGAAAACTAAAGATTGTTGCGGAAAAGAACAGTTAAACTATTCTAACAATCTAACACAAAGTAAACTGAAAAACACTTAGAACAAATTGAGCACTTAGACACAAGATGCAGTTTCAGTAAGAAAGGAGCTTGCACTTAGTAATCTTCAGAAGCGTGTTTTGCATGGGGAGTCTTCACCTTTATTTATAGTCCATGCATCATTTAATGCTTGGAACACTTGTCACTCTTCCATTCATTGCAGAGGTTGACTTCTGAAAAGCTGATATCTCCTTTTTAACTTATCCAAAGAACCAGGAGGACAGTCGTACCAGAAAAAGACCTTATCTGAGAATAGATAAAATGACAAACTGCCACTTTTATCTGACAATAGGATATTGTCTCATAATAAATGATCTTTTCTTTTGTCTTCAGAGAAAGGCTACCGATCTCCTGTATTGGAAACTGCACCAATTTGAAATCTCACTTCTTTAGAGAAGAGAGATCCTTCACCGAAGTGTAGAATATTTCGGTGCAGTCTTCTTAAACTCCCACCGATCTCTGAACACATATCGGTGGAAATCTTCTTGAACTCCCACCGATTTCTGAAAACATATCGGTGGAAGTCTTCTTGAGCTTCTCACCGAATTTCTTTAATTCGGTGATGCTTGTCCACCGATAGCACAAGCATATCGGTGGTGGTGTAACTTGTAGAAAGTTGCTGCCGATTTTCTCACTTCCGCAATGAGATAGTCTTCGCATTTGGTTTCGGTTGATCTTCGACTTCACCGAACAATTGATATGACAGTACAAGTTACACAAAAGAATCCAAAAATATTCTAAGTACCTAAGAGGGTTTAAGTGAGTCAATTTCAAATCTGTGAAGACCCAACAATCTCCCCCTATTTGAATTTGATCTCTATCCTTAGAATATTAAAGAGTAAATGAAAAGGAATGCATTTTGACCCTTTTTACTCTTTTGGGTTCTTTTTCACATAGACCTTTCTTTTTCTTTTTTTTTTGATCTATGTTTCTTTGAGTATATCTATACAGTATATATAAAGCAGGGAAATAAAGGTATGTGCAGCAAAATATAAACAAGAGAAGCACTTTGAATTGCATAAGTCATTCTCATACATTGGTAAACAACAGATTATCAAAACTGCCGAAAGGTAAAAAGAAAAGATCTACTTCTTTGACGATTGTCGGCGTTTGATCTCGTCCATTAAGATTCGGTAGTAGGGTTGAGCTTCGGGGATGTGAGGGAACAAGTTGTGGAGGCCTTCAAGAAACATGGTGTCGGCAACGGGAATTTGAGAGAATCTGAAGAAGGCTCGTTTGCCGAATCCATCGTTGAAGTATAGTCCAGGAATCGGTGAAAGACCCAGAGTTATCGTGGGATATGATGCCGAAGAGGGAAGAGAAAGACTTAAGTTACTTACATTCGGTATCTTTCCTTCCTTTGCCATATCCTTGAAGACAGTGTCGGGGGGATTCTGAACTTTAGGAAGACACACTTCTTCCTTCAAGGATTGCAGTTTCGATCTTTCATCGGTGGTAAGCACGATGCTATACTTCTTTTTGATCTCCTTCATCTTTGCCATTAGATCATCAATGTATTTGACAAAGATATCCTTCTTTGGGTTTTGATTTTTGGCCAAGTGTCGAGAGATTTCGTACCATTCAGGGAGACCGTAGGTTCTGAGTTGGTAGTCTCTCACACTTTTTAAGGAGCCATCTTCCCGATCAATGATAAGCCTGATGTCTTTTGGATTGGATCTGGAGGTTGCGATCTTGACACCTGAGATTGGGGTTCTGTCGGATCGGTGGTGCATCTTTAACTTGTACCATCTAACCTCTTCATTTCTCTCTTGTTCAAATTCACTCAGTACCGATTTCTGTGCCGACATGGCATCGGTGGTCTTGGCTTTCTTGGCTTCTTCCTCTGCAACCTTTAGAGAGAGGGCCTTGGAATCATCAAGGTCTTTTTGGGCTAATCTGGCTTCCTCAATTTCTTGAGGAGTCAGACCGAGATTGGGTTCATGCGGATGCGATGGAGGTTTAAGCTTGAGTTTGTCTGCATCGGTGGGGAGAATCCCATACTTCATCTTTTCTTTCTCTAGTCTTTCTTGTTTGGCCAATTGTTCGGCAGTGAGATTTCTTTCCCTTGTCAGTTTCGGCCGCAGAAAACTTCTCCCCCTCAGTAGTTGACTTGTCTTTCGACTCTTTTTCTTTAGAGAGTTGCTCCCCCTCAATATCGGCGGTTTCAGCATGAGTTTCGGTGGTTACATGGAAGTCATCGGTGGACGATGGAGGCTTGGGGATGACCGTTTGTTTAAGGGATGGCAACTTGGGATGGGTTGTCTTTTTCTCCCCCTCAGCACCAGCCAGAATCTTCAAACCCATCTGCCGAAAAATGTAGTCGAATTTTTCATGAAGAAGGGAAAGACGATTTGGTACCTCATCAGAGACCATGGTGAAGTCACCGATATCCATCTCCAGGTTACCGAATTCCCGAAGTTTGGTATTGATAGCACGTAGAGAGTTGGCAGTGGCCTGGCCGAAGTCCTGATGAGACTTAGCTTCTTGAAGCAACCTCTGAAGTTCAGAATCCTTGACAGTGGAGGCCGCCTTGAAAGCACCGAAGGAGAAGGCAAGGTCCCCATGAGATCGGGACACGGAGTCCACCTTGGGAACCAAAGTGGAGATGTCGGTGATAAGAGGCCTGATAGCATCGGCAATAGCATTTGAAATAATCTGTGGCAGCCGAGACTCAATGGTGGACATTCGGGAGCTTGTCATGGCGATCATTGCAAGAGTGGCCTGTTTGAAGGATTCAAATTGGGTGCCGACAAGCCGACACTGTCGAGCACTTTCCTGTAAGTCTTCAATGAGAGAGGGTTCTGGAACAGTTGAGTGAACCCCGATATCCCCAGGAACGATGTAACGGATGCGAAGGGGATCTTCCGCCGAGATGGGAATGTTGCTGGGATATAACATTTCATCGGGGAAAAGCGGTCTCGGTGGCGGAGTGGGAGATCGTCGGGGAGATTCCTGAACCGGAGAGGGTGATCGGTATGGCGTAGGCGATCTTCGGGGAGAGTGAACCCAGGGGGAACTTCGGGGAGAAGTTTGGTTCACAGGAGACTTCATCGGTGAGGGGGAAGCGGACTCAATGAGGATCGCTCCGTCAGACGGGGAGGTTCGGGGAGAACCAGTGTCGTCAAAGAGACCTGCAAAGAAGTCATGGGGGGGATTTAATGGGGGGGGAACCCTGATCGGGTTGTGTATCATCATCGATCAAGAACTGACCAGGTGAAAGGGCGTGCAGTTCAGGGTCCAGGCTGTCGGAGGGAGATTCTAGGGAGTCGGCGGGAGAAGCAGCATGGTCACTCAGCGAATGTGTTGGAAGAGGTATATTTAGAGCTGCCTTAGGGATGACCAAATGGTCGGTGGTGAACAAAAAGGATTCGGAAGGGGATGACTCACGGACGGGGCCCCGAGATCGTTTTAAACGACTTTTCGGGGGGGATGAAGAGTGCCTCCGCTTAGAAGGTTTTTGGACCTGGGCAGCCACCGATGGGTTAATCGGTGTCATGGTCCTGGAAGCAGCGGCGGAGGTGTCGGTGGCCGATTTCCTCTTCGCGCCGACTGACTTTGCTCTGGAACGGGAGGAAGAAGTCACCGCAGCAGCAAGGACTTCGGGGATAT